>LPNX010039438.1:39109-160730 GCA_001517045.1 Pseudotsuga menziesii | reverse complement strand
ATGGAGGATGGGTTGGAAACAAAAGCTCCCAATTTCCTAGTTGACTAGCTTTTATCTTATCCATAGAAAAGCAGGAAAAGCAGAAAAAGTAGAATAAAGAAGAATCTGCTGTAAAGTCCTGTATACTAATTATGGATGGTCAAAAGGTGGTCAAGATCAACCCAGAATTGGAAATAAATCATTCCTAGGATATAGATGGCATGTATTGACTTTAAGGTGCAAGTGGATGCCAACTAATTAAGCTAATGGGTGAATAATTAATCAAATAATGATTAATTATTTTATCCTAAGGTATGAGTGGGTTTAATATATTCCAACAATATGACTATATGAGCTATCTCATTTTTTCATATCCCGTGACATTATATGTGGAAGCAAAGATATTTAAAAAAATGATTGGTTGTAATATCTTTGTAGTTAACAATCTAAACCAATTTAACAGCGGGTTGGTTGCTATCAATATTTTGTGACAATGAAGCATACTAACTCTCATGCCTAACATTTCATTGTAAATTGTATCCTTTCTACCATTGTCACGATTGGTATGCAATTGAAAGGGTTGAGAATGAACTTAGAATAACATAATTATAACATTGGTTGTACTGTCTCACTAACTCCCATTTCTTTTAGATCTTCAGTCTACCTTAATAGAAGCTCAAGTGGGTAGGTGAAGAGTCATGTGTGTCCATTGGTTTGTTTATAATTATTTTTCTGAGGAAATTAATTCATAACTATGGGGAGTTTAAAGGTTAGGACAATCAAAATTTATAGGGTGCTAGGTCACCCATATGGTCTCTCAAATAATGTGTCTTTTATATTTCAACCCATCCATGGATTGCAAAAAAAACTCATATAATTGATGCATCCAATTGAATTTGTATAGTATTTGATATGACTCATATAATTAATGCATGCAATTGACTTTGCATACCATTGGATATATACTCACAACAATTAAATTTCTCAGCGTGAACATTTTTGTTCAAAAACCCTAAGATAACTTCATCAACTATATTATCACATTAACATAATCTCATGAGACAATTATGTAAATAGACTAGCTTGAAAAGGTACAGTAATTTCTAGTACATTAACTCCTTCTAGTAAGAATCTAGCTACCAAATCTCTACTTGGTGTTGGAATTAAGGAGTTGAATTATATGGCTAAATATTCATCATCAAGGGGTGTATGATTATCTAGTAACAACAACATTTCATATAGGGCATTGAGGTTAATCAAAATAACAACTTTATCTAGGTTACGTTCCCAAATAGGAATGGTCTTGCATGCATTCTTAAATCTCCTATAGGAAGTTTCACAAAGTTCATAAGTGGTTTATACAGTAAGAAGAGTGACACATTTAACCTAATCAATGGAAAGAGTATCTTTGTAAGGATATTGACCTATCCTTGGTGTGAGTTAAAGACTTGTTCAATGATTCTAGTAACAATGGAAATCACCATAGATCAAATGGTTACATGTATAAGTAGAAACAATACTAAACTAATGATGTACACTAGCTTGAATACTAGTAATCCCATATGATTAGTAATATTGATCTATTCTATATAAAAGGCATATACTCCAATACCTCTATCTAATAACATATGAAACAAGATATTAGTGTAATGAATCATACTATTATGAATAATTTATATTAAGGGAAAAAAGAGGCCTAGTTGAAAGATAACATTATCCAAGTGGTAGTATTGGGTGTGTTGAAATTGATTTGGGACCATAGTAGTATTAGGTGTGATTTGATCATCTCATAAGAAAATTTGAATTTTGTATTCCAATCTCACTTATTTCCTTGAACTATCTCACTTATCTCATATTTGATCTCCATATGGACCTGGATGTTGTAATATATCATTTCATGACTTCTATATGTCTGGGATTATCCCTAGAATGTTAATAAATTGGGCCACAACATGCCCAAAAATGTTTATTGAGGTTATATTGTGCTTATATATGCTTGAACGTGTCCTTTTTTGGCCATAGGTGCATAAACAATCATTTCTTAGGAGGGCTCAACCATCAAGGATGCTAGTTGTTACCTTTGTTGTATAACTACACAGTATATCTAGCATGACAACCACATTGGAGGAATGCATGTTTTGGATATAGTACATTTATCTAGTCATCTATTTTATAGTCACATCCAATGCAAACTGGTAGAGCCTAATCCCATCACCTTAATGGGTGTAGGTCAAAGTGGGAGAACAAGTGATTAGATTATTGAGTAATTGATTTATGGAACACTTCCTGTTTTGGCCATTATTGCATGCATGTAAATTAATAGGTAGCTTATTTTATGTTCAAATGTTTAAAACACCTTTTTATGAGGCTAAGAACTTGTCGTAGACTCGTGCTTGTGGAAGTAGCCAAAATTTACCAATTAAGAAGTAGAACTAGTAATGATGAAGCATGGAAATTGGCACAAAGTCTCAAATGAAGAAAATAATGATTATATATTCATGTATGGTAATGATCATAAGTGGATAATGGTAAAGAAAATATACAATAATACTCATTAAACTAGTTTTTTTTCTTTAAAATTTCAAAATTTTAAGAAATTTTACTAGATTGAGTCACTGAAATCAAAACGCTCCAATTAATTTGTTGGTTCTGATTCCAGTCCAAGCCAACCCCCAACCAATTCAACTCCTGATTCCAATATTTAGAACATTGTTTTCTACTTGATTTGGTTCAATTATGACTGAGGCATAGTATTTAGATAGTAATTCAATCAAACATGTTCTCCTTATTGTTTTTGTTGGTTTAATGTCTAAGACATATTATTGCATGTGTATGATCAATTTGGACCATTTTCTATAAAAATCGATTTGGTTCAAAGTAAAGACTAAGATAGATGTAGGCACAAAGACCTTAAATTTGTAGCCTTGGATGTAGTGTTGAAACAATTCTATTGATTTATACAATGAGTAACCATGTCTTTTGATTTCAAAATAGTTTACTTTATGTGTTTGCAAATTATGGCTTACAAACATAATTGTCCTAATATTTATTCATTGTCCTTTTACAATAAAATTGTAAAAATAATCTCCTATGATGAATTAGTGAGTAATTTAATCAAATCAAAATCCTAACACATAGGAGGGTCCCATTTAAACTTAACATATTTCTTCATTATTTAGTTTAAAATTTTAACAACTTAAGTGCAATCAAGAATGAAGCATCCTAGGAAATACAATATAAAATACAACATGCTAAAATGCAATCATATTATTAATGACATCTCAACCTCGATTCCATATTCTTACACGTTACCCAAGTACACACCAAGTCATCATTCCATTACCCATATTCAAGCATATACAATCTTAAACACAAGCATAAAACATAAATAAATAGCTGACACATCAAGATCATAATCCTTGTGCTCATTATAAAAATGTGTTGTACAAAAAATTTGACATGCACAAATCAAGTAAAATGTGTACTTTATAATTTGCTTTAAAAGTTGTTTATTATACTCCTATTAATCATCATTAAAGGATATACAAATATTTTCCCTATGGAAGCACCCTCATGACCTATTGTATTCTTCATCCTTTGGCACAAAAATTGTGAGTGCATCATCAAAATCCTTTACAACAATGGATGGTTGCACCACTTCTAATTGCGGCAGATAATTAGTGGTCAGGATGAAATGATGCCATGGGTCTCCCATAGTTCTCTTATCCGTGATCAATTATTTTCTGATCTTGGTATACCGGTTGTAGTTCAAATCAAAGTAGGTTCTAGGGAGGCTTATACACATTTTATTTTTGGACCAGGCATATCTAGGAATTATCAATGTTCTCATTCATTGTTCATTTAGGATCATGTTTGCAATCATGATACATTTTTTATCCCATTCACCATGGTTGATAAGAACAAGAAAAATATGTGATGAATCAACATAAAGGTCATAAGGTATATAATCTACAGTGTAGGGCTCCGATGGAACTTGATTCATTCTAGATTTGCATATTTTTGTCTTGACATCAAAAGTGCTAGTAGGAAATTGTTGCATATATTGTATGATACACAAAAGAGTGTGTTCAATTTGCAATGGACAGAACCAAAGTATGTAATTTATTATATAAATAAGAGTATGCACAAAAGCCAAAGTATGTGACAGCACTAGGTTTATGGTGTCATCCTATAAATGAAGCTTATAAGAATCTAGGGCCAAACATGATTAATTACATCACAAAAATTTAACTTGATATCAAATCCTACTAGGGAAATATTAGAAATGGTTCCCAAAGTTTGTATCAAAGGCTTGTAACTACCCATATATCGATTTATGTTGATATTGTTTAGTTGTTAGAATTTCATTATTGTGTGTAGTCCATCACTATAAGAAAAATGCAACATTTAAATAGAGGTCAATCCAATTCCACCATCTTTTGAACCTTTAATGATTGTTCCATCAAGAGCAGTTGTTGTGGATGAGGAGACAATTATGGATTTGCTTGGAGATATTACACTTTGGGTGAAATTAGAGAGGAAATTGGTGCACAACGTTCTGCGGAAGAAGTTCATATGGTGGAACCTCTTGTTGAACAATTACATATTACTAAAGAAACCCATGAGCATGCCCACTCTCCTCCAAAATTTTACCCAAAATTTCAAGAAGGGGTAAGAACTCCCATAGGTAGGAGGGTTGATGTTCCCAAAATATTAGATCAATTTTTGGCTATGAGAGAGTTATTTTTTGTTACTATAAGAAAAATGCATCACTATAAGAAAAATGCAATATTTAAATAGAGGTCAATCCAATTCCACCATCTTTTGAACCTTTAATGATTGTTCCATCAAGAGCAGTTGTCGTGGATGAGGAGACAATTATGGATTTGCTTGGAGATAATTACACTTTGGGTGAAATTAGAGAGGAAATTGGTGCACAACGTTCTGGGGAAGAAGTTCATATGGTGGAACCTCTTGTTGAAGAATTACATATTACTAAAGAAACCCATGAGCATGCCCACTCTCCTCCAAAATTTTACCCAAAATTTCAAGAAGGGGTAAGAAATCCCATAGGTAGGAGGGTTGATGTTTCCAAAATATTAGATCAATTTTTGGCTATGAGAGAGGTATTTTTTTTTATGAGGATGTTGTGAGGGAGGACTGATTTCCAATATTGTTTTATTCCCGCTTCCTTGCAAGGTTTCCTACACTATGGCCCCATGTCATGATCTGGGTTGCAGGGCCTATAAAGCTTCAGATGTGATGATAAGGGGACATGATACCAAATTTAACCAATCAACTCTCTCCCATTTATCCTAGATCTCTTATTCTTCTTCTATAATTTAGAGTGGGTATGCCAAAACATTACAATTTTTGAATAGGGAATCTACCTAAATCTTGTTGCAAAACCAGAGAATCCAAACCTTCAAAATAATGCTAAAGACTTTGGTTTGAAGAATGTTAGAATACTTAATTTTGAACAATGTTAAAAAAGTTTACAGACTAGAGAGGAATGTATGGGTACCATAGATCAAATCTCTTAATGAGTTCAATATGTTCCAACTTTGGTGATGTGGAGCTTCTATCCCATAACGACTCTCTCCAACCATTTCGTAACAAAACTCCAACTCATCTCGTAGTTATTTCTTGTCATTAGTGATATTTAAGGGAGAAATTAGAGTGCTAATATATATATATATATATATATAAATTATTGATTTGGGTTGCGAGTGAAGGCGGGTTGGTCCTGGAGTTTTTATTTTGGTTTTATTTTGTTGTTGGTTTTTATGGTACCGTAGTTTTATATTTTCTCCGTAGGAATAGGGAGTCAGATCCTATGGAAGAAAAGAGATCTCTGAGGCCTACGTGCCCTGCATAGAGAGTAAGCATTGAGGCCTGCGGGCCCATGTAGAGAATAAATGGTGGGGCATGTGTTTCCATCCTTCACTTGTGTATTAAGTTGAATTTCAATATGGACATTCATTAGTAATATATATCCTATGTCATGCAGTGTACACTTCTCTTGTCTTATCTATCTTCTTGTTAGTGTTGCTACTCTGTTTTTCAGGTTTCACATTGTTGAGTTCCCTACAACTAGAGTATCTATGTTATTTTAGTTATTTTAGGAGCATTTGATCATTATGGAAATACCTTAAGTGAAGAGGAATATTCTAGTTGATATGCTCGATCTTATAAATCTCTAGATTAATTGGCCAATAGGTGTCATCGCTAGCTCACCTTAGCAGTGAAAACCATTTTAAGAATATCATTACAATCCCATTGTAGTAATCAAGATATAAATTTGTCAGAGGGTATCAATCGCCAAACCAAACCGACAAAAATAGAGTAGCCCTAAATTGGTAAACATCAAGCAAGAAATCATTTTTTTAACAATTCATTGCAAGAAAGGATTGAGGTCAATAATATGTAGATCACTCACATGTGTTGTAGGCATGGTCACTCTCCCTAATATACTTATGTGATTTGTGCCTCTTCCTTCTTACTCCCTTTGACGTTTCTGGCTTCTTGCTCCCTTTGATGTCTTTGATCCACACAAATTTTGATCAAGTATGCTCTACATGAGTCCCATTTCCTGCAATTTGAGTAACACATCGGTTTCCTTGGTTTATTTCGTGAGAGAGGAATGGGAGGAAGGGGAGTGTGGTTAGAATTGTTCATGAGTGGAGGGAAAGGAAATGTGGTTAATAATGTTCACAAGTGGGAGGAAAGGGAGAGTGGCCAACATGGGAGGGGTCGAGGTAAGTTAAAATTATATGCTTTTTTTTGTTTATTATACTCACACACACTAAAAAGTAAAATTTAATTTATAAAAATAATTTAAACATTCCTTGACGATGTCAGTGATGATGATAATGATGATGTCAGTGATGATGATAGTGTTAGTGATGAATACGACAATGATGATGATGTTGAAAAATACATCATCGTTGTATCTATCATTGTCATGGCTATAATCATTATCATAGAGATGGTTGTTATTGTTATCACTGTCATCGTCATCATAGAGAGGGCGGTCATTGTCATCATCATCATCATTTAAGTAATTGACCAAACCTAAACCATAATTGACCATATTAATCAACGCTAACTATGGTTCAGCTGATTTAACCATATTGGCGACCTAAACCATATTTGATATTGCTTGAACATTTTAAGTACTATGTTGCCTCCTTTCACACACTTGGGGGTTAAGCTCAACAAAATATTCAAGCTGCTAGGTGTGTCCTTGGGGGAAAGTCTCGAGTCAAGTACTGTCACTTGATATTGACTCCTCTATTTAGGAAAAACTCCTAACAAAGCCAAGGGGGGTCGTCCCTAAGAAAGAGTTGTCCAAGGCTATTAAGTTTTAGTCATTAATGATGGAAGTAAGTTGTTTAGGAGTTTTTTGAAGTAAAATTACTGAGACGAGATTGTTTGCAAATTTAAATAAATATTCCAACAGCATAACATAAACACATAAGAAAATTTAAATAAATGTGAATGAGATCAGTGCCAATGGAGTCAAAGTAAAAAAATGTTGTTGAAATGAAATGTTTTGAAATGTGTCTTGGTCAATTTTAATTACTAAAATATATGTTGAATTATGGGAAGGGGATTCTTGATATACTGAAAGTACTGAGAATATATCCAAAAGATGACAAAAGTGGTTCCTCACTCAGAAATGTGGGCTGAGTCGGAGTCTTCGAGAAGGTCTCCAACACTACACCAACAAGGATATAGCCTGACTGTATCTCGAGGTCGCTACTCAGTGGTTCCTGTTTTCTTTGAAGAATTTTCCCACGATTGTCAACTATTGTATGCCGAAACTTAGTAATGTTTTTTTGGGTAGTTGATTTTATTTATGAATTATTAGATTAATGTGAGGAATTTAGAGACCGTCACAAGCTGATTTTGATTCCCTAATGACCAGGAAATCCCGTAGAGAGAAAGCGCATACATGAGTTTAAGAAAAAATGTTTATTCCAATTTGGTTAAGAAAAATATGTTTGTAGAATAAAATACACTAATGACCAATTAAACTACAACTATGTGTCAATTTCTGATCACCCACCAATAATCGGCAAAAAACCTTTGGTTGGTGGCGAGAGCATACTTCGTGGAAACGAGTCGGGTATGGAATTTAAAGATGGAATTAAAGAAAAACAACTAAACTATACAACCTTTCTATAAGGAAGAGTGTGTCCAAGTGTTGATTAGTAAAATGTAAACCATGAAAGAGACTGTGAATCCCCCTAGGGGGGATGGAGTGTGGGCGTTATGTATCCCACTTGATTTATTTATTAATGAATTTAAAATATGATGAAAATATGAATTGTGATTACACTTTGATCCTTGAAAGGGATCGAAAGGCTTACAATGATGCCGATAGAGGAAAGGAAATAAGAAAAGGGATGGAGGATGGAGTTTTTGATGTCTCGGGTGACCTGAAACTTGAAATTCGAATAGTATGTCCTCCTCCATTTCTTAAAACCTGATAAAAACTAGGGAGTTAAATGTATTAGAATGTTGTGATTTAATCAAAACAAATGCATAATCTACACTACTCAAAATGCTCAAAAAAATTGTAATTTTTTCAATTAAAAATGGCACTTTGAGAGACTAAATCGAATCTAGTTTAAGATAATATTTAAAAATGAATCTAGATCTGATAAATATGCCTAATTAAAACCATGTTTCAGATATCAGAATGATCTATCCAATTTTACTAAGCATCAAGTAACCGTAACCAAGAAGAAATATTGAAGATTTTAGAGAAATATAGTGAAACTCCCAAGCCCGTGCTTGAAAGAAGTGAAGGAGAGAGGAATTTGCAAGATAAAAATGTTAAGCACAACAAAATGACTATTTTCAAATATAAGTGGATGCAACTGTGATTCAAGCCCCTTCTAACTGAGATAATCCTGCAAAACCTAGGCAATTTCTCATACAAACAAGGTTAGATCTAGTTAATCCGACCAATCAAAATATTAGGAGAGAATAAGTATAACCAACTACAGTCTGCTTCTCCTACAAAATTATGATAATGAAATTCAGATAAGTAACTTGACAGCAGAAAATACTTATAAAAATTAAACTAGATCTAAACACACCATTTGACAAAAATTATGCATGAGATTCAACCGATTTCACCTCGTATTTGACCAAGTCGAAAGATCACAATGAAATCAAATAGGATATCATCCAAAACATTCAATATTATTAAAAAATATCATAAAAAAATTACAATTGTCATAGGTTCAATACATCCTACTGAAAGAGGAGAAATACCCTCCTTCTATAGAAAAAATGGAGCTCAAACACAAAGGGGGCAAATTTTCCAAGTGTGAGGTGGTTTTGGGGGTTGATAAAAGGGTAGGAGGAGGGTTGAATTCATGAGAGAGGAGGTTTCCACCTCTCTTGAGGTATCCCAATTAGTTTGGGAAGCCTCCACCTCCTCTAACCACTTCATCCAAGTGGAAAAACACACCCTTCATGAGAGAATGTGCCCCCCTTTTATGGAAGTGAGTTGAAGCTCCTCCTTTGATGGTTTAAGATGCTCCTCTATGCTCATAAATGTCCAAGGAAATATCCTCAACAACTTTGATACCTCATAGAAAAGTATTAGACAAGCTACCTTTGGTTTAGGAATTGGATTTTCTCCAATTGTCCCATTTATTTGACCCTCTGAGTCATTTTCGAGAGAAAATCAAAATTATTAATTGAAAATTACTATTTTGACTCTCAAAATTGGGTTTAGAGGTTTAATGGGGGATTTGAGTCCAAAACGGAGCATCTCCATGACCAAATTGTCTCCCTAGGCCCAATTTTATGACCTTGTGAACTTTTACAATTAAAATAGACGTTATCGATGATTTTATTAAAAAAATAAAAATAAAATGAAAAATCCTATGAAAGACTTAGCGCATGTCCACAAAAGTTTAGGACTATGAATAGCATGGTATAATACATAGACCCTAGGCTTTAATAACCTTTTAAGACAAAATCACCAATTTCACTATCCCGACTTTGGAGGATTTTGAGTGGAAAATTATATGTCACTTAAAAAAGCGTCACATAATTGACGAGGGAAAAAACACTCGAGGATGATGACCTTGATGAACAAGTCCTAACAAGTCCAATCCTTTTATAAAAACAAACCATCATTCTATGTCATTTATTATAATTCCTCTAAGGGGGTGTGAAATGCGAAAAAGGGACCACAACTGGCCCTGATGAAACCAAGGAACTTCCGAGCACTGAGTAAGAACAATTTATTTGTTTCAATCCTTGTTGGCTCGCTTGAAAAATACCCTAAGTGAAACTTAGTGGATAACATACTACATTGAATATACATTAATTGCCCTTATCTCCTTGACCCACCAATGTCCTATGCTCTTATCCTCAAATCCATTTGAAGTGTACCCCAATGATCATATAACTCACAAGCCTCATAACCTAGTGATCAAATTTAGCCATCATTGACCATATTAACCATTTTAACCCACTATTGACCATCATTGGCCATTATTTTCCATAATTCGTAACCATTATCCATGGTTGACTAGTATTCAACTTGTTGAGAATAGTGGACCACCTACATTCATGGTTCACCATCATTCATCAAGGTTTATCTAGTAACCCACTTACCCATAATCATCTAATTGATATTTTCCTATGTTGGAAAATGTTAATTATAGTCAACATTGGCTTGTTGGCACAACTAGCCACCTACTCCTAACCCACGTATTATCCCACTAACCACATAATCCAATTCAAAAGCAAATTAAATTATCCCCTCATGTCTTATAGTGGAAGTAATATAGCAATTGGATTCATAGAAATTGCAACAAATAAATCATTTGAATACATGTTACATTTACGTTGTACCTACGTACAAACATCTCAATTCTGTCGATAAACTAAGTACGTTACAATTTCAACGTTTGTTGGAGTTAAATTAGAAAAAGGAAAGAATTTTCGACATGACATGTGATTTCCACCATCATTGTCGAAAAATAAGTCAGAATTCCATCCAGATGTAGTAGTGGGAATTATCCCCACTATAAAATCCATATAGATATCACTATTACATATATGGGTGGGAATTAAAAGTGGCTGCAAGGCTCTTGGTGACTTCACGATCTCACCTTTGTGTCATTGACAAGTGTCACATGCCACAACAACATTTTAAATGTTTGTTTTCCTGC
The DNA here is from genome assembly GCA_001517045.1 of Pseudotsuga menziesii. NCBI lineage: Eukaryota > Viridiplantae > Streptophyta > Pinopsida > Pinales > Pinaceae > Pseudotsuga > Pseudotsuga menziesii. The sequence continues at coordinate 149,544 of LPNX010039438.1, read as the reverse complement.
CTTCCCAAAAGCCTTCACTTAATTCGCTCATGGATTTTATGAAAACCTAGGTGACCTGTTGTGGGGGATGAATGTAACTCCTCTACGATATGGTAATTTAACACAAAATTGGGTGCCGAAAACATATGTTCCTTATACCTCAATGTATCATGGTGCCATGTATACTTGGGTGGAAGGTTTTGGTCATCGTGAAGCCTTTGGATAAGAGTTTTTACGGTTGCATGCATCATCCATTCTTGTAACGCTTCCTCGGGCCATCTTAAACCTGGTAAGGATAATCCAAATAGGGAGCCATCCTACTCAAATTTCCTAGACAAGGCATCAACCACCACCATCTTAGTACCCTTATATATAATCACAAAGTCACACAACAACATCTTAGTAACCAACTTATGTTTCTTTAGTGAGGACAACACATTTGTTCTAGGAAATATTTCAAACTATGATGGTCAATCTTGATATGGAAATGCCTCCTTATTAAATATAGGAAACATGTCCCATTTTCATAAAGGATGGCCATCATTTCTTTTTCATATGTGGATTTTCCCAAGCTCCCATCACATAGCTACCTATTGTTGAAGGCTAAAGGGTGTTAATCTTTCACCAATACTACTCCAAGGCCTTGTCTATATGCATCACATTCTAATACAAAATTCTTACTGAAATTAGGTATTACTAATACTAGAGTAGTTCACATGGCATATTTTAAGGTTAAGAAGGCCTTCTCAACTTTGTCACTCTGGTGAAAGAAATTCCTTTTTAATAAGGATGTTAGAGGATCTACAAATTTTACCATAGATTTTGACAAACTCTTTATAGTAGTCGGTAAGTCCTACTAGCCCATGCAATCTCTTGAGGATATTTGGGCATGGATAGGCTTGCATAGCTTCCATTTTCTCTAGGTCCACATGTACTCCAACCTGACTCACAATATGGCCCAATAATTCAACCTCTGTAACCCCAAAAACACATTTGAAATGTTTTACAAATAATTGCTAATCAATTAATAGTTATAAGTCAGAAATAAGCATGCTCCGAGTGGGATTCCCACGTGGTGTTATACACCAAGACATTGTTAAAGAAAACCAACACAAAATTATGGCAGAGGAAGTGTCTAAAAATATTGTTCATGAGGCTCCAAAGGGTGGATGGAGTATATAAAAGGCCAAAGGGAATAAAAAAGAGCTCATAATGACATTCATGGGTGTGGAAATTTGTCTTGTGGATGTTGAATTCTTTCATTTGGATTTGGTGGTAGCTAGACTAAAGGTCAAGTTTAGTGAAGAAATGGGATCCATGAAGATCATCCAAGAGATAATCAATGACTGGAATAGGAAATGTATCCTTGATAGTTAACTTATTGACAACCTGAAAATGAGTATAGACAAATGTTCCAAGTTCCTTCATTTTAAAATACGATAACCATGAATGAATAATAAGGGTTTGTGCTATGAAAAATGATGACAACCTCCAACAATTATTGGAGGTATTTTATATTTCATTTTTTTGAACAAAAGTGTTTCAATAAGTGCATGCATTAGGGGGTCGACTTCCTGGAATTAAGGTAATACCATGGTTGTACTCCCATTGGGATAACAATAAACTCTTTGGCATCTAGTGGAGAATATGTGGTGAGATAATTAATTGTCGATGTTTCGAACCAAGCGTGGTTCATCTTCAGGACCACGCTTGGTTCGAAACGTCAACAATTAATTATCTCATCACATATTCTCCACTAGATGCCATGAATATTCACTGTGGAATCTCAACAAACCTTAATAAAATCTTTGGTTTTCCAAAAACCTATTAATGTTTATACAAAACCAATTGCAATTCAGAGTGAATGTCTTATGAAGGCGTGTCCTTGACCTGGATGGCATTGAATTAAGCGACGATATATGAGTGTCCTTTGTTTAATAAATTCTCCATATAGTGAGAGGTGATAATTTATGGAGAACATGGATTAATCCTTTTGATATGATGTGTGTGTCCTTTCTTTATGAAGCTTATGTATAGGTACTTTAAATCCATGGTGACTGGTATGAAAGTCCTTATCCATTTCCCCCCCTGATACTACATTACAACCAACCATTTCAATAGTGAACATGTGGGTATTGAAATGGTGGTCACCCATTTGTAGCTTCACATTTTCACATCGACCCCCACATTTCATAATACCACCATGTTGAGACCTCAACAACCCCCCTTTCTAAAATTTGCAAAAATTAATGATCAATCATATTTTTTCGAAATTAGTCCCTACCTCATCATTTTCTCATGTGATTTAACTCTCCTCATCTTTTGTTTCACATACATGCAATTGTACACTTGGTTAGATTGATTATTTCCTTTACTTATCTTTTTTTAAGCTTGTTAATACTTTTTTACTAAGTAATGGATAATTTCCCCTGCTAAGTAGCCTTACCCTATTTGACATTTTTTTTCTTCTGTTTTTTACTTAGGAAAAAAATAATGAATTTAATTCTTTGTTCACTATCCAAAATCCTTTGATCCTGCAATTTTTTTTGAATAAATGTTTTTGGTGTGAAAGCTTTAAGCATTGTGTCGTGGATATTTTTTAATTGTGATGCATCGCCCAAAAAAATCATTGTTCATGTGGAGAGTAGTAAATGTAATTTTGGACCCCATGTTTTCATCCCAAAATACTCCTCAAAAGAAAATTATCAACACCCTTATCGCACCAATTGGGAAAATCATCATGACAAAGGGGGTGCCAAGTAATACACTCACATCACATGGAAAAAAAAATCCACATGACAACATCATCCAAAAATATATATTCATAATGTGACTGAGTGGAACCCAGTAAATAAAAGTGTGACACAAATGAAAAAAAATTCTACAAGACACATTCTGAGGGAAATTATTTTCTATTCATGAAATTGAAATGAACACTAGCCTGCTAATAAAATGTTATAAATCCTGCGAATAAAATTATATAAAACTGGGGGCAATCCATGGTCATGTTTTAAAATTTAATTTTGAGAAAAAATGATCTCCCACTCCCATCATCAAGGCCACCACTTGGGGAACCACATGCCCCAACATAGACTTTTCATCATTCATAATTGTATAGGTAAGCATCAACCCCAATCGTTACTCTTCATTAAGATTATTTACAGTTGCATCCACTTGGTATTTTGCAAATCATTTCAATAAGTTTCCCCTAGGTATTATAACAAGGAATTCCCTTGCAATTTGATGTGAGACTGTTGACCAAAGGTGCCTTGGGTACAAACATTGCACCTCCTCCCATTGATTATTCAATTCGTACCCAATTGTGGATATATGAAGGTTCTAATGGTTGGGTGATAGTGCTATATATGACCATCCCTTGGTCTCCCATCCTTAGAATTAACCTCATCCAGTTTTGAACCTTTCCCAATCGTTAGATTTGGTCTTAGGCCCTTTCTTCAGTATATGTAATAAAATTCAAATACCAAATATTTTAATCCTCCAGCCACCAAGGTTTCATTGGTTTGAATTCATTTTCTTATTTTATAACTATCTAACCTTAATGTCTTCCTCAAATTAGGATGGTGATGAAGTACAATACCATGAAATGGCTTACAATAGGACCAAATTAAAGGACAATATGGTTCTCATGCTATATTCCTTAGATGATAATGAGGAGTTTGTCACTAGGATACATTATGGAGACACATATAGTGATACTAATATAGAACCAACATAACATTGGGGGGGATATATCATATTTTTGAGCATGAAATTTCCCATCCATATCAAAGGAAGGTATCGAGGACCTAGGAATTTATTAGATCATTTAGAAGTTAGGTGTCCATAGGGTTGTCTCCATACTAATTTTCTTTCCATGTGGTAATGCCATATCATGGTTAGTCCCTAGAATCAATGTGGGGAAAATTTTGATAAAAAACACTAGGGGTACAACAATTGCTTCTTTCCAACCAACTTATTTGGAGGCATATTGCAAATTCCTAGCCTTGATTATTTGTCTGAGGAATGGATCACCACCATAAACCTAGATTTCCACACACTTTTGAAGAAGTGGTAGGTGAGGGGAAATAGATTCAAGGTGATGGGCATAGCCTCATATCCCATATAGTTCTTAATCCCCTCTTACATAATGGAAAGTGCATTGCTCAATATATTGTACGGGGAGAAGGATGCAACATAGTTCTGAGAGTCTTGTGTGCCATTATTACAACAAATAACCTCACGTCCTAATTTTCAATTGGGGATCTATCCTTTCTACCAACATGAGGCAAGCTATCATAAATACAAGTGACAAAGTTTTGGGAATATTTCACAGTTTTATATTTCCTCCTATGTCTTAGATGCAATGTGCACAAGCACCACCTTTCCAATAATAGGGTGGAAATGGCTCCCTACGGACCCCCTAGTTCATGTTTATTACAAGATCTTATGAGAACATAAATACACTAGAAATAATGTGAAAATATGTGAAGAATTCAGGATGCGAGTGTATATGCTCATCCATGGAGAGGCAATAAAATGTATGTCTGACAAATATTTGGAAGCATTATCCACACTTGGATACTAGCATGTCACAAAAAGGGGATCTACTTGCAAATTTATGGTGGCACAAATTGTCCTCATGTATTTCCATACTTTGTTATAGAGAAGGTGATCCTACAGGAAGTGGCCTATAAAACTTACATTAATGGAATCAATGTAGTTCTTGTAAATTCAAAGTAGGATACATGGAATACCTTTACCCTAGTCATCAAAGAATATTATTAGAAGGATGATAAAGAGGCCAAGGAACAAGATCAAGGTATAAACTCTTTCCAATTTGGAACCAAGGACTTTAGAAGAAATGATTTTGAAAAGGCGGTGAAATAACATTGGTGTGATTGTAAATACACTTTAGTATATTCAAATGAATTATTGGTGGACGAATAAGTATACATAAAATCCAATTTGCTTGATGAAATATCAAGGTGATTGTGCACTAAAAGATAGTATTCCACACCACAGTTAGGACCTAAGGAGGGAGTAGACAAGAACAAGCAAGAAAAATCCTCCAAAAAAGATACAAAAGAGAAACAAAGCTCAGGGTAGCTGAAGAGAAGATGGTAAATGAATTAGAATAGAGAGAGATAATTAGAAAAGAAGTCTAATAAAAGAAAATAAAGGAATATAAAGAAGAAATCGGGAGGAGAACATAAATGGAAGAATGGGAAACAACAATTTTGATACACAATCACTTTTAGGAGTAGGACCTTCTTCCATGACTCTAGCACAAACCTCATTAACATGAGGTCATTTCCCCCTCTTAGTTTAGTACTTTTCATCCCTTCCGGAAAAGAGGATGTTTTTTCTTCTCGGGGTTCTTTTGTTATGATAAAAGAAAGAAGAAAATCATCAAACAAACATATAATAAACTCAATATTATAGAGATACCTTTGTTGGTGATCACAATTGAGACCCCTATTTAAAAAACATAAATTAAGATCCAGTGGCTATAACCTAGCAAATGTATCCATCTCCCTTGTTAATCAAGCAAATCTACAAGAGATGGATGGCAATATCAAAGCATATAAACAAAGGATAATATCTCTAAAGCAAGAGATGGTTGAGATAAGATAAGAAAATGGGAGATTGGAAGAATTCAAAGCATGCACTTTCTATATGCAGGAGGATCTAGCTAAAGCTCATGATAAGATGTATGGTCATTTACATGAATTGAAAAAATACTAGGATCAATTTGGATATGTTCTTGAAAAATCTAAGGTGCATGCATTCATGTTAGATGGTGTACAACTTAGATTTGATGAATTAGAAAAGTGGTATCATGATGCACTAGAAGTTCCAGGTATCCTCCCAAGGTTGAAACTCTGGGAAATTCACCACAATATACCTCCATTTCTCACAGAAAAATGGCAGGCACAACAATGGAGCATAGTCTATATACTACCATGAACAAGTTCTAGAAACTATACCAAGAATCTATATGTTTAAGGGGGGTGAGATCATGAATCTGGGTGTCTATTTTTTTTTTTGGGGGGGGGGGGGGGGTTATGAGAAAAGAAGTGTTGTTTTTGCAAGTTTCTCAACTTCGAGCAAAGAAAAATTAGCTTTGTGTTTAGAATTTCATTTTGTAGTAAACACAAAACTTGTAGAGAATTGTGTTAGCTTTCTATCCGTTATTTAAAAAAAAAATTAATTGGAATTTGATATGTCATTTTTTCCAAGTGTTTGATAGTATGTTCTTAATTAATGAAATTATGATAAATAGTCATGTTTTAGTCTACAATTTATTCATTATTAAAGTATTGTTCATTAAAAACAAAATATGTAATGACGATCTAGACAAATTGTACTAATGTTTGACTATAAGTTTGTATCCAACAACCACATACAATAATTATTAGAATTTTTTGAAGTGGACCAATATGAAAAACTAGTATAAAACTGACATGTTTATTTAGACACAACATCTTCCCTAATTTCCAATTCAAAACAAAAACAATGAAAGCATCCTTTTGAATACAACACATCAAGGTTTTGTACCATGGGTTTTCCAAAAAATTTCATCGTGTCTTTATGAATTTATTGAATTTTTATTTCACTGAATTATATTAAATTTTGAAGCAATCCAAACACCTTCTAAGAAAAATAATAAATAAAATTAGTGGATCACAACAAATTCAACAAAATTCACATCTATAGAAAGTATATTGAATTATACAACTTGATAGGTAATAACTCCCGATTGATTGTTATTCTAATGCCAATGCATATATTTATACATTTCAGGCGGTGGTTGAGATTTCGACCGGCCTATCCATATTCCTACGTAACTGTTCAGCTTCCTATTCTTTATTTATTTATTTACAATATTATAATCCCTAACGGATTATATTCTAACAATCCCCCTCTTAATCCGAAGGGGTGTTCGTAAGTCCGAGCATGTTTCTGAATCTTTCAAACTTTTCTTGTCCAAGCGCTTTGGTGAAGATGTCTGCAACTTGATCATTTGTGGAACAATGTCGAAGATGGACTGTCTTGGCCTCTACATGATGTCGAATCAAATGATACTTTGTGTTGATGTGTTTGGTTCGATCATGGAATCTAGGATTCTTAGCCAACTTGATTGCAGAAGTATTGTCGACCAATAATGGAGTGGAATTTTCTTGTTTTTCTTGCAAATCTTCAAGTATCTTCCTAAGCCATACTATTTCTTTCGTTGCTTCAGCTACAGCCACATATTCTTCTTCTGTTTTTGAATCTGCTGGAACTGACTGTTTGCGTGATCTCCATGAAACAGTTGTTGATCCAAGACTCATAGTGTATCCAGAAGTTGATACTCCTGTCTCCTTATCGCCATCAAAATCTGAGTCTGAGTACCCAATAAGTTTGAAGTCATCCACTTTAGAGTACTTGAGTCCAACGTCTTGAGTCCCCTTCAAGTATATTAGAACCCTCTTTCCAGCTGACCAGTGTCCTTCACAAGGTTTATGCATGAACCTTGAAAGTATGCCAACAACATAAGAAATATCTGGTCTAGTTGTTGTAAGGTAGATAAGACTTCCTACAAGTTGTTAATACTTGGTCGCATCTTCAAATTCTTTTCCTTCGCTTGATGTGAGCTTCATTTTCTGTTCCATTGGAGTAGATATAGGATTGCATTCTGTCATGCAAAATTTGTTTAGTAGTTCTCCAACATATTTTTTCTGAGATAGGAATATGTACTTAGGATGTTGAGTGACTTCAATTCCTAAGTAATAGTGGAGATGTCCCATACCTGTCATTGCAAAGATATTTTTCAAATCTTTCTTTATGGATGATATATAGCTCTCATTGTTCCCTGTCATCAAAATATCATCTACATACACCACAAGATACACAACATATCTTCCAACTTTCTTTATAAATAGTGTTGCATCATCAAGATCAAAATGTTCGAAATTTAACTTCAACAGATGCTCGGTTAACTTTTCATACCATGCGCGAGGTGCTTGTTTTAGGCCATACAAGGATTTGACAAGCTTGCATACCTTTGGTTCTTTTCCTTTCACAACAAATCCTTCTGGCTGAGACATGAAGACATTCTCTTTCAAGTCTCCATTCAAGAAAGCAGTCTTCACATCCATTTGATGAACTTTCCACCCTTTCTGAGCAGGTGAAGAGAGTAAGGTACGGATGGTATCCTCATTTTGCTGTAGGAGAGAACTTTTCTTCATAGTCAATTCCTTCTTTCTGTGCATAGCCTTTTGCTACAAGCCTCGCTTTGTGCTTGTCAAGTGAGCCATCTGATTTGTATTTGTTCTTGTACACCCACTTGCAGCCAATTGGTTTGGTTCCAACTGGAGGGTCAACCAGCTTCCAAGTTCCATTCTTTATGAGTGCATCATACTCATTCCGCGTAGCTTCTTTCCACTCAACCCGAGTAGAAGCTTCTTCAAAGGAAGTTGGTTCAAAGTTAGCAGATAAATTAAATTCACAATCAAATGATACATCCATGTCATCACCTGAATTATCTGCTCCTCCTCCATCTCTTTTCGAACTTCTCATTCCCATATTTCCAACTTCATCCGGATGGACACTTTCAAGTGTCTTTGTGGCCCATTTAGGAATATTTCGTGATGGTCCTGGTTGATCAGCTGGTGGTTCTTCATCATTGATTGAGAGTCTTTCAATTCTCTCAATCACATCATCCAGTTGAATCTCTTGATCAGTTGAAGTAGTAGGAACTTCTTCATGCGGGGGGGTTGGTGCTTCATATGGAAATTCCAAAGGTTGTTCTAGAATAGGAATCCCCCCTTCAAGGCTTGGAATTTCATATTCATTTTCAGAATATGTCTTTGGATGAGGATAAATTTCCAAATGATCAAGTTGTCTCTCAATGGACTGGTCATTTTTATTAGTCTCAAGAAAAATGACATCTCTGGAAATAACAAATTTCTTGTTTACCTCATCATACAGACAGTATGCCTTGGATTATTCTTCGCACCCCAGGAAAATGCATCTTCTGCTTCGAGCACCAAGCTTGTTTCTTTGCTCCTTTGGAATCAAGGCATAACAGGTGGAACCAAAAACTCTGAGATGCCTGACTGAAGGGAGATGGCCAAACCACATTTTATGTGGAGTCTTGTTATCAAGATCATTTGAGGGACTTCTATTTCTCAAATATGCTGCACATTTTACTGCATCACCCCAAAACATTAGTTTTACATTCTTGAAAAACATCATACAACGAACCATATTCATTATGGTTCTATTCATTCTTTCTGCTACACCGTTTTGTTGAGGATTGTAGGGAACTGTAGTCTGATGTGCAATTCCATGTTGGCGAAGATAATTTCAAAAGCATTTGAAGTGTATTCTTTTCCATTATCAGTATGAAGTGTACCAATTTTTTATTGTGCTTGTTTTTCTATCAATGCATGAAAGTCTTTGAATGTTTGAAATGCTTCTGATTTTGTCTTTAAACAGTAAATCCAGCACATTCTTGAGTAGTCATCAACAAATGTCATAAAATACTTATTCCTATTTGCTGAAGGAGTTGGCATTGGGCCACATAAATTAGAATGTACTAATTCTAATTTCCTACTTGCTCTGAAATTAGATTCATGGAATGGCAGCTTACTATGTTTCCCTAATATACAAGCATCCCATTTGTTCTTCTCTTTGGGAATGGTGGGCAAACCAAATACACCATTCTTTCTCAACAAACGAAGACTGTTATAATTTAGATGACCAAATCTTGCATGCCACAGTGAACTAGATGACATATTACCTTCTCCATGCTGAGAGAGGTAGGCATAGTTCTGAAATCTTGCGGATGAACCCTTGAGCTTCAGCAACTTTCCATCTTTGTATCCAGTCATGATGACTTGGTTGTCAGAGGACTTTCTTATTTCAACGATTCCATCAAACTTGTGGATGGAATGGCCTTGCTGTCGAATCTCCACCAAGGACAGCAGGCTTCTCTGCAACTCTGGAAGATAGAGAACATTCTTCAACAAGAAATCAGGGAATCCAGGCATCTTCAGTCGAATGGTGCCCATTCCCTTCGGTTTAATACTTGACTTATCTGCAAAGTAAACTCTGCCATCTATTGATTCATTAAGTTCTTCAAAACAATATTTTCTAAATGTCATGTGTGATGTTGCACCAGTATCAAGCATCCAACAATCTTTGTAAGATGAAAGTGAAGTCATTTCATTAATTCCAAGATTACAATGTGCAACAATACAATGAGAAGAATCAAAATATTTACTAGCATCTTGATTTTTAATGTCATCTTTCTTTTGGTTATGCTTGTCTTTGATGGAGTCCCATGAATCCCAACATTGATCTGATGTGTGCCCAGACTTTCCACACCGTTTGCACTGCAAATCTGATCTTTTTCTGAAGTTGTTTCTGCCCCCTCTGCCTCTGAAATTTCTTCTTCCTCGTCCTCTCTTGCTGCAATCTCCCTTGGAGGGGTCTTTGGATTGGTCTTTGCCAGCAAGGGAAGCACCAATACTAGATGCAAAAATATGCATCTTCAATCTGAAATTTTCAACTTACAGAATACTTGGAAAAAATATGGAATGTAGGTTTAGATTCCTGCTCCTTTACAAATTACAATATGATTCTACAGCCTATACAGATAATTTTGTAGCTTATCAAATAATTTTGCAGCTTATCTATATCATTAATTCTAGAGTGCTATTACATGAAAATTACATTTCAAATGCAATAATACATCAACAAAATATCTTGCAGCAGAATTGTTTGTAGTAGCACAACGTGGACTCTTCAATGCCAGGTTGTATCTTTGATGAAGTCACAACACTCTACAGAGAAGAGATAGACCCCAACTCTGATGAGACAAGGTAGCTCGCAGCAGCTTGAAGAACTTGCAGGCAGCTCCAGGAACTTGCAGCAGCAGAAAAAAAAAATTGCAAGCAGCTCCACACAGGCAGCTTTACTCAGAAAAAATAGGGTTTCCACCCTAGAGAGGACGCACCAGTGTATCTTTTTCGAAATCCTTAGTCTTGGAAAAATACAAGAAATATTATTTGTTCTCACTGGTGCTCAACATTAATACCTCATCATCTGAATGCTTTTTGAAATCCTTCGTTCTCACAAATGTATCTGCAACTTGTCATAAAGTTCATCCATGTCTGGAAATGAGTAAGCTTACTCATGAATGCCAACCTTGGTAATTTTGAGCATTTCTACACGAGGAAATCAGCAGCTATGAATATGCATGAATCTTCTCACTAGTCTTCACGCAGGAAGCCTTCACATATTCACCTCCATGCTCTTGAAGAGAAATCAACGCAGCCTTCAGAGTGGCGCAGCCTTCAGAGTGGCGCAGCCTTCAGAGTGGCACAGCCTTCAAAGGCACGCTTCACACAGTTTCACGCATCAATATCTTGTAGCATGAAGTCGCAGCACACTCCAGCATACATTATTCTTCAACATACATTATTTCTCCAATATATAAGTCAGGCAGTCTTCAATAGGTTTTCAGCAGTCTAGGTTTACACAGCTCAAAACACCAGCAACATGTACCTCAAACAGTGTATCAGGATCCATATTTTTCCAAAAAAAATGAGTATCCCATACCAATATAATATATGGACAGCACGCTTCACACAGCATGTAATAGCAGATACCAGCAGCACGCTTCACACAGCATGCAGTAGCAGATACCAGCAGCACGCTTCACATAGCATGCGGTAGCAGATACCAGTAGTCTTCAACGTTCAACAAATTGAGATCGGTCTTCACGCAGGCTGATGGTGCACAGCTTCACGCATAAAACTAGGTAAAAAATAGGGTTTATGATATTGCAGCTAATACTCACGCATAAGACTAGGTCAAACTATATCGCAGCTGATATTCACACTATATCGCAGCTGATACTCTCAAGGAATTCGTAGCATACCAATTCACAGCTCGCATAGCAGTCAATAGGAGAATGCAGCAATGTGGAGTCGTGGAGATTATAATGAGTCACCAGACTTTAAAATAATGCGTCACCAAAAAATAATCACCAGAATTTGTGTTTAAATAGACCAAAGCTACTTTTATCACTCACAATATATCAGGCTTCGACACGACAGGCACACCCTTCACTCAGATCGCAGTCACTTTATTAGGTCAAAAAATATTAGGGTTTATGCTCCACAATATTCACGCACAAAAAAAACTCAGGATTAGGGTTTCCTCTACAAAATCACAGCACAAGAATAACACATACAAATGAATGTGCACAGGCTGGGAGAGGAGTAACGCACACAAACTCGCAGACTGATGGAGCAGTTGAATGAGCAGACTGGCAACAGGCAGGAGTTATGGCAATGCTCTGATACCACTGATAGGTAATAACTCCCGATTGATTGTTATTCTAATGCCAATGCATATATTTATACATTTCAGGTGGTGGTTGAGATTCCGACCGACCTATCCATATTCCTACGTAACTGTTCATCTTCCTATTCTTTATTTATTTATTTACAATATTATAATCCCTAACGGATTATATTCTAACACAACTAATGGTATTTTTTTTTTTTAACAGGAACGGTTATGGAGTTTATTAAAAATCAGCAATGGATCAATGTAGAAAGTACAAGCCAGCATTCACCTAGCAACCACTTCATTCAGTCAATGACCATCCGAGGAGCTAAGGAGGAATGCCACTTTGAACAACCGAATTAACTATTAGACCATTAATATCTGCATCTATGGCTTTATTGGCTGCCATGTCCGCCAAGGCATTAATATCTCTAAGAATGTGATAGAATCTAACCTTTCGAAACAGCTTGGAAATGGATCTAATTCTTCTTGTCAATCTAGATATCCTATTGTTATCGCTTTTCCTTCCTCCATTCATTGCATGGATGATAATCCTGGAGTCCCCAAATACCATGACTTCATCAACCTTTTTAACCAGCAATTGCTTTAGGCCTTGCCATAGCCCATAGGCCTCAGCTATATTATTAGTTTCATAACCAATATTCCAGCTGTATTCCACCTCGACTTCCCCATCTGGATTGATGATGATTCCACCTCCTCCGGCCTTTCCTGGGTTCCCTTTGGAAGCCCCGTCAAAGAAGAGCTTAAAAATTTTCCTCTCTTTTAGCCAATTGCCAAACTGAGAATTATCCATTCTGATCTCCCATGCCTCAAGTTTCTTATCATCAACAAATTTATCATCCAGGGGCTTGCAACTTCGCATCCACTCTTTTTCTTTTTCGGTTAGAGATCCTTTATTGCTCGGAATCTTCGAGATACTTATAACCTCCATAATCAAGGCCTGAATTTTGACTACTATCTTCCTTGTGGGTTGATTTTTATCTTGAAAAATCCTGTAGTTCCTTTCATTCCATAAACACCAGCAGATCAGTTTTGGGATTTTTAGCCAGCAGGTACTCACACCCCTCTTCTCATTCAACTCGTCCTGGTACAGATTTTTCCATTTGTAAAAGCAGTCATGAATATTTACCGGCATCCTCCTTAAACCTCCCCAGCTATCCAACGCGTCCTTCCACACTGATTCGGCATAAGAACACTGAAAAAACAGATGCGTTATGGATTCTCCTGTGGCTGCACATAAGGGACATCTAAAAGGCCCAGCGATCCCTTTCCTTTCCAAATTCTTGCCTGTTAGAATTCTTCCATGCAGCAGCGTCCAGGTAAAGAAGTCGATCTTGGGCATCGTGGTGTTGGTCCAGTTATAATTCCAGATTTTGGGATTTTCAGGGACATTAAAATTAGCAGAAAATCGTTGGTATCCTTCAGAGGTGGTGTAATTTCCTGATTGATCACCCCATCCATGCTTGTCCCTTGTGTTTTGGTAGAGTGGGGCTATCCCAACCAGGTGGTCGAGGAGTTGTGTCTTCTCTTCATCAAGATCATCTGGAAGATCCGGTAAATTCCAACCAACCCATCGCTGGCACTCAGAGTTCTCCCACTTGGAAATGTCCCAAATCGTTGTCATCCCCAGTGCATCCATCCTTTTCTGCAGGTGAGGTAGCTGTGGAGGAATCTTACCTAGCATGGAGTCATTCCATAGATTAATGAGTTTCCCATTACCTGGGACCCAGTGCAGACCACCTATGAACTGAGGCAGCGCCTTAAGACAGATTTTATGGATAGTGGATCCATTCTGGATCACGTGGGCACCTTCCAGACACCTGAGCCGAGTACCCTTGAAATACTTAGCTTTCAGCACTAGGCTGGACCAGGAGGGCTTGGGGACTAGCAGATTCCAGATCAGCTTGGCTCCCATAGCCAAATTTTGGGTCCTGAGATCTCTGATGTGGAGGCCTCCTTCAGATTTCGGGAGCTTAATAGTTCTCCATCTTACCAACGCAAACTTCTTGCTTCTTCCAGCACTGCCCCCTTGCCAGAGAAAGGACCTTATCAGTCCTTCTATTTTATTGATGGGTTTGAACGAAGCTAGAGGGAGAGAACTCTAATAAATCAGGTAGCTATTCAAGATAGCCTTAATTAAGACCACCTTCCCTGCCAAGTTTAACCAGGTTGATCCCCAACCTTGGATTTTGTTTTTAATTTTCTCCACAACAGGATTCCAGGCCGAGCTCTTGGCCTTGGTTTTGAAGATGGGAACCCCTAGATAGTTGAAGGACTCCCAGGCAGTGACCCCACCCATGTTGAGGCTCCGGGATATATCTGACATTTCCCTTGGATTGATGTTCCAGCCATAGATCTAGCTTTTCCTAAGATTGACTTGGCCTCTAGAGGCTAGGCAATAATGGTTCAGCTCAGTATTGAAACGCCGGCCTATAATGTTACTAGCACCGCCTAGTAGGATAGTGTCATCCGCAAATTGCGTGTGATTAATATCCTTGATGCCTCTAGCCATTTGGATTCCGGGGAGATCCTGGTCAAGCCTGGTAGCCTCTAGCTGAAAGCTAAAAACAGAGGCTTGGATGGCATAAATGAGTGGAGAGAGCGGGCATCCTTGCCTCAGGACTCTCAAGGCTTGGAAGAAGGGGGCATCTCTTCCGTTAACAAGCGGGGAAATCCACGAGTTACTAATACAAGCCCAGACCCAAGATATAAAATCAGAAGCAAATCCAAATTTCTGCATAACCTGGAAAAGGAAGGGATGGCTGACCCTGTCGAAGGCATTGGCAAGATCAATTTTGACCACCATTCCCTTATCACCGTTCTTCAAGATGGAGTGTATAGCCTCTTGAACTAATATGATGTTTTCCCAGATCTTCCTGCCTTTTACAAATCCTCCTTGATTCTCAGGGATCAGTCTTGGAAGGATATGCTTGAGTCTGCCTACCATTACCTTAGTGATGATTTTATAGCCTATATTGCACAAAGAAATAGGCCTGAATCTGTCGAAGTATTTGGCCTCCTTCTCTTTGGGAATTAAGGCCAGGAATGCAGAATTGGTGCTTCCACCGATTTTACTGCATCTCTGGGAATTCTGGACCATTTTAATTAAGTCTTTCTTAATGATGTTCCAACAAAGCTTAACAAAGGTAGCATTAAATCCATCCAGTCCCGGGGCTCTGTCATCCTTCATTCCATCAACGGATCTCTTAATCTCCTCCATCGAAATAGCCTGCGTGAGAGACTCATTATCGCTGATTTTAATGGATTTGGGGATCAGATTCAAGATTTCAGCATCCTCCACAACTGGCTGGGCCGTGAAGAGTCCACTGAAATGTCTGGTTGATTCTATTTTAATTTCTTCATGACTGGATATAATATGTTCCTGGGTGTGGATTTCCTTCACACAGTTGAAATTTTTTCTGGCTGCCGCCTGCTTATGGAAATACCTTGAATTCTTATCACCATCAGCCAGCCAATCGCACCTAGCCTTAATCTTCCACCAATTAGAATCGATTTTGCAAGCTTTATGAAGGTTAGCGTGTAATAAAGCTTCAGCGTGGAGATCCTCTGTGTCCACGTCTTTAACCTCCAAGGTAGCCTGGTGGGACTCGAGCTCATGCGTTGCTTGAGTTTTTTTATCTGAAGGAGATGGGATAGTCTTGGCCCAAAGCTTAAGGCGCTTTTTCAATATTCTTATCTTTTCCTCCCAAACGTAGAAGGGAAATCCTGTGAGCGGGGGGGCCCATGAAGTAGCTACGATTTGGAGGAAGTCAGAGTGAGTTGCCCATAGGGGATTAAACTTGAAAGGAATTGGGCCCCAATTCTTGTTAAAAGCCATCTCAAGGAGAATGGGCCTGTGGTCAGAGACTCCAAATGGCAAAATTTTGGAAGAAATATTCAGCCCCAGTAGGAGGAAGGAGTCCTGGACTAGGAACCTTTCGAGTCTTGCGGCAATATGTCCAGGCCCTACTCTTTTATTATTCCAGGTATACTTTCCAGTAGTAGGTTTAATGTCCATGAGATCCCATTCCAGGATGATTTCATCTACAGTCTCCCTTATGGGATCCCTGATCAAGGACCCACCTCGCTTTTCCTCTTGACTTAAGGTGACATTAAGATCACCTGCAATTATGATGTTACCTTGCAGATTACTCTTCTCCTCACGCAGGAGATTCCAGCAGGAATTTTTTTCCGCAACAGAATTAGGAGCATAGATATTGAAGATACTTACCAGGGAGTTCGAGACTTTCTACCTAAGCTGGGTGAGGATCCAATGGTTGATGTACTTGACGGCAACGGTATCAAATTATTTGTCATTACATAGGGTTCCAATGCTGCCAGAAGCCCCTCTTGAACTTATTGTAGCTTTCCCTTTGCCTTTCCAAAATTTTTGACTAACTTGGAGGAAGACGACTTCCTCCATCTTGGTCTCCTGGATCAGAAAGATGTCTGGCTTATGTAAAGAAGATAGATCTAACATTGCTTCTTCTTTGATTTTACTTCCAAGACCTCTATAGTTCCAGGAGAGGACCCTCATTACTTACTTTTGGAGAGCGTAGGCATCCCTTTCTGGGCATGCCCTTGCTGGAGGGTGTTCCTAGTGGATTTCAGAATTTTTTCCAAGGTTAGCTGAGAGCCTTGCATCTTATCCTTATAGGTTACATGCTCTCTTATTTCTTTCCTGTATTTCCTTCCCTTTGTTTTAGACATTCTTGGAGTGGTTATTTCGATTTCCCCCTCCTCCTAATCCTCTTCCTCCGATCTAGAGTCTTCTTCTGATTTCCCCAGGGTTTCCCCTGTAGTGACCGGGGCCTTTTCTTCCTCTTGGTCCTTCAATTGTTGAGCTGATATTTCTTCTTCAGTATCTTTGTTCCCTTCATTGCTGGATTTCTCACCAATTTCTATGAGATCTTCCCTAATTTCCACCATTGCTTTAGTCTTGGTTGCTTCCACTGATCCTTCAAGATTAGTGATCCTTGTTTCATTGGTCCCTTCACCTTTTTTAGGTCCCTTTCCGGATTGGTGTTTGGTTTTAGATCTAGTCACCTTTTGCCATCCCTCCACCTTGTCCCGCTGGTTCTCAGGATTTTTTGGACAGTTGCGGATGAAGTTCCCGTACTCATGGCATCCTTTGCATTTGAAGGGTAGCTGTTCATAATCAAGTTTTTGGAAATGGGACCAGCTTCCCACGGTTAATTTGATAGCTTCAGGGAGTCCAGCTTCTAGGTCGACCTCAATGCAGATTCGGGCACATGCGTATTGGTATTTTGGACTAGCCATATCTATGTAATTCCCCGGCGCAGTCCCTATGGCTTGGAGGGATTTAGGGTTCCAGCAATGCATAGGGAGATTAGGCAGCCTGACCCAGAAGGGCACTGCTCTTGGCGTGTCAGCTTCGGGATCGAAATCCGGCGTCCACCTGTTAAGGTAAAGACCTTGTGGCCCCATGAAGTAGGGCCCATTTCTGAAGATCAACTCTTTATCATCCTTGGATTCGAATTCAAAGAGGAAAAAACCTCGCCCGACGGAGTAGGAAGCAACATTGTTGGTGATTATGGGTCTCCAGTTTCTTTGAACCCAACTGTTCATTATTTTGGGCGAAGACCATAGCTCAGTAAATTGATCGATCAGGGCTCGATCTACCAGGGAGAGGGCTACCCGGATGGTTTCCTTCGGAGGAAGGGCAACCTCCGACACATCTTCAAGCCTTTTGACAAATTTCGGGGGTTCAATTTTGTCGGATCTCTTATTGTAATATGAGATTAAATGATCGAATTCATCAAGATGAGGAACCTGGGACGGATCTCAATCCTCACCAGGGATCAGAGTGCCCATCTTTAACCCTCTAGCATTGCCAGAGCGGCCACTGACAGCAGTTCCACGCAGGTGATCTGGACCAGCGTTGGGTCAACTCTCCCTTGGCAGTATCCACAATCTGGTTCAAGTCCAAA
The DNA here is from genome assembly GCA_001517045.1 of Pseudotsuga menziesii. Lineage (NCBI taxonomy): Eukaryota > Viridiplantae > Streptophyta > Pinopsida > Pinales > Pinaceae > Pseudotsuga > Pseudotsuga menziesii. The sequence goes on along the minus strand of LPNX010039438.1, from coordinate 131,248 downwards.
TCATACTCCTCTCGCCCCTTACGAGCTTAGATCGTACTCAGTCAGCCTTCAGGGTGCAGGTCGATCCTCAAAGTCACCAATCAACTCGTGCAGGTCGCCAGGAATGTGCTTTTTCAGATTAGGGTCTTTCTTCATAACAATTTTTACTTACATTGCTTTTGTTAAATTGAGATCTATACAACTAATGGTATTATTTGTGAAGATAAATTATAAATATTTCATATGATTCGATCTCTCTGAAATTGGAAGAAGACTCAGAAATGTGATGGAAAACTATTTCTCAAGATTTCCAGGTTTTCGGCCAAACAAATATTTTGGCCAAAAAGTATAATAGTTCGGTCGAAAGTTAGTTTTAACGAACATAAAATAGTTCGCCAAATTTATTTTTTCGTCAGTCGAAAAACTTGAACACCATTCCATTTAGATTCATATTTATAAGAAACACATTTACACATATTTTTTCATATTTTTAAAAACATCACAATTTTACACCTTTACAAACAAAGGTTAATTTTTGTGGTAAGTGTTCTTTAGCAATTTTTTTTATGGAAAAAATTCTTTTGGGCAGTTCTTTTATAGTAAAGTGTTCTTAGAAATTATCTTCTAAGATGGAGGGTCTTTTTCTTTGATAGTAAAGATTCTTTTGGGAAATTTTTTATGTTAAAATGTTCTTAGAAATGATCTTCTAAGATAGAGGCTCTTTTTCTTTGATAGTAAAGATTCTTTTTGGGAAATTTTTATGGTAAACTGTTCTTAGAAATTATCTTCTAAGATGGAGGCTCTTTTTATTTAATAGTAAAGATTCTTTTTGGGAATTTTTTTATGGTAAAATGTTCATAGAAATTATCTTCTAGATGGAGGCTATTTTTCTTTGATAATGAAGATTTTTTTGGGAAATTTTTTATAGAAAAGTGTTCTTAGAAATTATCTTCTAAGGTGGAGGCTTTTTTTCTTTACTGAAGATTTTCTTGGGAAATATTTTATGGTACAAATTTTCTTAAAGAGTCTTCACCAATTTGTTCTATGGTGATTTTTTTTTAAATTATTTTGAGCAATATTTTATGGACAAGTCTTCTAAGGTAATTTTTTTTCCTTTGATGATTAAGATTATCTCTAGGAAAATTTATTCTAAGGTGAAGGTATAGATTGAATGATCATGGGAAAAAAAATAGATCGAAAGAGGAAATCTGATCGCACTCGAGATGATTCCTTACATAATGAAAAACAAAGACTCAAATACCATGAAAAAAAGAAACAAAAGATTACAAATATTGATGACATCCCTACTGATGACGTAATTATAGTTTTGGATCATAATTTTGATGATATGAATGTTCAAAATCAAATTCAAGAAGAAATTGAACCAGGTATGTACAAATATTGTAAATTTGTTTAAAATCCAGTAACTAGTTTTTTGTAAATGATTGTAATTTTGAAAATAATTTGCAAAATGCAGATACAAATTTACATCCTGATGTTTATCAAGATGTTGAAGACATTGATCAAGCCCTATATATATATATATATATATATATATATTTAAATTGGTTATTAAAATATTTTAAACTATGTAATTTTTTTTAATCATGAGTCATATATTTTTTATGTTTCAAGTTAAGTATATTTGAAAGATGCTAAATTAAAATTAAAATTGAAATATATATAGGTGGTTTCATCATTGAAGATGACATGTTACATAATGTTGATAGAGAAAAAATTGGAAACACAAAACCTTGCCATATTGTACGATGTCGTGCTGAAAAAGATACATGAACAATTTCTGGAAAAAAAATTAGTGGCAACACAAGCTCAAATTTTGAGGTGTTTGTTAGTATTCAAGAAGTTGAGGGAAGCTTGGTCATTATTGTATTCGAAAGGAGACAAAAGATTCAAAGGTGAAGAAAAATGTGTTCAAACGTATAGCCGATGCAATAAAAACTATTGGAAAATCTAGAAAGAAAGATATTAGTGCTACACATAGAATAATACACACAACGATTATTTCATCTAGTACTTAATTTACACAAATGTTTGACAATGTAGATTGCAAGAGTTATTGGAACTTTGCAGAAAAAATTGTACAAATATAACAAATTTCGATTACAAGTATATGCAAATGATGAGCTTGCTTGTTGGCCAATTATTTGTAGACAACCCTACAAAGATAGGCTCGCTGAAAGTGTTAAAGCTATGATGCATGAATATTGGGTGGAAAATTCTCGTGTTTCACCAAATGCAAGGGATGTGATATGACGAAGAATATCTAGAAAACAGTATGAAATCCATCCAAAACATATATTGGAGATGACTCAAATATAATTGTTCAATAAATTCAAATATGAGCACAGAGAAGTGAATCTGTCAATCAATACATTTGTACAACAAAATCCATGGTATATTAGGCCTATCACTATTATTGACACATGTTGTTGTCGCTACCACGTTGAATTTGAATTATATTATGACACATTCCTTCGGTTTGGTAAAACATTTTGGTTGAATTCACCTCCTTCCACAATTCGTGCTTTTATATCTAAAATTATATGTGAAAGAGATAGCCACGAGATATTTTACAACAAAATATGTGTCGGTGGAAAGAAATGTGGTAATTGTGGAAATCTAACTGTATTCCACCATAAATATCCTATTGATATTAATGATCAGTCATTGTCAAATATAATAGTTGATTGGAAGAGATATGAATATGTCACTTATTCCCATGATTCTACAAGTTCTACATATGCTCTTTCAAAAATGATCGATTTACATGAAGATAAAATCAGTTTTACAAATTTTTTGAAGAAGTTTGAAAAACAAATTTATAAATACATCAAACATTCACATAGAGAACGATGGAAAGACATACAATTCAAACAATCACATGACGTATTTCTAATAAGGACTAATTTCTCCATGGTTTATTTTGCAGAGAATTACACAATTGAAGCACAAAAATATATACAAAGTGAATATTATCATTCTGACCAAGTTTTTATATTTTTCCATGTTCTATATAGACATGCTCAACACAATGTTGATGATATATAAAGAACGAATGAAAATAGACATGTGATCAAAAAATATCATTTCTATATCAGTGATGACCGCACACATGATACACATTATGTACAACATTGTTTTGATATTATTTATGGTTCATTGAAAACCCATGGAATTGTAATGAATGAAAATTGGATATGGTCAGATGGATGTGTAGGGAAATTTAAATATTCACGGTCATTCTTCTGGATATGTCACCTTCATAAAAAACAAATATTAAACATCATTGGAATTTTTTTGAAACTGGTCATGGAAAAGGAGAGCACGATGGTGCAGGGGCATGTGTAAAACGAGCACTTCAAAGGCATCAAATGAACCATTATGCTGATTGATTTGTGTGTTCTAATTAAGTTGTTCAATGGTTCCCTGTAAATATCATCCATGAATGAAATCAACAATCAGAGGATTTTTATAGCCCAAAATGACACATCTCTTCCTGTGACCACTTTCCCATGATTTCGTCGCATGTCGGCACTTCATGAAAGTCACTGAAAAAACACCTATATTGGAGGACCCATATCTTGAGTTCTGTAACTCCGTTTAACCTCATCTCTACACTGTTGGAAAGGTATTTCAGTTAGATAAAACTTTCTAGAAGACACCAAAGTCTGAAAATGCCCAGAAATACTCTTTAAATGCGTTTTTTTGTTTATTCACGATTTTCCTTAAGGTAAACCCACGAATGTGCCTCTTAGCATTTAAATATTAAAACATGAGTTAATTGGAGATTAGTTAAGTCATTTAACTTAATTCCTTAACTGCTGTAACTTCTCCAACCTTCAAAAATACCTTATTTCACCCATATAAATAGAGGTAGGGAGGTCCATGAGAGGGGACTTGAATTTATGCATTGTTATGTTGGAGGAATCGGGACTCTCTTTGCCCACACCTTTTCCCTGGAGGTCTTCCCTTAGTGTTGTAGAGCTTGGACGCTGAATTATTTGGAGAAGAGAAGCAGCAGAACCAGATCAAGGTTTCGTGAGGTGCCAAACTTGAAGAGAAGGTATACTTGTACTTGTTTTCAAGATTAATAAAGATGTGATGTCCTTCTTCTTTCCAAATCATTGTTCAATGTGTGATTGAATCTCTGTTTATGATCATATGATGATGTTATTCATATTATTATTTCATATTTATTTGATTATCATTTCTTTATATGTGGTCATAATGGCTTGAGGAAGGTATAACTTGTTTTGCAGGTCTCTTGGAGCGAGAGGAGCAAGAAGAGGATTGAAGAGAAAGCTTGGACCAGCCTTCAGTTTATCAGGTGTGGAGCTTTCTTATCTCTGAAACTTGCTATTATATGCTTGCTGAACATTGTGCATCTCTCTTTCAACCCCAGTACGTTGATGGCCTCTTAAACCCTAGCCATAGGATACTTTCCTTTACAACAGAACTGGCAACTCCACTGGGGAGAGCCTTGTCTGTTTGGGGTTTCTCTTGATTTCTTTCAGCCGTTTTCTTTGTTTCAGGTCCTTCTTGCCACTTAGGAACACTTTATAAATCTGATAGCACACTTCCCCTGCCTTCTTAAGGTGGTTTTTGACCTTTTTGGAAACTTTTCCACCCATTCGCGAGTTGCTCTTCTGAACAGTCGCGAATACTTGCTTGAATTCGCGGGTTGCTATACTGAACAGTCGCGAGTCATTCACAGGTTGCACTTATAGACAATCACGAATGCCCCTTTAAACATTTTTTTTCCTCTTTTGAGATTTTTCTTCTGTTTGAAGGTGTTTTGGGTAGGTCTTTTAGGGTCCTCTGCAGGTGCATGACTCTAGGGAGTTAGTGTCATCCTTTTTGTTTGTTCTCTATCTATCTAGTAAGCCCCTTTATAGCATTAGGGTTTGTTCTTTTCTCTTTCCCCCATCTTCTTTACTTGGTTTGATATTTGGTTTATGTTTCTGATCAGCCTATGTTAGTGATCTTTGGTTGATTTCAGAATCTTGTTGGTGCTGGTTTCCTTCTTCTTTTGTTGGATAACTTCACCATGCCCAAATAGTTGACTTGTCTCTTACACAAGCCTTCCTTTCCAAGTAGGGTTTATACTGACTTTAGAGCACTCTAGAGTTTGTTTGGTGGTTGTTTAGCAGAGTTCCTTTTGCTTTGTTCTTGTTATCTGCATGCTTTTGCTTTGTAGGTAGTTTTTCTTTTGCCTTTATAAAAGAAAATTATAAAGAACTTGTTTTTTGCTGCTTGTCCCCCCCATCTCTTTCTTTGGCTTGACCTTGTTGGACAAGGTACTGAGCAGCCTTTGTTTGTAGGTCTAGATTGATGCTTGGGACTTCTTGACCTTTGTTTATGTCAGTCTTTTTGCTTAGTCTCTTCATTCCAAAGTTGTTGGCTTGTTTACCCTTGTAAGCCTTCTTTTTAAGAGAGGTTGATATCTAACTTTAGGGAGACCTAGAGTTCATTTGTGGGGAGTAGAGTAGTTGTCTATTTTCTTTGCTTACAGTACTTGCTTGCATTAGTTGATAGACTATTTTTTCTTTTGCATTTATAAAAGAAAAATACAAAAAAATATGCCATGCTTTATATGCATGTAGATTAGGGTCTTAGTCTATATTGCATAGCATATCTTTGTTTTTGTAAAAATATAAAAAGAATTTTGTTCTTTTTTGCTTTCAAGTTTCTATTTGAAAAAAAAATATAAAGAGAATAGTTTTTGCTTCTTGCATTTAATTTCTCTTTGCTTAGTCCTTTGTTTCAAATTTTGAGTCAAAACACCACATAAATTTTCATGCCATTTACCCTCTGAGTAAGAAACAACCCATAAAATAAACAATATAAATTTAAAATTTACTAGTAAGTTTTATTTTATAGGGTCATACACCTACTAGCTTAGGCTAGACTTGTGGGCTAGGAAGTGTAAACTCCCCATAAGTGTTAAATTTCAGACGTAGTTGGCCTATCGCTAGGTAAATCCTTGATTCTATCACTGTATCTGGGAAGCTCCTCTCAAACGGGAGTTAAGCACGAGGCCGCGTGGAGGCTTGGACAGAGGAGATAACCCTCCTAATCCTTGTCAAAATGTAACTCAGGACTTTTACGCATCTGGGGATTCTGTCCTAGACAGATTTTCGGGCTCAGATACCCTGCCCATGCGTACGAGTTCGGCTGACAACTGTCCCCCCAGACTGTCAATTTAGTTAAGGTAGCCTCTAGTCTCTTTGACATCTAGGGTTCATACACAGGTACACCGGAAGGTTATTTCTGGTTGACCTTGGACGGGCTTGGAAGGTAACCCTTGTGGAAAGTGTAGGAGGGTGGTGGGTGATTCCTCCGCTTGTGCCTGAGAACCACCTCAAGGACGCCAAGTAACTATCTATCAGCTTTCTTCTGGAAAGTACATCTTATACCTGTTTGTCTGTTTGGACTTTAGGAATTTTTAGTGAGTGCTGTGTGGTTTGTCTATACTTAGTGGGCCTTTAGGTGTCTGCTTTGTAATTTTGGTTGACCATCAACCTCAGACTTTGTCTCTTGTTTTGAATCTATGGCTAGCACCCCTTTGAACACCAACCAAGAGATCCCCATGATGGGAGCTCCTTGTCCTATTCCTCTCACAGGGAATGTTGGTGTTCCCTTAATGGCCACCTTGAATCTTTCGGGATTCGCCCTAGGGCTACCAGTGTGGTTGTTTTCCACTCCAACTATCCTGAATGCTCCTGATGCTTCTCAAGTAAGCTCCTTATATCAAGGGCATCAAAACACTGTCTCCCCTTCACCTGTAATTATTTCTCCTCCTCCTTCTACCTCATGCGGTGAAAGTATTGATACTAGTAACCGGCAGTCTAAAAGGAGTAAAAGAAGGAGGAATAGGAAGAAAGCACATAAGCAAGGGGGCACCCATTCAACCTCTGCAAGTCAAGTTGAACCCCATCACCCAGCCTCGGTTGTTCAGGTTGGGGGCACCCATCCAACCTCTGTAGGTCATGTTGGATCTAGTCACTCAACCTCTGGTGTTCACGTTGAGTGCACCCGTTCAACCTCTGGTTTTCAAGTTGAACCTTCCTATCCAACCTCTATTGTTCATGTTGGAGCTATCCATCCAGCCTCTGGTGATCAAGCTGGTGGGATCTTTCCAACCTTTTCAGGTCATGTCGGATCCAGTCACTCAGCCTCTAGTGTTCACGTTGAGTGCACTTGTTCAACCTCTGGTGTTCAAGTTGAACCTCCCCATCCAACCTCTGTTGTTCACGTTGGATCCGTTCACCCAGCCTCTATTGCTCACGCTGGGGGCACACACTCAACTACTGCAAATCATGTTGATCCTAACCATTCAACCTCTATTTTTCACGTTAATGGTGCCCTTCCAACCTCTACAAGTCATGTTGGACCCAGTCTCTCAGCCTCTGCCAGGCATGCTGGGGGCAGTCTCTCAGCCTCTGTACTTCACGCTGGAGACAATTCGTCAACCACTGTGAGTCATGTTGACACTGTTGACAAGTCTACCCATTCAAAACACAAGCTTAAGTTTCCTTGTAAGCTTTGTGAGGGAGACCACCTTGCCTATAAATTCCCTTCTATTGCGGAGGTGCGAAGAGTTTGGATTCATGGTCATCCCGTTTTTGAACATTATGGAGTCTCTCAACAACCAGCCTCTCTTAGTGAGGTTGGACCCAGTCACTCAGCCTCTGTAGTTCACGCTGGGGGAAAACTCTCATCCTCTGCTAGTCATGTTGAGAGAAAACAGTCATCCACTGCTAGTCATGTTGACTCAGTTGAGAAAACTGGTCGTTCAAAGCATCATCTTAAGTTCCCTTGTGTGCTATGCAAGGGAGATCACCTTACTTATCTGTGCCCTGCTATCCCAGAGGTGCGAAGAGTATGGTCCAAGACTCATGGATTTCTTTCTTCTGAACACCCTATAGTTTCTCAACATCCTACTCAACCTTTGGTTGATCAAGTGGTCAAACAAATCTCAGATTTGGTCGATCCCACTCTTCTTTCGGAGAGTGTTCCTCATGTGATTGAACCAATGTCATCTTTGGTCAATCCCACTCTCCCTTCGGAGAGTGAATTTCACCAAGCGGTTGAATCGATCCCAGTATCGATCAATCCCACTCTTCCTTTGGAGAGTGAAGTGTCTACTAGTCACATTTTCTTCACTGCCAGTTCAAATCTTACTGAACAAGGGGGCACTAAACTTGCTTCAGATCAACCCCCACCAAGCTCTCGGATTGCTTCCTTTGATTGGGATAGCCTAGTTGAGCCGCGCCTTCCTTCCCATGCACCTTTCCAGATAAAGGTCAAAGTTGAACCCTATACAATTGCTCGATGCATTGTTGATGAAGGAGCCTTAGTTAGTATTTTGTCTGCTCGTGCTTGGCGAGGTATGGGATCTCCCAGCCTTGTGTCGACTGCTAGTCAGTTACTGGCATTTGATAGAAGAACTTGTATAGCCTTGGGAATTCTTGCTCAAACTCCTGTTACTTTGGGTGGGAAGACTGTCTTAGTTGACTTCATGGTAATAGAAGAACCCTTGGACTGTAATATGCTCCTTGGACGTGATTATGTCTATGCCATGCAAGCTGTGGTGTCAACATTCTTTCGTGTGATGTACTTTAATCATGGCGAAGAAATTGTCACTATCAATCAGTTGGATTTTCTTGATCCATCTCCTGACCCAACTAGAGACCAAGTCTTTCCTTTATTGATTCCCAGTGTTTCTGTAGACACTACCCCGCCACAGGTGAACTATGTGGCTTCTTGTCCTTTGTGTTCAATTGCTACTGCGAGGCAGCCTCTATTTTCATGCTTACCTTCTCGGGACTTGGTCCCAGCAGTTGATCAGGTGAGTCATCCTATACAGATTGTAGAGCCTTCTCTCCACTCTGTCCATCCATTTGAAAGTTCAGAAATGTGTCCTATCTCGGATGATTTCCTCCCTTCGGATGAAGTTTTCCTGCAGTCTTTGATACAGTCTGACCTTCTTTTTCAGTTGTGATTAAGTCTAACCCTGGTTTGCTTAGTAATCCTTCCCTTTTTCTTATGTTGGTTTTTGTTGAGTCTTTTGATTCTTCATTTGAAAAGCAAGTCAGTGATCCTGAATAGTTTGATTTTTTCTTATGAATTTCTCAGCTCTTGTGATATTGAGTTTGTTCCTGCAGACTCTATCTCCCTTGTTGATTTTTGCTTCTCTTCTGAGGTTGATCTTATTGATTATAAACCCTCGAGCCTTGGTCCTATAGAATCTCCTTCGTTTGATTCTGCCTTGACTTTTCCTTTTGTAGAAGATAGCAAAGTCACAAGTGTTTCTGCCAAAGTGACCCGCATCGGATCGTTTCTTCTGATGTTGTTGTTTCTTGGAGATAGGATTATTAGTTGGATTCACAACTGTTTATGGGCCTCACCTTGTTGTTCAAGTTGTAATTGCATTTGCATACGCCTTGCTCACGCTTATGAGCCTGATGCCGGCTTCCATGCTTTTATCTCGTTGTATAAGCCCTCATCTTTGTTCTCATCGTCGCTAAGCCTTGTATCATTTTGCCTTTGCAACTTGACACCCTTTACCCCGAGGAGACCTTCCCCGAGTGTCCTTATCTTGCTCACTTTCCTTGCATTATGCATAGGTTTGTTCCTTACGCTTGGAACTAGTTTCGCCTGTCTATGCCAACTCGTCTCCTCGCATTTAGAGCATTCTTTCTGCTCTCCTTCGAGCTCGTTAAAAACAGTAAGGAGGTCGCGAGTTGAATTTTTCGGACTCGTTAAAACTTCACGGGAAAGATTATGAGTTTCTTTAGGCCCAAGTCTGACTCCTTAAAATAGACTTGACTGCCAAGTAAACTTGTCCATTCATGCTCGTTAAGAATATGTGAATGGGCATCCACATTGGTGGTAGGTTATCTCTTTCTCGGACCATGTGGAATCATACGAGAAAGGATCCCTCTCTTTTCTACTGAATTGAGAAGAGTATTCTCAGGCATAGGTTTATCTCTTTTCTGGACCTGAGGGACTAAACTTACGGAAAAGGAACCCCCGGTATGAGCTTAGTTTTCTCTTTTTCGTGCTCTGGACCAAAACATGAAAAAGATTCTGAGTGTACTTTATGTCTTTGTCATGCTCGTTAAACCCTAAAGAACAAAGCATCGAGTTTATTGTTGTAAGCTCAATTTCTCATAATCAAATGGATCTTTCCGAGTGATCTTGCCTTCCTTCACACTCGTAAAACTCAGGCTATATGCTGCTTTTGAAGGAGCGTTAGGTAGGTGGTAATTTAACCTTTTTCGGACCTTCCTGACTAATTACGAAAAAGGTGCGCCTTTTCTTCTTCGGAAGTTAAGAGAGTTCTTCTCTGGTATGTTTTATACTTTTTCGGCCTTAGGAGACTAAATTGTACGAAAAAGGACCCCCCTGGAGTCTTCTTTGGAGTTTTCAGACTCTCTAAACTATAAAAACACCGTCGAGCATGTACTAGTTCGGGCTCGTAAAATCCACGAATTAGTGCCTTATCAAGCATTCTTCTTTCTTTTCTTCGAGCTTGTCAAAAAATGAAGATGGTCCCGAGTTAGCTTTCTTGGACTCGTTAAACCTTTACAAGAAAGAAGGGAAGGAGAAGGTTTATTTACATGTCTTTTTACATCATGGCAGCAAGTCTTGTTTCCTTGAACAAAGCACCAGTTTTGAGTCTATCAACAGTTGGGTCCTATTCTTTTGACCTTATCCTGATTCAGAGTTTTCTTACTCCTCCAGTTGGTCTCTTTTCCAATTATATGGGGAATCTGTCAATGTCTCCTACATTGCAAATTTGTTTCGTTGGTCCTATTTTGTGTCAAAAGCTGCGTAAGTCACTTTTGTGTCGTGCTCATTGTTCAAGGATTAAACCTTTGTCAGCCATTCTGCAGTTTCCTTGACCTTTCGTGTCGGCCATTCCCTGGTATCAGTTCATTACATTATGTCTTCAGCGGTCCTTTTTGTGAAATTCAGTACCAATTCCAGATCCAATTAGTCTTTGACTTACCTTGTGTTGGATGATGAAGGATGCCTTAATTCCTTCCTTCCAACGGATCTCTTCCTATCGACTGCAACACCTCTTGCTCTGGGAATGAGATTTAGAGTTTTATGGCAGTACCTTGGGAATTGTTGTCCTCAATGGCAATTTCCCTCGCTATTGGGTAGTGGGGATACCTTAATGTCTCCTACTCAATGGATTCTTCAAGTGTTCAACTTCAAGTCCTTGTAATCACACTTGTTAGAATGTACTAGGTACCTTGGGGACCATTTTCATTAATGGTGGTTTCCCTCGTGTTTGTTAACAGTTTTCATTATTGATTGGTAATCAAACGGCTTCCTCCATGTTCGACTTCAGCTCCTTTATTCGCATGGTTAGGATTCGTACCTTTTTTGGGCGGTTTGGATTGAAGACCTTGGGCCGATAGTAGCATTGTCATCTTTTTCTATTGCCCAAGTTGCGCAAGACCTTGTTATACTTTATATGACATTTTGCTGAGACATAGATCCACCTTGTATTTTTGTGGCTATGATCGATTGTTGAGCATGGATCCACCTTGTTCATTTGTGGCCATGACTCCTTTAGATTTGATATGGCGCCTTTTTGCATATTGAGTGACCATGATAGTTTCATCAGTTATACATATGTTGGATCCGCCTGTATCTTTATGGCAATGTTTTGTATATGGATGTGTATGTCCCAGAGATCAATTTTTTTGACATTTATCTCTCTTACAGGTACCTTCACTCGAGCCTTTTGATCTTGGTTTCTCTACTCTCTCCATACTCAGTTGTTTCCTTTATAATGTATTTCAGCTATCATCTTCCCCTCTAACCTCACACATTAGGGGGCATCTGTTATAGCCCAAAATGATACATCTCTGCCTGTGACCACTTTCCCATGATTTCGTCGCATGTCGGCACTTCATGAAAGTCACTGAAAAATCACCTATCTTGGAGGACCCATATCTTGAGTTTTGTAACTCCGTTTAACCTCATATTTACACCGTTGGAAAGGTATTTTAGTTAGCTAAAACTTTCTAGAAGACAGCAAAGTCTGAAAATGCCCAGAAATACCCTTTAAATGCGTTTTTTGTTTATTCGTGATTTTCCTTAAGGCAAACCCACAAATGTGCCTCTTAGCATTTAAATATTAAAACATGAGTTAATTGGAGATTAGTTAAGTCATTTAACTTAATTCCTTAACTGCTGTAACTTCTCCAACCTTCAAAACTACCTTATTTCACCCATATAAATAGAGGTAGGGAGGTCCATGAGAGGGGACTTGAATTTATGCATTGTTATGCTGGAGGAATCGGGACTCTCTTTGCCCACACCTTTGCCCTGGAGGTCTTCCCTTAGTGTTGCAGAGCTTGGAGGCTGAGTTCTTTGGATAAGAGAAGCAGCAGAACCAGATCAAGGTTTCATGAGGTTCCAAACTTGAAGAGAAGGTATACTTGTACTTGTTTTCAAGATTAATAAAGATGTGATGTCCTTCTTCTTTCCAAATCATTGTTCAATGTGTGATTGAATCTCTGTTTATGATCATATGATGATGTTATTCAGATTATTATTTCAGATTTATTTGATTATAATTTCTTTATATGTGGTCATAATGGCTTGAGGAAGGTATAACTTGTTTTGCAGGTCTCTTGGAGCGAGAGGAGCAAGAAGAGGATTGAAGAGAAAGCTTGGACCAGCCTTCAGTTTATCAGGTGTGGAGCTTTCTTATCTCTGAAACTTGCTGTTATATGCTTGTTGAACATTGTGCATCTCTCTTTCAACCCCAGTACGTTGATGGCCTCTTAAACCCTAGCCATAGGATACTTTCCTTTACAACAAGGATGTGCGCATGTATGAACTTTGTTTTAAAAACAAATTTATTCAACTTTGAATGACTTTAACATGTACATCTAGTAACATTTTACTCACATGTACATAAATTATTTATGTTGGAAAAGGTTTTTTGGCATATTGGAATCCAAGATGTAAACAAATCAATCCCATATGATGCTAGAACCATTCATGGAACTCGAGATTTACACTCAATCAAAACAAAAACCTTCCAAAATGTGTTTTCATTTGATAGTAGGAAGGTAACATGATTTTGTCTTATTTTCATGGAGGACACAGAATCAATAGACATTTGTGAAAACGTTGATGACAATTATGTTAAACCTTGGAAAAACAACAAAATTAATCAAAAAGGGAAAATGGTGAAGCTTTGAGGAGTTGGAACCAGAGGACATTGCAATATCAACTAATGGTGATATATTTTTCGATCTTGTTAGAGAAGGTAACTTTATGTACACTTGAATAAATGCCATTTTTTTATTTTAAATATTTTTTACTTGAATGTAAAATATGTGTGTGTGTTATATATATATGAAAGTGTTTGATAATGAAGATGAATTTGAAAAATTAAATGTTCTTATTTATGTGTAGTAGATGTATTTGTTGTGGTTGCACCCATAGAAAAAAATGAAAATGTCAGATATTATTTGATGTGATGCACAAAGAGAAAGATGAAATTATTCGAGGACTATGATGAAAAAGGTTTTTTATATGAAAGAGGGTCAATTCTATTGAAAGGTTATTTTTTTCAAGAAACACATCAAACTGAAAGTGATGTTCAATTTAAAGACTATCAACCTGATGTCATATGCTCTGCCAATATAGTCATTGGGTATACGTAGCTCGAATAAGGTTGATAGAAGTTAAATCAAATAAAAAATTTAAAGCTAGAAGATGGAAGATGTCAAAAGTTGATCATGACAGAATAATTCAATACAACATTCCTTTACGATCTTATTTCTAATTTGAAACATGTTGAACACGATACATATTTTTTACATTGGACATCTTGATTGGTTTTATAATTGTGACACTCAAATAGAGTGATAATTGATAAGTTCGCTAGATTGTTTTGATGATTTTTAATGCACATTCCTTAAAAATAGATTATTCAAATTTATAATGTTTTTTTTTTGACCAAAACATAGGGGTAGATTATAATGGAGGCAGTAAAACAGCTACCGCATACTTTCACATAAAGACAGTCCAAAATTCAGTGTCAGACTGGTTTCTAGTATCCAATGCTTCTCAATGGCATGATAACGGTAGTATAAAGCTTCAAGAAACCTAAAAAAATGTTATAAGGAGGACGCAACCTCGCCTGAGCATCTTCAAACATAAAGCAGCTGTGATGAATACCAGATTGGTAAGATTCATTTGTCCATCTTTGCCAGTAGCTTGTTGACTGCCTTCTCCAGCGCGTTGAGACGGTTCCTGAAGTCCCCCTGGGTGTTAGCCACATCTTTGAAGCTAGTTTGTACATCTTCTTTGAAGTATTCCAGCTTTCCTGATGAAGCTGATAGATCTTCTCACATCTTCCTAATGTCTTCATTAAGAAGATCCTAGATTTTCTCTCCAGCCTGGATGGTCGATTGCAACTTCTGGTCTTGCCTATCTGAACGAGCTCTGAGTCTACCCAACGCATTTTCCAACGAATCCAGCCGCTCCTCAACTGTCTGTCCCGATTCTGAGGAGGATCCTCCTGGTTCCATTGTCGATTCAAAGGTGGGAGATAGAGGATAGAGGGGAGCAAGAGCAATGACTTCCAAGGAAAGGCATGCTTGGGAGACACGACAGCATCCCACGAGGAGGCACTCCAGCATCGACTCATTACAGAGACTTCTGAGAGGCAGATGAAAGGGATGCTGGTGATCATGATAGCTAAATAGCTAGCCGATCGGGAAAGTAAGTCATGGGATTCATGAGTACTGAAGGATTTGTGCAGAGATCTGCTAGAAGAGACTACAAGAATGAGATAAATGGAGTATTTTGGGGATTTAAGAGGTACACTACTCGATGAATAACAGCACGCGATGGAGATCGTGAGCCTACACCGATCAGGGGATATCATTTCGAATTTCAAGTCCATCCACTTTTAAGATTCCTCTGCTCAAGAGGGTCCCTTTATTGGCTTCATTATCTGCCAAATAATTTAGCCCACGGAGAATATGGTAGTAAGTGATGGAATGGAAATTTTGGCTTAACTGCCGAATTTTTTGATAGAATAAGGCAAGCTTTAGCTGGGAGGGTCGCTTCTTATTTATAATGGCTTGGATCAGCATCCTTGAGTCGCCAAAGACCGATAGAGAAGTGATCCCTTTGGAGCAGGCTATCCTTAGCCCTTGCAGGAGACCGCAGAATTCAGCTGTGTTGTTAGATTCAATGCCTAAACCCCAAGCATAGATGCTCATCAAAGTTCCAGATGCCGAGACTAACACTCCTCCCCCACCAGCACGCCCTGGATTTCTCTTTGAGGCTCCATCGAAAAATAGGCAAACTTCATTTAGAGAAGCTCCCCAGCTGATGAAACCGGGTTCCTCAAGCCAAATTTCCCACTTAGCAGTGCTAGAGTGACCAGGCAGGGACCTGCTTTGATAATTTGGGACAATCTTTTTTAACCACTGTGATTCCTCCGGGAGAAGCTAAGTATCATCTTTCAGAGCCGTGTTGTGATCGATAGCTTCCCCTAGGATTTCCCTTGCTTGATTGGCGACTTTGGAGAAGTGGTTTTCTTTATCCCTGAATATTGGGTTGTTCCTCTCAAGCCAAATCTTCTAGAGGATGGATTTAGGGGCCCAACTCCAGGTAGTTTGAAGCAAAGTTTTCTTCGAGAGCTGGAATGGGGAGAGCTTCATCCAATCAGAAAGCAGGCCATGGATGGTGCCTGGGAGGGTGATACCAGGATTAATCATCAAAGTTTCTTTCCAAACTTCTTTGTAGAAAGGACATCCCAGAAATAGGTGATCGAAAGTCTCTTCTTCTTTTTTGCAAAGAGGACAACGAGAGGGGCCTTCCACACCCCTTTTCTTCAGGTTTTCACTTGAGAGTATACTTCTATGGGCCAACGTCCAGCAGAAAAAGTCAATTTTTGGGATGAAGGTTCTTGACCAGAGAAATTTCTAGATCACTGGATTGGGGGCAACATAGGGGATAGATTGGATGTTCTCATATCCTTCTGATGCTGAATAATTGCTAGAATTGCTGCCCCACCCTCGTCTATCTCTAGCCCCTTCTCTAAGAGGTGATTTTCCTTGAAGGAGGGATGTAAGAATATCTGCTTCTGCTTCTAATTCCGGAGGCAGATCGCCTAGATCCCAGCCTATCCAATTGTTGTGATCCCAAGCTGATAGGTCCCACAGCGTAGTGGCTCCTTTATCTAGTAGCCATCGTTTGATGTTTTCAACTTCCTGGCATTTCCCTAGAGGGGTTTCTCCCAGGATGGAATCCTCCCACACTCTAATTGTTTTCCCATTTCCTGGTATCCAGTAGAGCTTCTTTTTGAAGGGAGCCAGAGCTTTAATACATAATTTGAAAACCGGAGAGCCATTTCTATGTTGAGGAAGAGCATCAAGGCATCTTTTCCTTGACCCTGGAAAGTATTTTTTGCGAAGAACTTGCTTGCTCTAGCAATCTTTTCCTGTGATCAGTTGCCATAGTAGCTTTGCTCCTAAAGCTAGATTTTGGGAGGCTAAGATCCTAACATGCAGCCCACCTTCAGCACGTGGTTTTTGGATATTTTCTCAGCCGACTAGGTGTAGTTTCTTCTCATTTCCTTTCCCACCTTCCCAAATAAATTTTCTGAATAAGCTTTCTATCTTGTGGAGAACCGAGCCTGGAGCGAGCAAGACTGATGATTGATAGATTGGAATGCTATTCAGAACAGATTTTGGAAGGATCAACTTCCCTGCAAGATTAATCCAATTGGCACTCCAACTTTGAATTTTGCCTTTGATTTTATCTAGGACAGGCTCCCAATTTGCTGACTTGAATTTGGAGTTGCTGATGGGGATGCCTAGGTACGTGAAGCCATCCCAGTCCAGTGTGCTTTCCATTCCAAGCAATCTATCAATATCCCTTAACTCTTTGATAGAGCAGTTCCAGCTGAAGATTTTTCTTTTTTGGAAGTTTATTTTGCTTCCAGACACCTCTTTATAAAGTACCAGCTCTTGTTTAAAGTGTTCAACAGAGTGAATGGTTGCCCCATCTAACAACAAGGTGTCGTCTGCAAATTGAGCATGGTTTATATCTCGAACATTATTTGCCATTCTTAACCCAGGCAGCGTGTGGATTTCTTGGCAAAAGTTTAGCTAGAAGCTAAGCACTGAAGCTTGGATAGCATAGAGGAGAGGGGACAACGGGAAGCCCTACCTGAGTCCTCTAGAAGCTTGGAAGAAGCTTGTACAACATCTGTTGACCAAAGGGGATATCCATGGGTCACACACACAACCTTTGATCCAAATTATAAAAGCAGGGGAGAAGCCAAATTTTGACATCACTTCAAACAGGAAGTCATGTCTAACACGGTCAAAAGAATTAGCTAAATCAAGTTTAATGATCATACCTTTCTCGTTCCGCTTACAGCTTGAATGAATGGCTTCTTGGACAAGGATGATGTTATTGAGAATTTTCCTTCCTTTGATGAAGCATCCTTGATTTTCAGGAATAATCCGAGGAAGAATTATTTTAAGTCTAGTGGCTATAATCTTGGTAATAAGCTTGTACCTGGTGTTGCATAAAGAAATCGGCCTGAAGCGGTTGAAGTTGGAAGCGTCTTTTTCTTTCAGAATCAATGCAAGGAAGGAGGAATTGGTGCTTCCTCCTATCTTGTTGATCACTTGAGAATACCTGACCATTTTAAGGAGATCTATCTTTATAATTGACCAGTAGCAAGTGAAGAATCTGGCTGTGAAGCCATCAGGGCGAGGGGCACTGTCTGGCTTCATAGCCTCTAAAGCTTTTTTAATCTCATTCATGGTGACTAGGGCAGTGAGAAGGATATTTTCTTTAGGTTTGATCAGAGGAGGGATGAGATCAAATGGATTGGACATGATATCCAGAGGATCCTCTAACAGGGCTGTGAATAAATATTTAAACGAGGACATGGCAGCTTTTTTTATGTCCTCAAAGTCTTTAAGCACAGCACCTTGGAAATTGATTTTAGAGACAGCTTTAAAATTCTTCCGTGCCTCGGACTGCCTATGGAAATATTTGGTGTTTTTATCCCCGCTCTGAAGCCAAAGAGTTCTGGACTTTTGCCTCCAATACTCCTCTTCTAAACTGCAGGCAGAGAAATATTCTTTCTGGAGAGCCCACTCCTTTTGCAGGAGATTTTCCGACATAGGAGATGCTTCCATCTGTAGATGATGATCTTCCAAGGAAGCTTGAGCTTTTTTCCTTCTAGTTATGGGAGAGGTAATGAGCTTTGCCCAGAATTTCAGGTCGTGCTTAAGCCTTTTTATTTTCCCTTCCCAGATGAAGGAAGGAGACCCTCTTAAATGGGTGTTCTAGGAATCAAAAACAACTTGCAAGAAGTCCTCTTGTTGGATCCAAAGAGGGCTGAAACAGAATGGTATCGGGCCAAGGTCTTGATCTAGGGTGAGGTCCAGCAGAATGGGCTTGTGATCAGAGGTACAGTGGGGTAGGATTTTAGAAGAGGCTAAGAGGCCAAAGGAGAGGAAGGAAGATTGAACTAGGAATCTGTCTAGCCGTGCAGCTATATGACCAGGACTAATCCTTTTATTAATCCAGGTAAACTTCCCTTTGACAGGCTTTATATCGATAAGGTCCCAGCCAAGGATAATGTCTTCAACCCATTCCCTTGCTGGATCCCTAACAGGAGATCCCACTTTTTTTTCATTGGCAGCAAGAGTAATGTTCAAATCTCCTGCTACAATGATGTTTTCTGGCTGCTTCAAATTGAGGTACGATTCAAGGCTATTCCAGCAATCTATTTTCTCTGCATGCAAGACAGGAACATAAAGGTTGAAAAGACTTACAGTTCGGCCATAGATTTTGTGGGTTATTTTTGTGAAAACCCAATGCATGGTGCGTTCTTCAACTTCTAGATCATAAAGGGCTGTATCCCAAAAGGTGGCTATACCTCCGGAAGCTCCTCTAGATTTGTTGGCAATGCCTGGTCCTTTTTTCCAAAATGATTTCCTAGCTTGGAGGAGAGAGGCTTCCTCCAGTTTCGTCTCCTGGACTAGCAGAATCTCAGGCTTGTAAATTCGGACTAGATTTTTCAGAGCTTCTTCTTTTAAGGCAGACCCTAAGCCTCTGTAATTCTAGGAGATGTGTAGCATTAATTACTATTGGAGGAGGGGTTGGCCCCTTTTGAGTCCAAGGCCAGTCCTTTCTTAGATCTGGTGTTCAGCATTCCTTTCAGGGTTTTTTGTGATCCTTCGAGCACTGACAGATATGTTGCTTCCTCCCTTTTCTTCTTTGTGGATTTCCTTCCTCTTGAGTTTTTAAAAGGAACGGTATGCAGGCTTCTTGAAGAATCACCATCATCCGTATCCTCTCCTTGGTCCGTTTCAAGGAGAAGTGGTTCTTCATTTGCACCTCTGGAGGGCTCAAAATGTTCAGCCAACTTCAAACTGCCTGGATCAAAACAGGGTATTTCCCCAGGTTCCAATGGAGTCACCTGGGATTCTACCTCTGTGTTGCCAGATTGTTTTCCAGCTGGAATCTCTTCCACGCTTAGTGATGCTGGTTCTTTCCCAGTTGGGGAACTATCCTTCTGTGGCTCCTTTGCATTCTGGATCACCAATGGCATCTCTTTTGTGGCTTCTTGGGGAGATCTGTTTGAGCTTGACGAAGTATTATTTTTCTACATGTTCTCTGTGGTCTTTTTTTCTTGGGCTTTGGAGGCCTCCTTCCCTTTCTTGACTTTTTTCCAACCGTCTCCCTCTTCTAGGGTCTGCATTTTGGGGGAGTTTCTCTGGAAATGGCCGTACTCATGGAAAAGACGACACTTAAATGGTAGCTGTTCATAATCAATCTTTTGAAAGTGGTGCCATTCTCCTACTTTTAACTTAACTGCCTCAGGGAGCCCTGCTTCAAGGTCGACCTCTACACAAATCCTGGCACAAGTGTACTATCCTTTGTTCTCATCTTTATCGATATATATCCTGACCACATTCCCAACTTTTTTCGGGGCTTGTATATTCCAACAATGTACCGGGAGGTTTGGAAGCCTGACCCACACTGGGACTTCCTTTGGGACATCAACTTTGGGATTGAAATCCGGCGTCCATCTGTTAAGATAAAGGCCTTGGGTTCCCATGAAGTACGGGTCGCTTCTGAATATAAGATCCCGGTCCTCTTTGGTTATGAATTCAAAGATGAAGAACCCTCGTCCGACCGGGTAGCACGTGACACTGTTATTTATCAGAGGCCTCCAGTTCCTTTGGATCCAGTTGTCCGTTGTTTTTGCTGAAGGCCAAAGCCCCATGAATTGGCCAATCAGTCCTCTCTCTACCAAAGCTAGAGCAACCTTGATGGGCTGCTCTGCTGGGAGGTCAATTTCAGGAATGGCTTCAAGTTTCTTGATGAACTTTGAGATGGAAGGGGCCACCGGTTTCTTCCCAGACGACGAAAATAACCTGCGAAAAGCCTCTTCATCGGAAGGGGACTCAGAGGGAGGGGGTGCCCTCCCCCAGGCGCAGCCATGAGGTGGCCTGGAAACTCTAAAATGAGCATAGAAACCCTAAGGGCAACGCGGCAGCAGCTCGCTCACTCGCTCGTTCTTCTCCTCTCTCAATAAACCTATCCTGGTCACTGAGCCGATAAGAGACCCTCATGAATTCAAGTGCAATATTGTTCAAATTTATAATGTTATGCACTTGAGTACTTGTTATTAAATTGTCAAATTATGAGATCTGTTTCACTTTGAAACTTATATGATACATTGTTCTTACATTGTTGAGCTTTTGCACATCAAATTGATGAAACTTATATGATATTGTTCGTACATTGTTGAGATTTGTACATCAAATTAATGAAACTTATATGATATTGTTCTTACATTGTTGAGTTTATGTACATCAAATTGATGAAACTTATATTATATTGTTATTAGATTGTTGAGCTTATGTACATCAAATAATGAAACTTATATGATATTTTTCTTAGATTGTTGAGCTTATGTACATCAAATTGATGAAACTTATATGATATATTGTTATTAGATTGTTGAGCATATGTACATCAAATTGGTTGATGAATTGTATTGAGTGGCCATAACTTCATAACATTATGATATGTATAAAGTAAATAGCCATAATTGTTACTTCTTTTTCAATAAAAAATTCTAAAACAACAAATTATATTATAAGAGTTTTAAAATACTTACATTTTTCTTATTATGTCTCACATGGATTTTCATTCTTTTTAGTGTTATATACAATATTTTTTTATTAACAGAATTTAAACAAGTGGTCTTACCTTAAAGTCAAAATTCAAATTGAAGCACTTTATAAATTGCATTATATACGCTAATATTATTAACCAAATAGAATCATGATATCAATGATAAATCGTAATATCAAAATGATAAATCAATTATGGCCATAGTGTCCTAGAACAATTTATATAGTAATACACCTAGAGTTTATCTTATAAGGATACCATTTTTCAATGTATTCATAAGAAATCTTCATAACAAATAATTTGTTATCAATTTTTATCACAAGGCTAAATATGATACATTAAAGTTTATAACTATATAACCAATATTCAAGAAAACCTTAACACAAAACAATAATGTATTTATGTTCATATTCTCAGTTCATTCTAAACCAATATTCTAAAATTCTCAATATTCTAAACCAATATTAACACAAAACATGTAAATCCTCTTTTCATAATAACCTTCTTATGTAAAGCAATAACCAAAGATTGAAAGAATATTGAATTAGGTTAAAAATGACAACCAAAAGAGAGGATTTTTGGCACATTGTAAGTCTAAACTAATTATTCTGGGAAACTAAGTCTAAACGATTTATATAGTCATACACCTAGAGTTTATCTTATAAGGAAACTAATCTTAAAACCAATATTCTATTATAAATTTTGTATAAAGTGTATCTTATTGAATATTCCACAGATATCATATATTATTCTACACAGACGATTGAAAACATTCCTAACTAACATATCCAATCAAATCCACAGTTATACATAAATCTAAAACATTAATTAAATCTAAACATCATGACCAAAGATAATATCTTTAGGAAAATCATTTAAACACAAGTGCCACATAATGTATAAACATCAACTAATTTTAAAGACATTAATAAATCTATGCATCGCATGACCAGATCAAATCATTCAAACAAAATTAAATTATATTTGAACTTGATCCAAAAACTATATATATATAAGTTAAAAATATATAAGTTAAAATGATAGGTTAAAGTTCTAATTGTTGGGCCCACTATATTCCAGTTAATTAAAACTTAACATGCAGAGTGCTAAACATAAATTATCAACCCAAGAAAATCTTTTATTTCAAAGCTATCGTGCAAGATCTATGCAAGCACAATTTCTACCTGACACTGTTATCTATTGGCATGCAATCGAAACTATTTGTAAACTAGGTCACAACTTCTTGAAAAGAAATCAAACCTAAAACCTATTCATAAATCCAAACTGTAAATCTAATCACACTTCAACAGAATCAATTCTTATGAAACGAGATCTAAATACATAAACCTGGAAGCAATGCTAAGTTGGCCAACGATCTATCAAGATGAATTAACAGGAAAACAACTATGATAAATCTAATGAAAGCATGAACTAAATAATAAAAACAACTATGATCAATCTAATGAATGAAAGCATGAATTAAAAAATAAACAAATCTACAAAATAAAACACCTACAATCAACACTACCAGCATCTGCTCAGGGAAGAGGGCCCTACCTCCACTGAGTAGAGCTGTATCTCCACAATGAAAGTCTACAACTCTAGAATTAAGAAACTGCAAGCATGTATTATCAGAATGAAATGATTACAATAGATCTGGATCAAATCCTAATCATAACATTATTTTCTCTCCTCCCCCTCTCAATGAGATTGATTACATATTTATACATAAAATTATCTCATGGAAATGAGGAACTGAACCCCCAACTTGTGATCTGTAATAGCTAAAACACGGCTGTAACTGCTAATAGCGTTGGAACCAGCCGCAACAGTAAATCTGGAAAATTCCCTCTTGAAGAACCACATGTATATCGTAAACTGTGGCTTTGTTTGGCAATTTCTTTGTAAGTCAGGGATATGAGGTTGTTACGCACAAAAATCATGTCTCGGATTTCCAAGATTATGTTCCATCTTCCTGCAAATCGAGATGCAAATCAATGTGTTCTTATCTGGGATGCATTTTCAATTAAGGCTATAACAGCTAGCTAGGAGTGTCTTGTACATGACAAGTCACTCCACAAACCATCATTAGTAAAATTATGCATAGCATTCTTCAATTCATCAAAGATAAAGGAAAATAATCATTATTAACCACTTAAAACATCAATGAAAGTAGTACCCTGTTTTACGCATAGTTACAACAAATGGATGGAAAATGGAATGATAAATGGGCGATAATGGGAAGAAAATGGATGAAATATATGTCGATAAGTGATGGAAAAATAGAAAATTCCAAGGCCCAACATCACCCCCAAACTGAACTTGTTGCATGTCCTCATGCAACCCAATACCTTTGTAGCATCCATTCACTTATTTCTTTTCATTTTACTATGTAAGGGGAGTTACAGCTGCGACAAGTAGAAGGATTGGAAAAGTTTTAGCACAGTCGCAGCTGTACATAGGATGAATATGGCAGAGCTGCAAGTCCAAAAAAAATGGGAAAAATTTTAACGGAGTCACAGCTGAGTGGAGCGAAAAAAATGATCGATATTTACGGAGTTGCAGCTGCTCAAAACGGGAAAATAGGAAAATGTTTACGGTGTTGCAGCTACATGAAATGGGAAAAAGGAAAGATGTACGGTGTTGCAGTTGCGTGAAATGGGAAAGAGGAAATATTTACGGTGTTGCAGCTGCGCAAAATGAGAAAAAGGAAATATATGTGTTGTTGCAACTGCAGAAAACAGGAAAAAGGAAAGATGTATGGTGTTGCAGCTGCGCGAAATGGGAAAGAGGAAAGATTTACGGTGTTGCAGCTGCGCGAAATGAGAAAAAGAAAATATTTACGGTGTTGCAGCCTTTTGAGCAGAAAAATTCTGAATTCATTTTCTTTCAAACAACAAACTGAGTTTGACTGAAATTTTTCAGGCAAGTTTTATACTAGTCCAATGCACCTACACACCAAAAATCAAAGATACCCACATCACGGACTTTGAGAAAAATGCAAATTCGTTGTAGGTGATTATGGCCATTTTATCTAAAACCATACATTGGATTAGGATGAAACTTACCAAGCTTGTTCATCTTGGTATTATACACCTCTTGTCCAAAAATCATGCGAATCCAACTTACCAATTGTAAGATATGCTCATTTCAATTTCTACGCTTTTGTAGATGAACATGAATAAAAATGTGTTGCAGCTGAACTTTCAGAACCAATATTTCACAAAATACAAACTAGGTTGGGCTGAAATTTTGCAAAAAATTAACTACCATTCTAATTCATCTCCACACCAAAAATTAGAGAAACCCACATCACGAATTTCGAGAAAAATGCAAATTGGATGTAGGTGATGATGGCTATTTTCTCGAAAACTGTGGATTGGATTGGGATAAAACTTACCATAGTTGTTCATCCTGATGTTATTCATTTTCTGTCTAAGTTTCATGAAAATCCATCCAAATCAAATTATGCACTTTTTGTAGATGAACATGAATAAAAACGTGTTGCAGCTAAACTTCTTGAAATAATATTTCACAAAATACAAACTGGTTTGGGCTGCAACTTTGAGGTATTGTTCATATTAACTTGGTGCATCTACTCACCAAATTTCACAAAGACCCAGATCACCTTTTGGGAGATATGCCCACTTCAATTTCTGGACTATTTTAAAATAAAAATGTGTATGCATTCAGGTTGTTGGATAAGACACTATCATCCATTCTATCATCATCAATGAAAACTAAGGAGAGATTTTGTTTGTACACTATGATTTTGTTGCTTAAGAATTCCAATAACTACAGGTCAGAAAATACATTCATCTCCATAATAGTGGCATTGATTGACAAAAAAAACAAGCTACTACAAGAAATTATCTCATAATATTTGCAAATAAATGGTTTAAGATCTGCAACCCATTGATTAATGAAACCAACAAATTGATTGCACACAAGTTCCAGAAATCAAATCCTTTAATACATCCAATTTGAGAAACCCATTAGGTATCGCAAACCTTATTTCAACCACAACGAATTTTCAACTTTTATCACTATTGCATGAAGGCAGCAAAAACAGAATGTTCCAAAGTGCTTTGAATACCCATTGATCAAGTTGCAAATCAGATCTTGGAAATATAGGATTGTTATAGAAATTTGGCAAAATTTTGAGTTTACCACTAATTTTCATTTTCCAGCCAGTGATCTGCCTCACTTGGATTTTCTTGTAGTAGATATTGACCATTGTAAAAGAAAGAATAGTCTTACCTATAGGATGCAACATTCAATCTGATTTCACTTCCATTCAAGGTAAATGATCCAACCTGTTTGTCTCTGCCAAAATATTCATGTTGCTCTGAATTTTGAACATATACTGAAATTTTGTTTTACCTGCTAGTCTGAAAGTAACATTTGCAATTTTCTCTTTTAATGCCAGAACACACATGCATTTGTGCACTGGGCCTTATCTTCAGTTAATTGCTTGTAAACATATGCACTTTTGCAACACACAAGATATAACCATTAACTTCATCAACTAAATTGTAATCTGCCTCAGTCTAGGGATGAAAATTATATTGCGTGTATCATATTAATGCATTGACAGTTCAGTGATGAAAACGTCATAGAGTGCACAATAATCCTTCTCCCCCCAAATTGAATGCAAAGCATGTCCTCATGCATCATTTCCTGATAATAGAGTTGGAGCATAATGTATGATGCAATTTGCAACCATAAAATATTTGTAGTGTCCACATGCATAAAAAATTCCCAAATCTGGATAGACCAACCTTCAAGCAATAATATGACCCTAAAATTATGAAGCAAAATACCATGTTCTGGTGTATGTTTAAGTGAAAAGGAAACCACGAGGTCCATGATGATCCATATGTGGGGGCTTAGAGCAATCTCAGCTTAATATTTGTTCACAATAGCTTCTTCTGCTGTAGGTTCTTGTGGCCAGCTTGTCATTTTTTTTCAATTTCCTTAGCATGTTTATCTGCTGGTTTATTTCTTCTCATTGTTGGTTTTTATGTGGCAGTAGCAAGGGTTCTTTTCTTATTGCTGGTTCATGTGTGGCAGCAGTAAGACTTCTTTTCTTACTGTTGGTTCTTGTGTGGCAGCAGCAAGACTTCCTATTGTTGGTTCTTGTGTGACAACAATAAGGTATCCTTTTATTATTTTCATGCTTGGACAGTTGGGTTGGTGAGATGTTGGGTAGGACTTTAAAGTGGATGTGCATGAATTGGAAGGGTGAAGTGTTAGAATTGAGTGGGAAAGGATGGAAATGCATGGACATAAAATGCTATTTAGAAAATGGAAATGGCTAATGCTTAGTGGTTCTTCATGAAATTTCCCTAAATATTTAATAAATAAAAAACTCATGCTATTTTACCTCAAGTTTTACCTCCACGGAATCCTTACTTGGCATGGATGGAATGATGTTGGAACAATACAGGTCGATCTGATGCTAAGAAAGATGTATATGAGAGATGAAACTGGCTGAGGCTGAATTTGATCCATGATGTTGTGCTGGTTGCATGTAAAACTGCTAACTGCTGGAAGAAAATGGAAAGGAATTGCAAAACTACTAAAACAAATGATGCTGCAAGTCATTGTTGAAACCATTAGATCACATAATCTTCAGCTGCTATAAACCGAGGTACAATTCTTACCATGCGAATGAATGTGCTAAAGTCGAGCATGGAAAGAAATCATTGGATTATTGGCCATTAATGTATGTCGTTAACCAATGTGAAGCAACTCATCTTTGATGACAATGAGCTCTAAAGTACCTCAGTGCATCTTGACAAGTACGAATGGATGTGCTGGAGTCGAGTCACCTGTAAGATTTGTCAATCAAGAGGCATTGATGAATCCCCATGATTAACAACAAGGAAATATACCATTGATTCATGCAGATATCAGGGCACTATAAAAATCTAATCTCAATCCCAGATGATGTGTTGGAGTCAATGGGACAAGACCATTGAAAGTTGGACCTTAATGAATTCCACATCATCCAATACAAGTACAAAATAAATGATTGTGAAGAATCATAGTGAAAGATAGAACCAACATGAAACTCAGAAGTGGAAAGTATATGTGAAGTCATGATGTAGTAGTGATGGAAAATAAAATGGTTAAGGTTGACTACATAAGGAGTGGAAAATGGGACTTCGACATGAATGGATTTTTAGGGTTTTTAAATGAGGAGGGTGAATGAATCTACCATAGTGCAATTGGCTTCTTGAAATGTTTCTTTTTAGCAACAATTGGTAAAGGATTCTTGGCATGTAGAAATGGTACTTGAAATATTGAACATTGGTATGGTTTGCACATCAATCTATCCATTTTTTTATGTGCTCAATCCATTTTCAAATTGAGAAAAAGTCTTCAAGAGTCACTCGTGCATGAATTGACCTTCTTCTTCCAAGGACCTGCAAAAACCTAGCACTTGCCTACAATAAAACATGAGATGATGAAAGAAGAGATATTATTGATCTCTCTTCACCCAACACTTATTAAAAACAACAAAAAATTACTCATAAAACAAATCCAAAGAAAAATGAACAAAGCAAAATCCATTTTATACCTGCGAGAGAGCAATGGCCATCTAGACTCACCAACAATATTCTGATCATAGCTTCTTTGTTCCTTGTCCAATTTGATTGATTCCAAATAAAAATGAAAGTAATTTGATAGTTATGTTTCCCTTAGAAACAAGTTTTTAAAATTCTATGTAATGATATTCCAAATCACTCAGTAACAGCTTGCATAACAAGGTGATTTTTCAAATTCTGGACTAGACCAACAATCACGATTTTAGGCTTAACTTTTTCTTTTGATAACGGATTGATGTGATTCCAATTGGAGATGAAATTAGATTAATTTAGGTATATCAATTAGAAATATATTTTTAATCCAATAAGAATTGATTGGTCAAATAATCCAATGAACAGTCTAGGAAACAGAGTTTTAGGAATGCTGATTTGTGATAGGAAGTCGGTATTTTGGTCATAAAATTTGCATACGATATCGGAATGGAGTGATTAAAATTGTGTTATAAACTAGATTCATATGGGAATATACCATTGAAACATGTTTGCAATATATTTCCAATAAGGCATCCAAAAATTAATTGTCCCAGCTCTGTTCCTAAGCTGCTTGCTTGACACCCCGTTAGTATTTTGGCCATAACGTTTTCGTTTGATACCCAATCTTAAAATTTATTTTTTTTTGGAAAATAGATTCAAAGATATACTTGAGATATAAAAAGGTTTTAAAAACAAGTCCATTTGGTCTCTCAAAAACGGACTGTCCTGACTGTGTTTTAGTAAAATTTTCAAGCCAAAATGTCACCAAAAATTTAATAAATGAAATGTGACCCCAAAAAAGTGACCAGAATAGGTGTGAATGTTTTTAATTATGTAAATTTAAATATAACACACAACCATACCAAAAATTTCAAGAATGGATCACCTAGATTGACTTACACAGTCTGTTGCAGCTGTAGCTGCAACTCTTAAAAAATGACATAATGTTGAAATAAATCATGTGTATTTTTATGGATGTGTTATATATAAACAAAAACCAAATACATGCCATGATGTGCAATACAAATGTGTCTCAAAATTATAAATTCTCACCTGCAGTATAGTCACAGCTGGGTGTTGTAGCTCACTGTCATAGCTGGGTGTTGCAGCTCACTATCACAGCTGGGTGTTGCAGCTCACTATCATAGCTGATAGTCACAACTGGGTGTTACAACTAACAAATTCATGCCAAAGTTCAAGCTTGAAGGGTTCCATAATCGTTGGCTCATTTTCCTGTGGATCCTTCATTCACCTTCCCTAATTACTGTAATTTGTTTTTCATGATATTTTCTTTTTATTTGTAACAAATAGAGACAAATTGAAATTGGAAAATTGATGACAAAAATGATTTAAGCATTTTGTTCAAATAGTCAACAATTTCAAAGCATTCCTGAAAACATCTAATACTTATTCCTTATCTTTCTACTTTATGATCTTCCAGATCGCAACAAGGCGCGGGAAGAGAGCATACTTATTCGAAAATAAAAATTAAAAACAAAAGCATGGTTTTATTCTGTTGCTATATCCTACCCTATTCTACTTAGAAATATAAAAATTGTTCAAGTGTATGCATATTTCCAATGGAGCCACTTTCGAAGAAGTGACTCAAGTATGATCATACTCCCAACAGAAAAATATAACTTTATAAATGCTAGGATATGAGAGATCAACTTCCCTTGAAATGATGGTGCCAAGAATTAGTGAAGTATGGAATGATTTTGTAGACCGATGACAGATTGAAATCAATCTTCAATATAGTCTTTGTTCCCTTGATTTATCATGGATGTGACACCATGAAGCTCCTTAGTAAACCGATCTTCCTCAATGGATAAGAGATTCAGATCTAATGATGTAGAGGATGCTTCAATTTTTGGTTCCAATGTCCATTCTTCATCAAATATTACGTGTGTCTTGTTGATCTTGTCTGCTCACTTATAAGGACTAGAAGAAACTCCATATGCAAATCTTGGATTTAAAACATGTTCAGGCCTCATATGGATATGTTGCAATAATGCACATTCATTTTGTAGCGGTGTAGGTGAGGTAGAACAAGAGGGAAATGCAGGAACATTTTGCAGTTCAACACTGTAAGCATACTGTACTTCTTTATTATGGTTAGGGTGGAGGGTGGATTGGACAGGAAATTGTGTTGGATACCAAGGAGTTTGATGAGAAAATAGATGTGGCTGATGTAGAGGATTTATTTGTGAGGTTGATATTGAAGGACCAAGTTGTGTTGCAGCATGAGGGAGAGTGGCCATGTGATCATAAGATAGGCCATTCCAACCTTGTGGATAAGGTAGGTAAGAGTTAAATTGAGGCTGCAACAGCTGCCATGGTGGAAGAGTATTCAATGATTGAGTATGAGAGTAAGGAAATGGAGGGATAGAATTTTGAACCATATATGTAGGCCACGGTTGCCATGACTGTTGCAATGAGTTGGTTGCAACTCCTAGATCTCTTTGATATGTTTCTTTCATCCTTGGTAAGGAGGGACAATGATCTATGGAATGATTCAAATCACGTATGCCAAAAATTGTGAGACTATCCAAAGGACAATCCATTGCAAGATGTTTCTTTTGACACCAAGGGAAAACTATTTCTTCAAATTCCTCATGCTTTTCCTTAACCTGTAAAACAACCAATTCTGAATTTAGTGAATCATTGATATCAGCATTAGAATTTTTAAATACATTACTGATTTCAGCTTGTAAAACTCTTGTTTTTGCAGTAGATTTAAAAAATAAAGATAAAAGTTCCTTAGAATTCTTACCGGTCTTAAAGTTTCATCTTAAATACCTTCTACATAACTCACAAATATCACCATATGATAACTAAAATACATTACCCATTCCCATAACATTTAATATTTCTAATAATTCAGCTTGGATTCCCTTGAGTAGAAGTGTTTTTAAGGTCTCCTTCCCCAATTTCCTTTGTTTGGATCTTTGGAGGTTTTATTGAAAGCGTTCTATGTATTCCTCCAGACTCTCTTCTTTTCCTTGTGTCATTTCAAATATGTCTTCATCGACCCTGCAATAATCTTGGTACCTTTTCAAAAATACATGTTTCATGTCTTCCCAAGTTTGTATACAATTCCCACCAAGGCTAATGAACCATCGGAGGGCTGTTCCTTTTAGAGTAAGGGGAAACACATTCAACTTTTGATCATTAGCACAATAACCATATCCTATACGAATTACTTCAAATTGAAATAAAAATACATCAGGGTCTTCATTTTCCAAACTGTGAAAATTTGGTAGAACATGTGGGGGAATCCCTTTCGTTGGTACCACTCCTCTCGAATATCTGATGGAAAATTTGAAGGTAACAAATTCTCCATGTTTCCTACCTGTCATCTCTTCATAGATTCTTCATGTTCTATTCTGAGGCTCCTCCTTCAAATGTTCATGTCAACTTGTTAGTAGAATGGTTGGTGCTTACAACACCACTAAGGGGAATAATAAGATTTATGATCCAAAAGTTGAAAATGAAATAAAACTAAATGTAAAGACAGAAAATTCACACTCAAAATAAATTCAATAAATTGAAATGTAATCATGCAACCTACATGCCCTACTTTAACAATGCATCTACAAAATAATGTGTAACGTCCCCGACCCTCTGATCGGCGAAGAGGATGCTACTAACACCAAACATACGGGAAAACAATCCCATGAACATGAACATGCATATAATGCTGAAATAAAAGCTTAAACATAATACATACTAAGATGTATAATCCTTCATATACATAGCGGAAGCAACATACATTCATTCAAGCATGCCACATGTTCATCATATTCATTAATCAGTAAATATAATTGCAGAAGTAAAATGGACATGAATACTCATCTGATAAGAACTCGTCCCGCAACCAGCTACGTTGTTGCAACGTTCCACCCAACCATAGGCCAACATGGTCATCAATATATCAACAACACTGCCACCCCCGAGCTGGGCATGATTCCTTAAGGAATAAGGGTCAAAGCAGGCTTAACACATAGCCAAGGTACACCAATCAGCTAATCCCACACAATAGGGTTTATCAAGCCGTCAAGGAGATAGGAAAGGCTAAATGCTAAGCTGGTGGCCTCAAACACTAGTTTTCTCAAGCATACCCAGCCTCTAACCCTCCTCTCAATAGTTCGAATACCAATCACTACATACCGTAGCAAAACAAATAGTTCATAGCTCTGTGAAGAAGATGAAGTCAACAGGGTGACAACCCCAAACCAAAGGGTGAAACATAGTTCAGGTCAAACAATGCTTTAGAGTTGTTCTTGGCCCTAGCGTGGCCAAAAAAAATCAGCAACAATCTTGATAACCTCAGCAACCAAGAAACAACCCAAAACCAGGGGGAAAACAACCCCAATATCACAAAGAAATGATGGCAACAACTACACAGTTTGCAATGGGAAGAAGCCCAACTCCCAACATGGACAGGGGGAAAAATCAGCCAATGAAGGTAGAGATCAACAACCCACCAACATCCCTGAGCTCACAGCACACACCATCCCCAATGTAATTGCTGGAGAAATTACATAGGCAGAAAATGGGAAAGAACAAACTCTCAACCTATATGCAAGGGAAAAAGATGTAGCCCACAGTCACAGTTCGTCGACGAACACCCCAGACATTACCCGATTTGACCAAGAGCAAAAAAAATAAATAAGGGGAACAATTCTTTTGCGTGAATGGGAAAAAAAACTCCCAGACTAGCAATCCCCAGTGAAAGGTAGAACCAACCCACAGAACAGCTATCGGTGAGGCAGAGGAGAACGAACCCCCCGAACTATCCAAGAAATCCTAGCCTCAAAACAATGATGGACATAACTGAACAATACGCAGTATGAAATTAGTGGGAAAAGGCACCAAAACTATACGTGATCATGAGGATGAACACAACATACTAGCAATCGGTGGGAAAAGAGGAAGGAGAACCCCCTTACAATGGAATGTGTAACTTTTAACTCAATCTGCGTGAAGAAACTTAATGGACTCATGATCTGGTTAGTGGGAAGGCCATCTGCATGACGTGGAGAGGGAGAGAAGTTGTGGGCGTGGTAGTGGTCTGTCTGCTAGCAAATTTCTGCCCCAACTAATAACAAAACAATAGGGTGGTGACACATGGCTAACTCCCAATGGGGTCCAGGTTAGCAATCCCCCCTCCTTACCCTTGGGAATCATTCCATTTTCATTCAACGTTGCACCATCATAGTTGTCTATAGGTTTAATTAAATTGATGTGTGTATTTACATGATGCCAAAGATATAATGTGCCAGACAACATGATATACCATCGACAATGATCCCTATTGCTGAAACTTAACACAATCGAATCGATGGTGGGGATTTTTCCTTTAGCTCCTCACCATGATTAAGTACAAAAAATACATCATGTATCCTTTAACGCAAATGGGGTCAAAACCGGGGTATTACAATCCCCTCCCCCTTGGAATAACACCGTCCTCGGTGTTCCAATACATATACAATTTGCACATCAAAATTTCAAAATTTTGTAGACCTATCCCATGTTCAATTATCCACTCTGAACGTTTAGGACCAAGACCCTCAGCTTCCATGAGTTTCTCCTGTTGGTTCTCAGCTTTCAGCTTATCCCGAAGTCTAGAAATTTTGTGGCTACTACCCTCTTTATGTTCCCTCGTTGGACTACCGGCATAAATGATGTCCTCCGCATTCCCAGCATTTCACTGGCTGCTTCATCTTTACCTGCTCAATTTCTTTTGAGTCTCCATGCCTGGACCGTTTCTTAACAGATCACTTGGACAAATGTCCCATCATTTATCCTCCTTCCTTTCCTTTTCCGATTGCTCTCAGAAGGCTTTTCACCTCCCTTTGTAAACCAATAAAGTCTTGCAAAATCTAGTGGTTCATTTCATTCTGCCTTTTCTGTATCTTGAGCATCTCTCCAAGATTCTCTTGAGTCCTGGCAATCGTTTGAAGGAGACTTCCAGCCAAGTCTAGCAACTTTTGGTCCACTGCCATGATCAATGTGCACCACTGGATTTCACCTTTCTCACCTGTGAAATGCATCATTGAAATTCTATTAGACCAAGCATAATATAGGCATTAATATCAGTCAATTAATTGCCCAATTGACATGAAAGTCCAAGTCTTATCAAGGAGACTTTCATATTTTTCATGCCTTCCCAACAGGCACATGGGCTCATTCATGTCCATTCTTGGGTAGGGAATTAACCATTCCAGCATTCACAATTTACTTTAAGCAAATACACACATTCTATTTTCGGTCATACATGCATTCAACAACCTCTTGTTTTCACAATGCAATATATATATATATATATATATATATATATAATCAAAAGGAAAGAGAGAGCAGCAAGAGTTTTTCCCCTCTTTGTTTTGTTCCATCCTGGAATTCCACACCATCGTTGTGGCTTTTCATGCTATTATCCTCTTTCACTTCACCATGAATTCTGGACCAATCCCTCTTGGTCATGACACTTAGTGTCTCCGATCTATTTCAGACCTCTCAACCATGGAGCCTCCCCACATGGTTGGTCTTGGCTGCTAGGACCTTCATAGTATTGCTAGCAATTTTTTCATTACCGCTCATTCTGAGCTCTTTAGGACAGTCACATGTCCACATGCACCCCTAGGATGCTCTCATAGGCCTCAATCCCAACGATACCTATATCCAAACATTGAATAGATTCACATGTTTAGTTTATTCTCATTGGTTTTTATCTCTAGAACAAGAGCTTAAAACATCATAACCAAATCATATACTCATGTATATTCATGAGCAAGATATTGCAAAATCATCCAATACTTATCTGTATTGTGCGCTCATTGGTCCAAAGGATCCTGCTTCGCTTTGCAAGCCTTGGGATCGCCTATGGACTTGGAAGTTAGGTCAGCATGTAGGCTGCTTCTCAACATCCTTATATATATATATATATATATATATCAGGCACAGTCAATCCAACCCTCGTTGGGTTTATCAAATCGTCAAAAAATTGCCTGTACTTGGTCATGACACTTTTAGTGTCTCTGGTCTATTTTCAGACCTATCAACCATGGATCCTCCCCACATGGTTTGTCCCCTTCTCTATAGAAGGTAGGATGAGTTCAAGCCATCATCCATTTAGTGTACAATACCAAACTACCTTTGTTTATCCTGACAACACAAGCAATATAAGCATATTTGTTAGCGTTATTGCTCTAAAATTGTAACCATATTTAACACCATTCACTGTCAAGTATTGAGACACCAGGAGTGCATCCACTCCCTAGGGTGTAATCAATATTGAAAATCCTTTCATGATCCAACATCGGAAAAGTGTGCACCCTTGTCCGGTGTGTATCATGTAGGCCCTATTCATACTCAAGCAATCGGTCCTAATGGAAATAAATCAAAACATGTTCTACATATTGAATTTAAAAATTTGACATGCATATTCTTAGCTAGGGTTACATAACACTTATCCATTTGCTGTAGCAGTATTCCTTCGTTAAGAAGGAATGGGGGCTCCCTTCTCTGAGTTGACCGTCCCTCGGTTTTCCATCCCAATTCCTCTTTACATTTCGTATCCATGCATGTCTTATCGACATAACCCATACCATCTCACTCATGTTGCTTACCAAATATGTATTGCAGATGAGACATTTCCAAAATGTCCAATGGAGTTTCCCCCGAAACCCATTTTCAAGATAAGGGAAAACCTTCCCACGAAGTGTGGCTCCTACATGCCATCACACATGGTATTCCTGTAGCATGTACCCATAGCACATTCATCAAATAGCCAAACAGTCCATCATTATCTGATAATACAATCCAAAATTGATTGTTCCATAACCAAGCAATAACATTATTAATTAAATTTAATGAGAATTTGCAACTCTGTTTACTACAGAAATTGATTTCCTTGGCAATGAGGTGATCTTGATTTGTGGGTCTCTTGTAAGCAGCACCACTATACCCATTATAATTTCATGCTTACTAGCATAACATGAATACCCACTTACAATGCATCCTCCTGACACAATCTCATGCAAGCCAATAGTGATTAGTAGTTGTCAGCAATTTCTCAAATCCAAAATTCACAAATTCACATTTACAACTCATTATCCATACAAACTATTATCACATCCATGAGACTCTTCTCATGAGGTCTGGCTCTTTCACATGGTAGGTTATGGCCTTTGTCCTAGTCTTACTCTCATTTCCATGCTCCAAACAATATACATGAAACCTAAACTTCAATCAACCAAACACTTGGTAAGTCTGGATGCGTATAACCTTTTCATTGCTGCAACAATCACTAAAGCATTTTCAGAATTTATAACATTCCAACACTTCCAACTGTTAATCACATCAATATTACCAGAACTCCTTTTCTTCACGCAATCATTATCATATTTTAGATTACAGGGTGTAGTCACATCATTCATGTAATTTAAATGAAACATTTAGATACTCACTTCACAAACGTATCATTTGTACCACCTTGCCCTTCCATAGAGCATTTTCGGCAGCCAATTGATCATGACTACCCTCCTCATGCACTTACTATCCTGCATTCATAACAGCCTTTGAAATAGTTCCAAAATTGTCCTCAATCCATAATTTCAGCCATTAGTTATTCATAATATCACATACACTATCTCAATGCATTCATGTAATGCATCACAACCCTTGCACCCGTACTTATGTAATCAATTATTCACACCCTTCATATGCATTCATTCAATGCATAACTACAAGATTCATAAAATCTTGTTAATTCATACCCACTCAATGCTACCTTGCATTGATTCATGAATACTATGCATTCAAACATACCATGCATGGCCTAACCATGACTACTCCATATAGGATGCATTACTATATTCAAGATCATCAGTACTTACTTTCCTTGGGCTACTAAGCTCAATCAACATATACAGGCATGACATATTTCTATATGAATGTAGTATAACATTCAAATATCCACATGGTATGAGGTCTCTTACCTTTACCACTCCATGGAATTTTTCATAATCAAACTCTTACCTTCATGGGTCCTACTTACACCCTTGTCATTACCAGTTTGGTTGGTCCTTTGCAGGAGATTACGAAATTTGCTCACCAACTTCTGATTATGGACTTATTGCTTTACCCCTTTCTCCAGAGGGTTGCTAGTCACATTTGTCAGCATCAGCAACATATCCATCCATGTCCATGTTGTCATTGGTTTTCCCACTAATGCCAACATCAAATGCAATAATCATCATTGGTGGTTTATTATAAATGTATAATCCTCAATATCCTATGCATGCAAAGCATATAATCATACATTCCATGTATAAAACTTATGAAATGTAGTTATAATCAGCAAGATAGGGTTTAAGGAAACTCCCCTTTTCAAGTCCCTCATCCTTGCATGGAACTCCTCTTCCACACAACAGTTGGGTTGACTTCATGGTCTTGCTACCTCTAGGCATGCAATTTCCTAGATTTGTCTATATTGACAACAACACATTTATCTTTCAAGCAATCACTAGCACTTTGTTGTCCCATACTCAGATTCTGGTGACTTTCCCTTGTTCCCTGCTAGATAAGCTTTCCAACACCTATCCACATGCTTCATTCAGACCTCAGGTGTGAAAACCAACCACTTCTAGAATGATGGTAAAACATACAACTGTATTTTGGTCGGGAATGCTAGCTTCAGTCATCTAGAATTTTCTTCATTTTCAGTCCTGAAACTTCTGAGAAACCCAATGAGAAATTCACTGCAAAACCCACTGGAATACTAGCTGGAATTTGCTGAAAATCCCACTGGAAATAGTCGAAAAATGATTGAAAAATCCACTTGAAACCCCACTTTTTCTTTCTTCCCATCGGGTCTCTTTCCAACTAAGTTTCTGACGTTACGATGACCAAAAATCTAATTTTCCCTACACTCATCAGCGATGCTGAGGACTGTGCATCGACAGTTGAAAACTCTAAGCTTCGGGTGGCTAGCTATTTACACTTCCGCAACGGCGGGCGGTAAACCGTCTGTGGATTCCATGGCTAAACAACTCATCGGTGGTCGGAAACTGATACACTAAGCGTCGGTGACCAGAACACTAATCGTCAGAATGATAGTCAGACTCACAGCCGCAACGGAGGGCTCATAAATGCTTAAATATTTCCAACGTTTTGGCGATCAAATCGCCTAATTCCCCTGCTGCTCCTCGGCGTCCATACAACTAACTCTTCCGCGGAATTGGTGGTCTGTTCATCTATGCTTCCGGAATTTATCGGCAATGCCAATATGTCGGCAATCGGATCTTCTAATTGCTAACACATCAGTGGTCAGATCTTCTATCCATCGGGCGGCTAGTTCACTAGGATTCCGCAACGGTGGCCAATAGACTTTCTCTGGCTTCCGTGGCCCCAAGTCTATCGACGAAAACCTCCTCCATCCATCACCGATCACGCAACTGTTTGTCACCACTATTGTTCCCTAATTACCTTGGCATCGGTGACTGGAATATTAATGCATCGGCATAATAGTTCACTCGACAGCCACAACGATGGCTCGTCAACTTCGATCCTATCCACTAACATTTCCCAATGGACGATGATCTCATGCCTTAGAGAAAATTTTGAATTTTCTTCCTGCCTTGTCTTCCGCCGCATCAGCTCTTCTATCTTCTATTCTTCGACAATGACAACGACTATTCTCCTTCGACTAGTGACTGAAACACATCAGCATCAGCAAGTGGAACCTATGTTCATCGAAGGATTAGTGCACTATGCTTCCACAACGGTGGTGCTTGATCCACTAATTTCTTTCGATCGGCGACCCGATCTCCTATCATTTTCCAATGTTTTCTTCACTTAGAATTTTTTTTGCAAATTTTCCCTCTTTGCCTTCTGTCGCGTTGGCTGTCAGAGCAACTATCCATTGGGCAGATAGTCCATTACATAGTTGCAATGGTGGACACATCATCAGCTACGTCTTGTCGATGTTCATTGGTGATCAATACCACAATTGTTCGTTGATCCCTGATAATTTTCTTGCCTTAGAAATTTTATGAAAACTTTCACTCTGCCGTCATCATCAGCGGTTCAACCAACTAGTTTTTTGCGATCTTTCACCTTTTTCCTACTGTCGTATCAGCTCAACCATCTCTTATCCAACGGTGATAAAATCAACTGTTTGTTTCTGATCGGTGAGCTGAATCACATCAATCATCGGCAGTCGAAACTTTTCCTCGTCGGAAGACTAGTGCTCTGGGCTTCCGCAATGACGGGCGCATGAACCACTACCTTCTTTCGATGGCCGATGTTTTTGCGACTTAGAAATTTTTTAAACTTTTTTACTACATCGGCGGTCAGAGGCTCTATCCGTTGGAAGGATAGTCCTCTAGCTATCTGCAATGGTGGCGCAAGATCATCCAATTCCTTTTGATTTTCATCGGTAATGAATATCACTAACATGCTCCGATGGCCGATGAAGTCATCAATCTCTCAGCAACACTACCACCCCCGAGCTGGGCATGATTCCTCAAGGAATAAGGGTCAAAGCAGGCTTACACATAGCCAAGTTACACCAATCATCCAAGCCCACACAGTAGGGTTTATCAAGCTGTCAAGGAGCTAGGAAAGGCTAAATGCTAAGCTGGTGGCCTCAAACACTAGTTTTCTCAAGCATACCCAGCCTCTAGTCCTACTCTCAACAGTCCGAAGACCAACCACTGCAAACCGTAGCAAAACAAACAGTTCACAGCTCTGTGAAGAAGATGAAGTCAACAGGGTGACAACCCCAAACCAAAGGGTGAAACACAGTTCAGGTCAAATAATGATTCAGAGTTGTTCTTGGCCCTAGTGTGGCCAAAACAACTCAACAATAATCCCAATAACCTCAACAACCAAGAAACAACCCAAAACTAGGGGAGACAACAACCCCAATATCACAAATAAATGATGGAAAACAACTACTCAGTCTGCAATGGGAAGAAGCCCAACTCTCAACATGGACAGGGGGGAAACTCAGCCAATGAAGGTGGAGATCAACAACCCACCAACATCCCCGATCTCACAGCACACACCATCCCCAATGTAATTGTTGGAGAACTTACACAGGCAGAAAAGGGGAAAGAACAGACTCTCAACTTGTACGCAAGGGAAAAAGACGTAGCCCATAGTCACAGTTCGATGACAAACACCCCAGACATTACCTGATCCGACCAGGAGCACAAAACAGGAAAAAGGGGAACAATTCTTCTGCACGAATGGGAAAGAAAAACTCCCAGACTAGCAATCCCCAGTGAAAGGTACAACCAACCCGTAGACCAGCTATCAGTGAGGCGGAGGAGAATGAACCCCCCGAACTATCCAAGAAATCCTAGCCTCAAAACAACGATGGACATAACTGAACAATACACAGTCTGAAATTGGTGGGAAAAGGCACCAAAACTTACGCGATCATGAGGATGAACACAACAGACTAGAAATCAGCGAGAAAAGAAGAAGGCGAACCCCCAAACAATGGAATGTGTAACTTTTAACTCAGTCTGCGTGAAGAAAATGAACGGACTAACGATCTGGTTAGTGGGAAGACCATCTGCATGACATGGAGAGGGAGAGCAGGCAAGGGTGTGGTAGTGATCTGTCTGCCAGCAAATCACTGCCCCAACTAAAAACAGAACAACAGGGTGGTGACACATGGCTAACTCCCAATGGGGTCCAGGTTAGCAATCCCCCCTCCTTACCCTTGGGAATCATGCCTTTTTCATTCAACGTTGCACCGTCGTAGCTGGATGTAGGTTTAATGCAAACATGATACCAAAGCTATAATGTGCTAGACAGCATGATATACCATCGACAAGGATCCCTATTGTCGAAACTTAACACATCCGAATCGATGGTGGGGCTTTTGCCTTTAGCTCCTCACCATGATTAATTACAGAATATACATCATGTACCCTTTAATTCAAACAGGGTCAAAACTGAGGTATTACATAATGTCAGATGTACTTTTGCACCATTGATAAGTTCCCTAGCAACGACACCAAAATATTGGGCCCACTATATGCCAGTTAATTAAAACTTAACATGCAGAGTTCTAAACATAAATTATCAACCCAAGGAAGTATTTTATTTCAAAGATATCATGCAATATCTACACAAGCACAATTTCTACCTAACAATGTTATCTATTGGTATGCAATAAAAACTTTTTGTAAACTAGGTCACAACTTCTTGAAAAGAAATCAAACCTAAAACCTATTCATAAATCCAAACTATAAATCTAATCACACTTCAACAGAATCAATTCTTATGAAACAAGATATAAATACATAAACCTGGAAGCAATGCTAAGTTGGCCAATGATCTATCAAGATGAATTAATAGGAAAACAACTATGATAAATCTAATGAAAGCATGAACTAAATAATAAAAACAATTATGATCAATCTAATGAATGAAAGCATAAATTAACAAATAAGCAAATCTACAAAATAAAACACCTACAATCAATATTACCAGCATCTGCTCAGGGAAGAGGGCCCTTCCTCCACTGAGCAAAGCTGGATCTCCACAATGAAAGTGTACAACTCTAGAATTAAGAAACTGCAAGCATGTATTATCAGAATGGAATGATTACAATAGATCTAGATCAAATCCTACATCATAACATTTCTTTCTCTCCTCCCCCTCTCAATGAGATTGATTACATATTTATACATAAAATGATCTCATGGAAATGAGGAACTAAACCCCCAACTTGTGATCTGTAACAGCTAAAACACGGCCATAAC
This sequence comes from Pseudotsuga menziesii, assembly GCA_001517045.1. Classification (NCBI taxonomy): domain Eukaryota; kingdom Viridiplantae; phylum Streptophyta; class Pinopsida; order Pinales; family Pinaceae; genus Pseudotsuga; species Pseudotsuga menziesii. The sequence goes on along the minus strand of LPNX010039438.1, from coordinate 89,643 downwards.
TGCTAACAGCTTTGGAACTGGCTACAACGATAAATATGGAAAACACCCTCTTGAAGAACCACCTATATATTGTAAAATGTGGCTTTGTTTGGAAATTTCCTCGCGAATTCATGTAAATGAGGTTGTTATGCACAAAACCCATCTCTCAAATTTTTGAGATTCTTTTCCATCTTCCTGCAAATAAAGATGTGAATCAATGTGTTATTATCTAGCATGCATTTTCGGTTAAGTCTATAACAACTAGCTGGGAGCATCCTGTATGTGACAAATCACTCCAAAAACCATCATTAATAAAATTATGCATAATAGTCTTCAATTCATCAAAGATAAAGGAAAATAATCATTATTAACCACTTAAAACATCAATGGAAGTAGTATGTTGTTTTACGCACAGTTACAACAAATTCATGGAAAATGGAATGATAAATGGGTGATAATGGGAAAACAACGGATGAAATATATGTCGATAAGTGATAGAAAAATGGACAATTCTAGGGCCCAACACTAATGCAATTTCATTAAAAAACACAAGTATAAAAACATATAACTCTGTAATATCCATTGTATGGATATCATTATCCACATTCTCCTCATGATTGACCTGTTGGCCTCTATCTCCTTACTTAGGTGACCCAAGGTTCAACAACAACACAATACCAACAATACACCAAAAGACATCGGCCTGACAAAGCAAGCTCAATCAGCAACACCCGCGAGGTATGTGGCACAGTCTCACCTGAGATATCTTAATGTGTAATTTCTAGAACCATGTTTCCGCAGTTAGCGAGGGATTATAGTGCCTTGGTGCGTGGACAAGGAACTTGACAGAGATAGGAGGATGGAGTCTATTACTATGCGACGAAGGTGCAACTGTGTGCCACAACCAACGCATGACACAACCTTGTCCTTGTCCTCTTAACAACTAGCCCAACTATGCGGTGCAGCTGATTCCTTACTTATAATGAACAATGTGTGACTTATATTATAACTTAGAATATTTAACCAGGAAATCATACATAACATGTCAATGATGCCTTAACATTCATTCATTCACTGATTGGTAATATTGCGACATACATCCAACAATAACCATAAACTATGCAAATTAAGCAAACATTCACATAAGCATTCAATCATTCAACAAAATCCATCCATTCGACACAAGAAATTAATGTGGAAACCCATCTGGGAAAAACCACCAAGGTGGTCTTCATCTAGCATGAGAAATTTTTATAGCACCTTGCAGTATGTGACTTGTAGACTGTTCTTAAGATATGTCTATCTGACTCGATATTCTTTCTCTCATGCTCTCTGGTTTATTGCTTCTATATACTCCTATTGATCCACACATAGCCTGGATCGACTCTTCTATTTGACTATCTGCGCACTCAGCTACAGATTCCTTCTACTACTAGCAGTCAGCACACTCAGCTGCAAGATCCACAGGTCAACAACCTTCTACTTCTACTAGACTCCTCTTCTGAGTAAAAAACACTTCTACTCTTCTAACTGAATCTAACTGACACTAACAAAATCTAACAAAGTCTAACCAGATCTAACCCTTATACAGAGCAGGTTACTTCTATTTATAGTAGTTACAAGGCCGCATAGGGTCAACTAAGTACTACTCAGTTATTACAGATGCAAGTAGCTTCAAAATATCTGCAATTACAATGATGACAGGCCAAACTGGCTACAAAAGTCTTGCATGACATTAACCACAACCATAACTAGCCATGGAAACATCTTTCATCCTTCTGTACTGGTCGTAACTAGCCGCAAAAATGTCCTTGCTCTTCTGTCGGTTCATCCTTCTACAGTCTTCCTTGACTTTCATCTGCTCCACTTTAACTCTTCTACCTGCCTCTTCCACCGACTTGAATCTTCCTTCCTCGTTGAAGATATCCTTCTCGCAACTTCCTCTGCTCTGTGCTCATGCTTCTTCCTTCATCTGCTTTTCTCTCATCGTGTGACTGCTTTTCCTCTTCACTTGCATGGAATATTATTCCTTATGCACTTTTCCTAGCCCAACAAGCCTCCAACACTCACATGGGGCTTGTCCCAAGCCACTAAGAAAAATGGATGTCTCCATAAAATTTTGAGTGCTCACAAAACTCAAGCCTTTGGATAAGGCTGTGCAACAGGACCAACCTTGTCGTGAAATTCCTTCAAAATTTGTTACACCTTGGAAACTTCCTCTGTTACTTCCTTGACCTACTTGGCCAACTGTTCCACCCAGTCGGAACTGATGTGTTCCGATGGTCCTGCAGTGACTGTGTGATGTGCTGAAGCTTTTGTTGTATAGGCTGAATAAACTATGTAACCCATGCTTCTTCTGACTGGTGTGCAACTACTTCCTCATTCCTAATCCACTCTTGGTCATGGAGAGCTTGGAATTCCTGCTGTAGCTTTTTGATCTCAGCCATTTTTTTCAGCTTCTCCTTAAACAGCAACTTCTTCATCTATGCCTTTGTCACGGTGATTTTCTCATCGGCGTTTCGTGCATTTTCCTTGATATTTTCCCCAGCATTATCCTCCAGAATCACTTCCCACATATCGAAAATGGCTTCCACTGCCTAAGTGTAGAGTTTTTCTCCTTTTCTTATTCTCGCAACAGCCTCAGACGTTGATTTCCTTCGTTCTTCAAGCACCTTTGGAGGTGTGCTTGGTACCTGCTTTAACTGAGGCTCCTCAACCTGTTTCTTAAGTTCCACCACAATCTGTGATAGCCAGGAAACCTTAGCAGCTGAATCCTCATATTCTTGGCCTGATTCTGGTGGGAATTCCACGATGGTGCTCTCAATGGCTTCAACAAGTGTAAGCCATCTTTGTTATCACACCATAATTTCCTGCTCCTTTTCTCTAAGGATTTTTTTCGCACTGTCTCCTTCCTTTTCTGCTTGGTTACTTGATTTGACACTGCATTTTATCTAAGGTGTACCTCAGTCACATCCTCCTACTGGAAAACATAGACTTCAACCAATGTGATTTTAGAGAAGTAAATGCCCAATGTCTCAAACCCATGGACAACATCATCATACTCAAGCATCCCCATATCCATTACTCGCACCTGTATTTTTGCTTTGATCAGCGACACCAGATCTTGTGTGACCAACAAGATACTGGGATCCACACCATAAGTCTCAACCTCGACAGTGGCTCTGACTTTGTTTACGGCCTCTGTCGGCTGGTTGATATGCTCAGCGAGATCTCTAGTCAGTCGCAATTGTTTCTTACTTATCCCTTTCAAGCTGGACTTCGCCACTTGTGTGATTGCATCGGACAACAAGCTTATGTCCTCCTTGGCTAAGATAACAATGTTAGCCGATTTTTCCACTTTCCTCTTTTTGCGTTGTGCCTAATGTGCCTCTTCTTGGGCCTTCATCACCTCCTTATCAGTAGGAGTACCATCTGAATCATCATCCTTGTCATCATCATCATCATCGGAGCTCGGTGTCATGTTTCCTTGGTCATCGCCTCTGACATTTCCTTCTCCATCCTGCTGGTCATTGCCATGACCATTCCCTTGTCCATTTCCTTGATCATTTTTCGCATCATCTCCTGCACCAATGTTTCCACCTTGGTTACATGTGGTATTCTTGGTTTCCACCTTCATCCATTGGCTCTACAAGTGGGCTGTACCATTCTTCAGGACACTATTGGATAATTGCGTCTACATCCACATCGGTGATCATAAACCTTTCCTGGTGCACTTGCTTGGTTGGGTCCTACTTGGCTTCCAGAATAGTGTTATGCACAGTGTCCTAGAAGTTTATTAATGCGACATATCTATGCACCGTCGCAACCCTTACAATGTGGGACCATCTAATAACATTGTGCAGTGCCTTAACATGCAAGAAGAACTCAATGTTATTATATGTCTAGCGGATCTTATCGTCCTTATCCTCCCAGAGGTTCTGGTACTTTGTGCCAAGGAAAAGTACCAGGACATCCATTGGCTAGTAGTCCGGTGGGTTGGACCACAAAATGAAAGATATCAGGATGAGTATCTAGGAGTAATGAAATTCGGCCTTATGCTCCTCCTGTGCCTGCTCTTCATCATCTATCAGTTCATTTAGCAAGAAATGTGACCATTTGAAAGTTACAACTGCTGCACACTGTTCTGCAAGTTATACTGCCCTAGCAGTGCATTCAGTCAGCCTCATCTTGCGCTATAGCTTGCAAGATAGGATCTTTGCGGTGAACTGCACTACTTTTTCTTCTATAGGGAAAATTAGAAATCCCCTACCCGTGCACTGAAGCTCATTCTTCTGTTTCATATTGGATGCATCCCTATTCTGGTGCAAATAGGATGAAGGGTCCTTCCCTATCTTTTCCAATCCCATTATCGACATCCTCTATGAAAATAGAAAAGGAATTGTTTCACATACGTATTGGCCTGTAAGCTATGGTAGAAGTGCAGCATGAGCAGTAAGTTCAACAGTCCTGCATGGTTGACACAACTAGCCCACTCCATTAGTACTAATTGTTGGGGCTCAGTCGACCCAACTTGGACCATAACCATGTAGTTCCTCCTCTCCAATCCCACCTGCGTGCAGGTGTTAACATCTTCGAGTGATAGCTCGGCTATCTTCGACAGTATGTCCATCAACATCGGTACATTATCAAGAGAATGCAAGGTGTCACTAAGAATGTGTGTGATTTCTTTGGAAGAGTCACCTTCTGTGCATCAACTCTCCTCAGTCGAATGTAGTGTGGAAATTTCTCCTCGTCCCTTGAGGTGTCAGCATCTCGTCGGGGTGGTGAGTCCTCCTCCATCGGGTCCTCATCAGGGTTATCCACAATAGCCTTAGCCTTGCATTTCTTTGACAGTTGCGGCTTGGATGACTCTCCAGTCACTCTCTCTCCACGATGTCTCAGCGGCATGAATGGTTTCATACCTGCAACTCGTGGATTCTGAGTAGGGTTCAGCATAGGGCCCGAGCCAGGGGGTGAAACAGGGGCCAAAACGACTGTAGTGACTGGTTGTTTCCTCATTCATGCCATTGATGGTAGCTTCGATTCCTACTCGGGTTATTGTACCTTGGGTGATTCAATTTCCTCTTCAATCGGACACAGTTGGGTGAAAATTACATCGAAAATCTCACTGGAAAAGGAAATATCGATGACCATGAGTTTTGGCTCGCTCTTTGTTACAGGATTTGACTCTGTCAACTCTCGGCTCTAGTTCTCTCTTTATGGGTGAAACTAAAATGAAACTTGATGATGAATCCCATATTTATAGGAGCCCACACATCCTGCAGTCATCACTTCGATGGGAGATCGAGGTCTTATCGATCACATGGTTTTATCGGCTGAAGCGTTCCTCATTAATTTGATTACTCGAGTTCTGAGTTGTACTTGTCAGGGAAATTATAGTAGTTATGATGAGGATGACTTGTGGGACCAAAAATCACGTCATCATTCTCCTTGTATGTCGTCGAATTGATGAAACTTAGCTGTCATAACCGCCTCAATATTCACTGAATATTCACACTTTAATGTTGGACAGCCTGCCATTCCCCTTTTTTTCTTTTCTTTGCATGGTTATGTTGTAAACATGTGACATAACAATTTCATTGCATTCTCTTCTCTTTCTTCTCTTTATTTTTTTTTCACATGCAGCGTAATCTTATCCAAGCATGACGCAGCCATCATAGTAAGGTTCCAGGCGAATGTCATTCACCATACACGCGACTTATGTTCTGTCTAGTTTCTGTAGTTTTACTGCTCCCGCGTCAATGATGTGCGTGATCATATATGGCCCTAGCCAATGCATTTTTAACTTTCCTAGATGTTTGAAGAATTTGTTGTCATATAACAACACAAGTCCTCCAAATTTGAATGGCTTAACTTGGATATGGTGATCATGCCATTATTTATGTCTGCTTGTTGACAGTCTGAGGGAATCCTGCAACGAAGTGTTCCTCTTACATTTGAACAAGGTGTGACAACCTTTTCTCGATAGCATCTCTGTCAGTCATTTCTGTTAGTGCAACAATCCGTAGGCTCGACACGATGTACTCCATTGGCACAATAGCTTCCTAGCTATACACCATTCTGAATGGAGTGTGCCCTATCAATCGCTTGCAAGTTTTTTGATACGCACATAGCACAACTGATGCTTTCTGATCCTAGTCATCCCAGTGCACGTTACATACTTTGGTTAATGCATTCTCCAAAATCTTGTTGAAGGCTTCAACCGTTCCATTTGCCTAAGGATGATAGGTTGTGGTATTCTTATGGTGGATCTGGAATTCTGTAGTAAACTCAACAATCATTTTGTTAACAAAATGCATAGCATGGTCACTAAGTAGAATTTTTGGACAGCCAAATTTGGTCACCACATTTTCAAATAAAAACTTCACCGCAGTTGTAGCAGTGCAATCTTTAACATGCGTGGCTTCTTCCAATCTGGTTAAGTAGTCTATCATGGTGATAATGTACCGCATGCTAGTCCTCTTTCCTGATGGATTGATCGGTCCGATGAAATCAACAGCCCACTTGTCGAATTCTTGAAGTGTAATATTTGGCGCAAGCGACATCTCATCGTGATGCAATGATTTTCCTATCCTATGACAGATATCACAGCGCCAGTAGAAACTCTTAGTATCCATATGTATGGCTAGCCACCATAGTTCTTTTTGTAATATATTGCGCATAGTTTCCTTTCCTGTATAGTGTCCTCCTACGACATCGGCATGTGCTTCACTCATTACCCAAGACGGCTCATAGTCGAAAACACATCGATGCAGTATCTCATCCATGCCCAGCTTGTGCATATGTCCCACAATCAATTTATAATAAACAACTTTGACAACCAAATTCTTCTTCTGGTTAGTGGATAATCCTTCAAGCGCATAACTTGTCCTGAGGAGATGGATGATAGCGTTAAACTCTGAATTCTAATCATCCATCATGTGGATCACAAATAGTTTCACATCGGGAAAGTTATCCTCCAGACTGGTTAGTTCTTCACCACTTTCTATTCGTGATAGGTGGTCTAGCTCGATGTTCAATCGACTAGGTTTCACTATGACCTCAAAGTAAAATTCTTGAAACAGGAGGATCCATCGACATATTCCCCCCCACCTCAACACTGGCTTGTTGACCATGTACTTTAAATCTGAATGGTCATTGTACATTTTGAAATGTCCACCCAACAAGTAATTTTGAAACTTATGAAGCGCATAGACCATAAAAATTCCTTCTCTATCGTGGTGTAATTTTTCTATGCCGTTGATAGTTTTCTACTAGAAAAAGCAATGGAGTGGTCAAGCACACCCTCTCCTGGTTATGTTAAGACTATGTCGAGCGCGACAGACGAGGTGTCAACATGAACATGGAACTCCTTCTTCCAGTTTGGGAATACCAGTATTGGCATAGTGGCCATCTTGTTCTTTAGTTTATCCAAGCTTTCTTAACAAGGTCTCATCCACCGAAACTTTGCATCTTTCTTTAAAAACTTTTCCATTGGTGCAGTCATCTCTGCATATCCTCTGATAAACTTTTTGTAGTATCTTGTGTGTCCTAACACTAATCTAAGTTGTGTGACTGATGTGGGTGGTGGTAAGTTAAGGATAATCACAACTTTTGTTGGGTCAACCAAAATTCCATCGCAACAGACAACATGACCCAACAACATACCAAACGGTGCGTAAAAAATACATTTCTTGGAATTAAGCGCGATCTGATACTGGCGATAGTGACCCAACATCATGCGCAAACTCTCAATATGGTCTCTTACTAGAACGAACACAGTCCAATCATCAAATTAGACCTCAATAAATTTATGAATGAAATATTTAAAAGAAGAAACTACTATTCTGGAAAAAATAGCAGGTGCATTCTGGAGTCCAAAGGGCATGTTGGGAAATAGGGCAGACCCGGGTTGATACCTTTAACTTCACACCAACAAAAGACCCACAAAGTTGGCCCTTTCGGCAACAACTTGTGAACAGGTTGCAGTCTCACCCGAAACTGCTATGGGGTGCCACAGAACCAGATTTCTGCAAGCAGAAGAGGGATATTACTGTACCTTTAGCTTTTAACAGATTATAAATATAAATCACAGAGCTTAACATTCACTTATTTAGCTTCGCAGTTAGATGAACAAACACTGCCTTGCGCAACCCTTTACTGGGAATTCATAGCGAAGTTATTATCTAGTAGTGATTTCTACTTAATAGATATATAGATATAAATGCATGAAAGAACACAACATAAACAACACACAGAATCATGACACAAGATATAACGTGGTTCACCCCCAATGTAGGGGTTACATCCACAAAACTGTGTTTTATTCAATCTTTCTACAAAAACCACAGTTCTGATCTGCGCACTCAGCTGCAGATCCCTTCATTCCTCAAAGCCGCGCACACAGCTGCAGATTTCCTTATCACCCAAAACCCTCTGCGCACACAGCTGCAGAGGTCGTCCACGCACACAGCTGGGACTTAACCTTTTCTTACAAAATTACCCTTAGCTTCGTATCAATTCCTTTTACACAAAAAGCCTAACCTCACTTACTTACAAGAGTGCCTATTTAAACAGTGCACTGTTACAAAACCATGGACTTAAACCATGGGCACCCCAAACCCTAAACCCTGGATTTAAACCATGAGTTTATTACAACATAAGGTTTTTGACTCTGCCCCGACACCCCTAAGACTATTTTGAGTCGTAGCTCCGTTTACAAACTCCCAAAACCCGTGGAGCTATCGACCTTAAGGACCATTAGGGTGCGTGCCCCAACAGGCCCCTAAGACTCACCAGTGGCCCGTCCTGGGACACTCCGCTGCTTTTCTGGTGGTAGAATCTTGTCGGCGAAGCCTGGTGCACTGCTTGCTGAAGCCATACATGCGGTTGCTAGTTGGTTGTTCCTTTCCCTCGTGAATTACTGGTTAAGGCCTTCTGGATCTATCAGTGACCCCATCCTTCGATTTGCTTGTCACACATTTGACCATCCACAACTTAGGGTCCCCAGAGTTGTGTGTCAATGTGCATAAAACAAACAGTCGCCGTGGTTCTGTCAAACCAGGAATATACATCTTGGGATGTTTCAGATTTTTTCTGTGAAGACCGGTGCTGTTCTTTGTGCGGAATAGAGTGCACTTCTGCCTTTATTTCGACCCCATAGAGAAAACTTCTACCTTTCTTTGTGCCTTGGTCGAGCATGGCTGCCCAGGTGGATTACTCAGAAGGTTCAACAGACCTCTCTCCCTGACCACTCGTAATAACTTTTGGACTTCACGATCATTTGACATAGTGGTAATTGAAGAATCAGAAAGACATGCACAATGCATGAGTCATAGTATGATGTAGCTTCTTATAGAATCCCAAAACAGAATCTGTCATCATGGTGTATTAATAACACCAAATCTGATGAAGTGTCGGCAATCCTGTCCACACGGCGCCAGGTTTTCCCAAGATCTCATTATTGCAGGTAGTGAGGGCAGTTCGTGTGCCAGCGCCGCCAAGTCTAGTTTGTCCCATCCGTCACATTTTAAGCTGGGACACACTTTTAATCTTCGACATAACTACTAGCTTTGGCTTCACCTTAACAAGAACCTTCGACACAATATTAACCTTCGAACTTTGACAGCCTTCCATACTTCATAGTTTTGAGGATAGCTTCATTATAGTCTAGCACCCAATTTCAACTGTTCTTGGTACTTAGACTGTCCTTCCTGTGTTTACTTCTGATTAGGAGGTCCTGGCCTGTACCTATACTTCTTTAAATGACTGCCATTTATCATAGAAGGTAACATTTCTCCATTCAACTTAGCTAATTGGACTGCTCCTCCATCAGTAACTTTCTGTACTATGTATGTTCCTTTTCAAATGTGTCTTGAACTTACCCGGGAATTTCATGAATTGCTGTCATATAAGAGCACAAGATCACCCTGCTGGAACTGCTTCTTCTTGATATGTCTATCATGCCATGCTTTTTCTCGACCTTTCTGCACTTGCTGCTAGAACCCTGCAACAAATCTGTCCTTTTCAAGTTCTAGTATCTTTGCCAGCCTTTCTGTTATTATCGCTAGGTCATCCATCTCTATGAAAGCAGATATTCTAAGGCTAGGAACAATGTATTCCATGGGCATGACTGCTTCTTTCCCATAGACCAACCTAAAAGGTGTATGGCCTGTTAGTTTCTTGCAGGTAGTCCTATAATCCCATAGTACTGCTGGAATTCTAAGATCCCAGTCATTTCTATTAACGTTGCAAAACTTCGTCAAAGCATGTTCAAGGATCTTATTAAAAGCTTCGACAGTCCCATTTGCTTGTGGATGATAGGTAGTACTCGTCTGATGATATACCTGGAATTCTTCAGTCAATACTTCAATAGTCTTATTTAGAAAATGTGAGCCCTGATCACTCATAAGGACTCTAGGACACCCAAATCTGGACAAGATGTTATCAAAGATGAACTTTGCAGCTGTAGCAGTGCTACAGTTCTTGACTGGTTGAGCTTCGGCCCATCAGGTAAGGTAATCAGTTGCTGTAATAATGTATCTTGCTCCTGAATTCTTCGCGGGGGGGTTGATAGGTCCAACAAAATCAATAGCCCATTTGTCAAAGGGTTGTAAAGTTACCTGCGGGACCAGAGGCATCTCATCCCTCCTGGATGGTTTTCCCGTCCGTTGACAGATGTCAAAGCTGTGGCAATATTCTCTTGCATCCTTGTGAATTGTGGGCCACCACAATCCGGCTGTAAGAATCTTCTGTGCTGTAGCTTTTCCTGCGTAGTGACCTCCTGCTGCCACAGAATGTGATTCAGCCAAAATTAATGGCTTCTCATGTTCTAGGACACATCTGCACAGTATTTCATCTGGGCCCATCTTATATAATTGTCCTGCTATTAAGTTAAAGTCAGCTGCTTCTTCTGCTGTGTTGTCATCTCGGCGGGTGGAAAACCTGTAGACAAATATTGAACAATATCCTGAAAGTATTCATCAACCATTTGGATGGCAAACAACTGGGCATCAGGAAGACCTTCGTCCAGGATGATAGGTTCTTCTCCTGAATCGAGCCTCGACAAGTGGTCAGGACCTAGATTCAGTCTTCCTGGCTTGACTATGATCTCAAAGTCATATTCCTGAAACAGAAGCAGCCATCTGCATATCCTTCCACCTAGCACAGGCTTGTTAACCAAGTACTTCAAAGCAGAATGGTCAGTAAACATCTTAAAATGAGAGCCTAACAGATAATGTCGAAACTTCTGCAATGCATACACCATAGCTAGACCTTCTTGTTCTGTCGTAGTATAATTTTTCTCTGCTGTGGACAATTTCCTACTTGCAAAAGAAATGGGGTGATCAATATTACCTTCACCTGACTGGGCCAATACTATACCCAGGGCAATGGAGGAGGCATCGACATGCACATGGAATTCCTTATTCCAGTCAGGGAATACTAGGATGGGAGCAGTTACCATCTTTTCCTTCAAAATATCCAAGCTTGCTTGACACTCAGGTGTCCATTCGAACTTAATATCCTTCTTCAACTGTTTTTCCATCGGAGTAGTAATCTGAGCATACCCTTTAATAAATTTTCTGTAATATCCAGTATGACCAAGTGTAGTGCGAAGTTGTCTAACAGATATTGGAGGTGGCAGGTTCACAATAATAGATATCTTTGTCGGATCCATCATCAAGCCTTGTTTACATACAATGTGACCGAGCAGGATCCCAAAAGGTGCACAAAAGATACACTTTTTCAAGTTCAAGGAAATCTGGTGCTGTCTACATTTATCCAGCATAAGTCTTAAACTAGTGATATGGTCTTTTAGTAGCCCAAAAATAGTCCAATCATCAAAGTAAACTTCTAAGAATTTATGTATATATTCCTTAAAGGCAGAGATAACTACTCTAGAAAATATAGCAGGTGCATTCTTCAATCCAAAGGGCATAACTGTATACTGAAAGAATCCCATTTTTGTAGCAAAGGTTTTCTTATGTCGATCCTCTGGAGCAATTTGGATCTGATGGTAACCAGAAAATCCATCAGTAAAAGAGTAAACTTCCTGACCCCCGACATTGTCTAACACTTCATCTGTGAAAGATGTGGGGAAAGGATCATGTAGACAAGCATCATTCAGCTTCCTTAAATCAACACAGATGCAGATTTCACCCTTAGTCTTCTTCTCTTGCATGACCATAGGACTGACCCACTCAGATTCCTCAACAGGCTCAATAATTCCTGCAACAAGCATCTTATCCAGCTCCATCCTAACTTTTTCCTTGTATTTAGGGTTTAACCTATAAGGACGCTGTTTCACAGGCTTCGCATCAGGTTTCAAGGGGATCTTTATGACTCCTATATCACCCAGGATACCTTTCATCTCTGAAAACTTTGTTGGAAATAGGTCCTGATATTCATGGAGAAGTTGTGTCACTTTGCTTACCATTTCGTCGTCCCAATAATCTCCAATGGTAGCATGCTTAGGCTGTTCTTCTGAGCCAATGTTTACATTCCATGTCTTCAAGGGTTGTGTCACCTCAAGAACTTTGATTGCTGGTCCATGAACTTCGCAGTGGCCTTCTGACTCCGGAATATCAATGTTGTGCGGATCATCATCCTCGTCAATTGCAAGGTTATAGCATTCGACTGCATTAGCTTCTTGTGCCTTCCAATCCGGTTGGTATTCTGCTATCTCTTGATCATCAAGTACCTTAGTATGGATCAACCTAATAGCTGCTTCTAGAGTAGGGAAAACCTCATTACTAGAAAATGTCAATACAAAATTGTCAATAAGAGTATCCCAACTTACAGTACCCCGGCGAAGCTCAACCTCCGCATACCAATTCTTTGCAACAGGATCCAAGGTATGCACAAACCTATGCACCCACTCTGTACGAGGTACATGCTTCCAGGGTTCATAACATTTCTCCAAATGCTTCTGAGGGTTAGTCTTACCATTAAATCTGCTCCGGACCTCCTGTGGTCGATCCATGAATCTCAGGCGAAGGGACTGTTGGCAAACTTCCCAACTGTGAATGTACTGTTTGTGACCATTCCACCATCTGGCTGCTGTGGCTCTGAATGTTGAATCCAAAGTCTCCATTTTTTGTGAGTCTGGTATCTGTGCTGAGAATTTCTCAATAAACTCTTATGGGTCTGTCGACCCATCAAAAACAGGTAAGGGTCTTGTCTACAAACCAAGCCATCTAAGAGACTTGGTAATTCTTGCACAACGGTGGCCATGTAGCTCATACAATATGTTCTGCCAATTCTCTAGACCATCATCTGAATCCGTCATACAGGAGCTGTCACATTGCCAATCCATAATACCTTCGGCACTAGGATCAACATAATCTTCTTCCTTCGCTGTGATATTGTAGATATGGTCCAACACATCCTGATCTTCATCTCGGAGGGTTTCTGTGTACCTTTCTCCTTGAGAGGGATCTAGTGGGACTATGACTCGCAAATATTTCCCTTCGAAAGTCATCTATCTCTTCTTAAGTTTAATAACTGCAGCATTTTCCATTTCCCACTCAATACCTAACAAGGCTGGATAGGGATTGCTGTCGTCAATGATTTCAATAACTTTGAAGTCTGCTATAGTACAGACTCCATCAAGATCTACTGGAACATTAGGAAATCATCCTAGGGGCACAATCCTCTGCTGATTGGCTAATCTCAACTATATAGGGGACCAATCAAGGGTAGGTTTTCCCATTTGTTCCCAGGTCTTCTTGGTTAGGACATTTACCTCTGATCCTAGATCCAAAATAACATCAGTCATGTCATACTCTCCTATCTGGGCATTCAATCTCATTTCCCTACCAGTTCTTCAGACACGATTAACAGTTTTGTCCTTATCAACTCTTCTTTGAGGTTCACAGAAAGCAAGAACTTTTTGCAACTCCTTTAAAGCATTCTGATTCCTTAAGAGTTTCATACAGCTCTGTAAAAAGGAGGATAGTGTACTTACTTTATCCGTCGAAGCTTCTTGCAGTTGCGACTCCTGCTGATGTTGCTGTGTGGGTACTACTGCTGTGCTGAGATTAACAAAATCGTGCTTGGTTTCCATGACTGTCTCTTGTTCTCTTTCGATAGAAATTGCTGGGGCTTTCTCTGGAGCCTTGCGAACGCAAGCCTCATCAGGGTGTTTCTCCTTATTCTCTATGTGCGTCGTAGCTCCACTCCAGGTAACAACATTAATGGCTGGGGCAGGTCTTTGCTCGACGAAAATCATCTGAATGTTCTGAGTAGGGGCACTATTGCTTTCCTGAATATTAGCTATCAACTGCGGGCACTGCTCGATCACATGATCCACTGCCCGACAATAGCGACATGTCGTAGTGGGGTTTCGACAGTCGCGAGCCAGATGTCCGTCCTGGTTACAGTTATAACACACCACCTGATCGCGTCCTCTACCAGCCATACTACCATGACCATGGCCTCCAAAAGCACCTCTACCTGATGCATCACCCCGGTAGCCATAGCCATCATTGCTCGGTCCCTCATTTTGTACCCGATAGGCATCGTAGGTGCGCTCTCTCATAAAGTCATAATTGCGACACTCGTCTTCATTATGTCCTAAGGACTTACAGAATTTACAATAGAGGTTCTTAGGTACCTATCCATACCTCTATAGAAAATAGCAGTCTTTAGGTCGATGCTACCCTGTTTTTCTGCAAAGATCACAATAAAGAACTTGCGGGGTAAACTGGTTTGGTGCACCAGTATTTGGGTAATTTCTGACCACAAGACAGTGTTCCTTGGCGTGACCTTATGTGCAACATTGTGTAAACCAAACCTCTTCGTGACTGGTTTTTCCTTGTTTCATATCCCTAAGCTCCAGAGCCATCGCAGCCAACTGCGCTTGGATTTGAGCAATACTAGAGTTGTCTATGACAGGGGCGGTTTCAAGCTTCATCGCAATTTCCAGAGCCTCTGGATGGTCAGCAACCTTCTGTTGCATGAGTGGAGTTCGGATATGCGGTAGCAACGCTACAATGAACCATTCCTTGTGCTGCACAGGTCCAATGGTAAAATTGGCTTGGTCTAGCAAAACTTTGAATCTTTGATCAAAGTCCCATACTGACTCTCCACGCCTCTGCTGAATCTCTTTCAATTCAGTAATACACTGCGACTCAGATTTCAGCTTCTTGAATTCCTTTATCGTTGCTACTTTTATGTCAGCCAATGCATGGTTCTGAGTGCTGGAGAACTTCATGAACCAGGTCAGAGCACGGTCTCTGAAGGAAGTAACCAACTGCGCTCTTTTTGTATCTTGATCCGTAATGGACTTAGCAGTCCACACTGCTTCACATAAAAACCAAAACTGTTCTGGATGCTCTGATCCAGTTCCTTTGAAAACAGGGAGCTTAATTTCATCATGCATGTGGGCCATAGTGGATCAAGGGGGGATGCCAGGGGACTGGAAGTAGGTGGGGGGGAACTTACTAGGGTAGACTGACCTGCGACAGGACTACTCGGGCTAGGGTGACTTTCAGACTACGACGGGTTCTCAGGGATAATAGGTCTTCACTGCAGGGTTACCGGAGGGTTTCCAACAGAAGGGGTTTCTTCGGGTTCTGACTCGGCGGTACTTACAGGGGAATACTCGGTATGCTGACCCTGGGAATAGGATCCAAAATCTCTCTTGTACCTTTTTCCACTTCGCAGCAAACCACTTTCCTCATTGAAGGTATTGCCGCTTGTAAACATAGGTTAGTAATACTAAATCTAACAGTCTGATTCAATTAGCAATATACTTTTTTCAACCAATAGCATTTTGATTCGCAAACTAAATGAATTCAAAAACTTACCCCTTGGGCCTTTGAAAAACTATCGCTCGGCTTCACTAAAGGAGGTACTCGTGTCGATGGCGAACTCCGTCACAAATGCTTCAAGGGTTCGCGTTGTCCAGAAATCAATAGCGCGGGATATCTCGTTGTTCACCCTTTGTAGTATATTAATTCTCATGGGGGTCCAAGCAGGAAACTGACGTTCTTGGAAGTTCGTCCATCGCTCTGCTAACCTGGATAACCACTGGTGCAACTCTATGTGGATACTACCAAAGAAAATTTCATAAATGTCACAAAAAACATACCTTTGTAAAAATCCATTTGCACTACGACGCGGATCTTTGTTCTCGTGCTCAGCAAATTTCAGATAAGTCTCATCAATCCAATCACCGATTTCCTTCATAGAGGGCCTCCAGAACATAGCCCTCGAGGTACGACGTAAACCCCTCTTGAGTAGATACTGAGTTCAACCGGCAACAGAACCAATTTGTTGGGCAATAGGGTAGACCCAGGTTGATACCTTTAACTTCGCACCAACAAAAGACCCACAGAGTTGGCCCTTTCGGCAACAACCTGCGAACAGGTTGCAATCTCACCCGAAACTGCTATGGGGTGCCGCATAACCAGATTTCTACAAGCAGAAGAGGGATATTACTGTACCTTTAGCTTTTAACAGATTATAAATATAAATCACAGACCTTAGCATTCACTTATTTAGCTTCACAGTTAGATGAACAAGCATTGCCTTGCGCAACCCTTTACTGGGAATTCACAGCGAAGTTATTATCTAGCAGTGATCTCTACTTATCAGATATATAGATATAAATGCATGAAAGAACACAACATAAACAACACACAGAAACACGACACAAGATATAACGTGGTTCACCCCTAGTGTAGGGGTTACGTCCACAGAACTATGTTTTATTCAATCTTTCTACAAAAACCACAGTTCTGATCTGCGCACTCAGCTGCAGATCCCTTCAGTCCTCAAAGCCACGCACACAGCTGCAGGGCTCTGCGCACACAGCTGTATATTTCCTTATCACCCAAAACCCTCTACGCACACAGCTGCAGAGGTTGTCCACGCACACAGCTGGGACTTAACCTTTTCTTGCAAAATTAGCCTTAGTTTCGCATCAATTCCTTTTACACAAAAATCCTAACCTCACTTACTTACAAGAGTGCCTATTTAAATAGCGCACTGTTACAAAACCATGGACTTAAACCATGGGCACCCCAAACCCTAAACCCTGGATTTAAACCATGGGTTTATTACAACATAAGGTTTTTGACTCTGCCCTGACACCCCTAAGACTATTTTGAGCCGTAGCTCCGCTTACGAACTCCCAAAACCCTTGGAGCTATCCACCTTAAGGACCATTAGGGTGCGCGCCCCAACAGGGCATTACCGTATATTGGTAGCGTCCCCATTCTGTGACAAAGGTCATTTTATGGTGATCCTCCTTCATGATCCTAACTTGATGATAGCCATAGAATCCATCGGTGAATGAATACATATATTTTCCTCCAACGCTTTGCAATACTTCATATGTAAATGGTGTTGGGAATGGATCATGCAGGCATGCATCGTTCAGCTTCCTTAGGCTGACGCAGATCCTGAATTTGCCTGTGGTTTTCTTGTCCTGGATCATGATGGGGCTCATCCACTTTGATTCCTCAACATGTTCAATGATATATGTGTCGAGCATGTGATCCAATTAAGCTTTTACATTTTATTTGTATCTTGGATTCAACGTATAAGTTTGTTGTTTGACTGGCTTAGCATCTAGTCGCAGGGGAATTTTCATCTTTCCCAGGTCGCCGACTATTCCCTTCATCTATAAGAAATCTATAGGGAACAAATCCCGATACTCATGCATCAAGTCTGTAATTTTTGTGGTTGTCTCTTCATCCCAATAATCTCCTGTATTGGAAAAATTTGGGTTCTATGGTGACCCAATGTTTACTTTCTTGATTTTAAGCGGCTTGAGGAACTGGTCTCTTGAAATATCACTTACTTTGACTGCGTGTGTACCCTCTGATTTTGGTATGTTTATGTTATTTATATCATCATCTAGGTCTCCAGCTAGATTGTAATAGGCCATCCATTGCTGGATGGTCGTGCTGCACTGGTGGGAATTTTTGTCTTCGATAGGGATTTCAGCAAATATCTTTTCCTTTATCATTTGAAGCACAAGATCAACTGTAGGTTTCTCATCAGCAAATTCAAATGTGTGTGCAAACTGTTTAGCTACCTCTTCCCAATCTTGATTTCCTTTCCGCAACTCCATAAATGTATACCATCTTCGAGGTGTCATTTACAATGTGTGAATGAAATGATGGACCCATTCCTATCGTGGGTGTTCTGCAAATGCAGTGAGACACCGATTTATGTGGTCAACAGGGTTTGGCATCCCTATGTACTTTTGACTCACAATGGTGAATTCTTCACCGAATATGTATTCCATCAATCTTCTGCACTATGGACTTTCTGGCATGGATTGCTTGTGTGTAGCCCACCATCTAGCAGGTGTAGCCTTTAGTACATGGTCTAACACAGAAAATAACTGTGACTCTATGACGAGTCCTTTAAATTCATGCAAGAATCTTGCCAGGTTAGGTAAACCCACATAGGTGGGAAGCTCTCATAGCTCATTCTCCACCCGTAGCACAGACCTTGTAATTCTGGCGCACCTCCTCATAGAGACCTCATGCAACCAGTTTTTCCAATTTTCCAAGGCCTCTCCTAAGTTGGATGTGCATGAGCTAGTGCTCTTCCAGCTTGTGTTTTCATCCACAGTCGGACTGATGTAATCTTCTTGTAGTGTAGTGACATTGTAAATCTAGTCAAGATAATCACCCTATCCCTCATTGTAAACAGGATCGACGTATCTTTGTCCCTCCAATGGGTCAATGGGCGACACTACCCTCATCTCATTATCATTGAATGAGAGTATCCTTTTCTTGAAATTGATAATGGTCTGATTATCTATGGCCCAATCTATCCCTAGCATCATGGGATATGGGTTTGTGTCATTGACAATGTTAATGACTTCAAAGTCTGCAAATGTGCGCAACCCCTCAACGTCGACAGGGACCTGACTCAACCTACCAATTGGTAGGACCTTTTCCTGATTCGCAAGTCGCAACTGGACAGGAGACCAGTCCAAGCGTGGCTTGCCCATACTTCCCCAAGTCTATCACATCAAAATATTGACATCCGAGCCCAGCTCTAAAATAATGTAATCCATGTCGTAGTCGCCTATCTGCACAGTCATTCTTAACTCGCGCCCAGTTTTAAACTTCTTTTTAACCTGGTTAACTCTCCCTTCTAGTTGTGAATTTTATGGGGTTTATTCTATCATTCCTTGTAGTTTTGTGACATCATCTTTATCCTAAATTAGCACTAAGAAACTTGATGAAAATGATTTGAGCTTACTAACCTTTTTTGGGATTTGCTATTGGAATAGTTGTTGGAAGTGTTTAGGAATCTCCATAACTTCACCTGGTATTGGTGGTTGTTCTTGATCTACAAACTTTGGTCACATGTCCAAAAAGACTTGCTTTTGTTTTTTAATGTCAAATGGTACTTTTTTCTACGCCACGGGTCATACCTACGGTTGCGGTTGTTCTTGTGGTACATCTTGATTAGCTCTGGTCATAGCACCTCCTCATGTTACAAAAACAATGCTTGGCTCTCTTGGCTCAGCAGCAATCATCTAAATGTTTAAGTTAGGATTTAGATTTCGGTTTGGATTCTACATAGGGTTAGGACCTCTAATGGTCCTAGCTTGCCACTTTACAATTAACTGCAGACACTGCTCTACATTATGGTCCTGTACTTTACAATATGAGCATGTATTTGCAGGTTCTTGACAATATCTAGCATAATGACCCAACTATCCATAGTTATAGCATGTAACTGGACCTCTTCCTCTACCAAATCCTCCTCCTCCTTGACCTTTGAATTTTCCACCACCCCTTCCCTGTGGGAGTGGTTGCTATGGGGGGTATTGATTCTACTGGTATTGTGGCTGATAATGATTCTGTGGTGCATACGGATGTTGAGGTGCATACTGATTTTGAGGCACATACAATGGCTGATACTGGTTATGATACTGATTAGGTGGGAAATGTGCAGGCTGATAGGATGCTTTCACTAGTTCAGCCCGAGGTTTCCCATCATTCTTCATTAAGTAGATGTCGACTATATTTTCCTTCAAGACCTGGTATGCTCTACAATCCTTCTCTTCATGGCCTACTAACTTACAAAATTTCAGAAAAGGATTGTTGGGGTACTTACAACCTTTTGTAAGTATAGACACTCCTCGTCGCAATGTCCTCTAGACTAGGATATGTGGTACCAGGGTAGTCCATGGGCACTCAACGGGTTTGGTGCACCCGATGTGATATAGTTCATGTAGGTTGAACAATTATCCTTGCTATGTCCTTTCGTTCTACATTTTGTACACCATAATTCTTCATGGGCTTCCTTTCCCTTCTTGATGTCCTGAAGCTGTATCATCAGATTATCCAGTTGCGACTGAATTCGCACCATTCCTATGGCACCATCGTCGATTGGTGAGGCTTCAAGCTTCATTGCCACCTCTAGCGCTTTTGTTTGCGACTCAATATTTTGTTGCATAAATGGGCCTCGGATGTGTGGTAGTAGTGCAGAAATAAACCACTCTTTATGCTGCACATCCGACAACTAGAAACTTACTTTGGCCACCAGTGTTTTAAACCATTGGTCAAAGTCCCATACTGACTCTGCCAATGCTTTCTTTATCTCCTTGATCTTGGTGATACACTACAACTCAAATTTAGGCTTTCTGAAATCAGAAATCATCGTGAGTTGTATCTCTTCAAGGGTCTTATGTGATGCTCCTGGTGGTACTACATAGAACTTCATAAACCAATCCAGTGCACGACCCCTCAGATTCATGATCATCTGCTCTTTCCTTAGGTCTACGTTGTGAACTAGGCGAACCATCCAAACAGCTTCACAGAGGAACCAATGCTACTATGGATCATCTATTCCATGGCCATTGAATGTGGGTATTCTAATATCTTTCTCGGTCATTGAGGTTGCGTCGAGGTTATCTGATGAATTTATTGAAGGTGTACCCTCCTATGCGCTAGTCACAATACTAGCACTATCATTATTGACAAATATTCAAGATATGAGGCTCTAGACCTTACCTTTGGCAATACTCCAGGTGTGATGTAGTCGTTCCTTGATCTTGGTGTCTCCATAGGCTCTTCAGACTCCTCTGTCCCTTTTGAAATCATGTTATAGTTATCCTCTTTGTTGCAAGACCCTTCATCCAGCTACGACTGAAGTTCATGCTCACTTTCTTCAAACAGACTAGGAGTTTGTCGACCCTCCTTTGTCTTTCTTCTTTTCACTGATCCGAATCTCCTTCCACTCCTTAGGAATCCATCTTGTAGTTCAGGTTCTGTACTTCCTGGGAATATCTCAACTCACCATTTCTCATTTTCTTGATAGGTCATCTACGAAATAACCTTCTTCCTAGGTGTGCGACTTAACTACTTAACTGCAGAATGCCCTTCTCATAAACGAGCATCTTGATCCATGTACTGATAGATAACAAATATCTTCTTCAGGGTCCTTCAAATTTTTTTTTTTCAGCCTCACTATATGAGGTTATAGTCTCTACTGAAAACTCAGTAATATACCCTTGCAAAATAATTTCAACCGAAAATTCAACAACTCTAGAGATAATGTTACTTACACTGGTTATCTTGCGAACCAACTGATCGTTCCATTCAACCGCTTCTCTTCTCTGTAAATTTGTATGCTTAGTCGCCAATGTTGACAACCACTCATGTAGCACAATGGGAAAATCTGTAAAGAAGATCTCGTGAATGTCCAAATATATGTACTCATCCACCTAGTTTTTTGTGCTCAATCATGATCCTACGCTCTCTTCTTGTGCAAAGGCTAGTGTCTTAGACTCCAGCCAGTCCTCTATTTCCTTCTTTGTCAGATGCCACAGCATTTCCCTTGACTCAAATGATTAAGGTTCCCAAAAATGAAACCATTTGTTGGCCTCTATCTCCTTACTTACGTGACCTAAGGTTCAACAACAACACAATACCAACAAGGCACCAACAGACATTGTCTCGACAGAGCAAGCTCAATTGACAACACCGGCGAGGCAGGCACAATCTCACCCGAGATATCTTAATGTGTGACTCCCAGAACCATATTTTCATAGTTGGCGATGGATTATAGTCCCTTGGTGCACGATGAAGGTGCTCGATAGAGATAGGAGGATGGACTCTATTAATGTGCGATGGATGTGCAACTGTGTGCCACAACCAACGCGTAATACAACCTTGTCCTTGTCCACTTAACAACTGGCACAACTATGCGGTGCAGCTAATTCCTTACTTTTAATGAACATTGTGTGACTTATATTATAAATTAGCATATTTAACCAGGAAATCATACATAACATGTCAACAACGCCTTAACATTCATTCATTCACTGGTTGGTAATATTGAAATATACATTCAACAATAACCATTAACTATGCAAAGTAAGCAAACATTCACATAAGCATTCAATCATTCAACAACATCCATCCATTCGACACAGGAAATTAACGTGGAAACCCATCTAGGAAAAACCACCAAGGTGCTCTTCATCTGGCATGACAAATGTTTATAGCACTTTGCAGTCTGTGACTTGTAGATTTTTCTGAAGATATGTCTATCTGAATCGATCTTCTTGCTCTCATTCTCTCTGGTTTATTGCTTCTATCTACTCCTACTGATTCACACACAGCCTAGATCGACTCTTCTATTTGACTATCTGCGCACTCAGCTACAGATTCCTTCTACTACTAGCGGTCTATGCACTTAGCTGCAAGATCCGTGGATCAACAACCTTCTACTTCTACTAGAATCCTCTTATGAGTCAACAACACTTCTACTCTTCTAACTAAATCTAACTGACGCTAACAAAATATAACAAAGTCTAATCAGATCTAACCCTTATATAGAGTGAGTTACCTCTATTTGTAGTATTTACAAGACTGTTCAGGGTCGACTGAGTACTATTCAGTTATTATAGACACAAGTAGCTACAAAATATCTGCAATTACATTGATGACAGGATAAACTGGCCACAAAAGTCTTGCATGACATTAACCACAACCACAACTAGTTGCAGAAAGGTCTTTCAGCCTTCTGTACTGATCATAACTAGCTGCAAAACTATCCTTTGTATTCTATTGTTCCATCCTTCTTCAATCTTCCTTGACTTTCACCTTCTCTTCTTTAACTCTTCTACCTTCTTCGTCCACTGACTCGGATCTGCCTTCCTCATCGCAGATATCCTTGTCGCAGCTTCCTCTGCTCTGTGCTCGCGCTTCTTCCTTTATATTATTTTCTCTCATCGTGCACCCCCTTTTCCTCTTTCACTTACGCGGCGGATTCTTCCTTATGCACTTTTCCTGGACCAACATGACCTATAACACATGCACCATTTAATTAAGCTTCAATATATAAATTTTATACCGTAAATAAACTTTAATAAAAATACAATTGAAATTTAAAATAATAAACATGAATAATTATACCTCGGCGAGAAAACGCCCAAAGAGGTCACCACATCCAAAGTTATGGAAGGTTGTAGAGTCCATTTATTGACCTACAATTTTAATTTCATTACTTAAACTTTTCATACATACATAAGATAAATTAAAATTTAAGATGTCAATCATTAAACTTAAACATTTGAACATGTAATTTACAACATAAAATAAATTTAACAAAATGTCAATTGTTCTTTAATCGTTACTAAAACATTCGAAAGGTGAAATTTACCTCGATATCTTGGGAGACACTGAGAATGTATCCCAAAATTGATGATAATAGGGCCCCAATACCCATAGTCCTAGGAGAAGGGTTCAGAATATATGAACACAACCGAAATTTCAATCTTATAAAAAGGTGTCATGACATTAATGAGAACATATAAATTTATAGATATTTATGCAAATGTACCTCTTTTATTTGCCCTAGGTTAACACTAGAGTCAACCATAAAATCACGTTCCTCCAACATTTGGGTGAACTGCAATTCAAATGAGTTCATTTTAAATATCCATTGTTATATATATTTAGATAAACTAGCAAAACATGATTTAACAATTACGAGGTAAAAATAGAAGTTCTCACATACCTCCCCCCTCCCTTCTCCCTTGTGATGGAGTAACTCAAACCACCCATCTCGACAATGTTTTGCATATGCCTTGGCATATTCATTGCTCATTGAATCTACCTCAATATTTGTTTTATAAGAAAAATGTGCACAAGAACAAGCACATGCTCTATGTTGATGCATGCACACATCACCCCCCACTAGAGCAGATTGGAAGTTGTCTCCTATAACAGTTCTCGCCTCTAGACCAATCTGAGAGGTCACCTCCATATCTAGTCGTAGAGTAACAAGTCTCTGTGGCTGAGGCACCAAATGAGGTGTAGCATTAGGAAACAATGGATCTTGAAAGGATCCTTCCCATTCATACGGTATACCTTTTCTAATCCCATAAAATTTGGATGGAGCATCTGTGTAATATGACATCATGTTTAAAAAAAAACCGTAATATAATGTGGCACTTCATCATTCCATGTAAATCTACCATAGGATGCCTAGAATTTATCATAGATATGGTGTGTAATCTCAAGGTGCTTGAAATATTGCACCTTTAACATATTTTTCTTTGGTCCTTCTTTAAAATTAAACATTTAAATGACATCTTCTGTTGATACCCTCTTCTCTACATCAACCCACTTGTTAGGACCCATCACCAGAGTCTTACACATTCACATCAAGTGAATAATTTTTTTTTTGTTGGCCCAATACTTTGATAGTAATTAATGAACTTGCCTAAAGATTCCAAAAGTATTTGCAAACTTTGTCGACTCTCAGTCAGGAATTCCAACTTAGCAATATCATCCCTCGATTTGTTATGGTGGGATGTGCATTTTTCAAGGGTGAAAAAAACAATATCATTTTCCTAAGGAATAGCATCGAGTATATCTGACAGATAAATTTTCATGGGATTACAACCATTCGCCTGTTCGAAAGTAACCCTTCATCAACCTTGACCCTTTCGTCAAGCATTTGCATGACCTTTCTCTTGGTCCCTTGCAGCATCCTCAACATCTCCACCCCTTACATAATCACCCTTGTTTTCTCCAAATGCATCATCACCTTCAAAGAAACCCCTTACCTCATCACCCTCATCCTCTCTGAATGAATCATCGTAATCCTCAGTAGAACCACGATCCTCTACAAACACATGTGATCATGTATAATTTTTATATAAAGACACAAGCATATATATACAAATGTGAAAATTTGTAAATTATTTAAATAAATTATATATATACAACATAATACCAATAAAATATGGTTGGTTTATCAGTCTTTCTCTAAAATGACAACCAAAAGACGAAAATCTATCATGAGATGAATCAAGCAGACGACCAGATACAGATGCTTGCCCACTCTCACGAGGAAATCTATTACGTCGTCTCTCTACAAATAAAAGTGCTGACAGTTAGTAAAATCAATGAACAAGATTTAAAACAAATATAAATATGTATGCATACTCAAAATTTTGCATGTACATAAATTTTAAACATGTACAAATGTCTCGATATAATACACTAGAATCTCTAGATGTATCAGACCATCTTTGAGAGTGAACATTCGAAGGTGTTTCACTAGACATATGTGTTGTATAAGGAATCATCGTCTCATTAGATGTCATACTACATATTTGAATCAAAGAATTATTCAACACCTCATCTTGATCCATCTCTATTATATCTCCTATAAACATCAAGACAAGCATCAATGAACTAATGCAGTTTAGCCAATGGAGACTGACGGTAAGATTGATATGCAGTTTATCCCATGGAAAGTTTTTTAGGAGAAAAAAGAACAATTCAATATATTTATTGTTTTCCCCTGTTTCTGGTGTGAATGTGTTGTTCCCACATATATCCCCCTTTATTTATCCTGAACAAGCCATTCCTCATCCGAAGGATATTCTTTTTAAGGGTATAATATATTGCCCAATTACACACCATATGATATGACACCAAACACTGTCCTTTACCTTTCTCTAATCGTGAATCCCTATGATACCTCTAAGATCACCCCTATATAAATAAATGGATTATGAGGACTGAATAACTACGTTTTATTCGTAAAACAAAAATGAAATTGGCACTAGATAATTTTCATAAAACTCAAAATAAAATACAGACTATGATAGTGCAGAGAGAAGCTTATACAGGCTATGATAATGCAGAGACAAGCTACGAAAATGCAGAGACAAGCATATACAAGCTATGATAATGCAGAGACAAGCTTTGATAATGTAGAGACAAGCAAATATAGATCCCTTCAACTAATGCGCAGATAATGCGCAGATGTATATAATTTTTAAAGGGGTTGCTTCAACTAACAAAAATGGGATCCCTGTTTTTCCTTTAAGGGAATACTATTTATAACGTTTATTGATTAGATCAATTGAATAGAGTTGTCGATTAACCTTATTGGTTGATATCTGTTATAGATAGCTACGTGTGTAAAGTAATTAATTTCATTATTTATTGTTGCATTTAAAAACTATGTGGCATAGATGGTTATACAATTGTTTAGTGATATTTGTTCATTTTTTATTAATCCAACGATTTGGTTGGATTCGTGGCTATCATATTTGCTTAATACACATGTTAGTAATTATGGTGTATTCTTTTAATGCATGTTTAAAGAGATAGTCTGTGTACTACTTATGAAACCCTAATTTTGGTTTAAACAATGAATTGTGTTTTTTGTTTAATGAGCCAAGCAAGTAAATTGTTATCCTTTTCTTTTCCATATTTTCCTTAGTCGTATGTGTTTTAACAACAGGCTGCCTAACCTAAATAGAAAAAGTTAGTGTGTTTCCATAAGACACCGTGGAGGTGTGACAAACGGTATCAAAGCGAAGTTTAAATGGTGTGACCTATTGTGCTCCATGTTGATGTATTTGTAACTTCAGAATGTATTCACTTGTATATTTTATGTATTGTACCCCGATGTTTATTCTGGGAAGTATCTGTAATGTAATTGAGTAATGGCATGCCTCGATGTTCCTATCGAGAGATTCAATAATGTAAACAAGTCATGTAAAGTCATAGAGGGTAACCCTTCCTATTGATCAAGGGTTAAAGCCACCACAGTTGTGGGGCCCTAGGGTTATTAGACTCTCCTATAGAAGTTGGACCTAGTGAGTTATTGTCAAGTCAGGAATTAGTATAAATAGAGAGTGAGCCTCTCTATTTATCACACATCCACTCACACTCAGTTGTAGCGCATAACTGAGAGAGAAGAAGAAGCTGGGACAAGAGAGAAAGAGACTACTGTTGTTGGGAGATCATCTTACTATTTTGGGGTTTTACTTTTGGTGTTGATTCTATCTCTGAGGAAGTTGCAGGGTTTTCTCCTTTATGGTTTCCCTAAGGAAAATATTTATGTCTATTTATCTTGTGTTCGATTTCTGTGCTTGTTGTTCCCTCATTTAAAGATCCTAATTTAATGCTAGCTTGAATGATAAAAATCTAACATGGTATCAGAGCTAACCTGAGAAGAAGACACGATGCGGCTGCGAAAACTAGGGCTTCCTACTTTTTGGATCTCTCTCCACATATTTTCAGAAAAATAAGGTTGGGATGACTCTCCTCTCTAGGGCGCATCTTTCTATCGAAGCATAATCTGATTCAGAGTATTTTCATTTTTTGACCCAACGCTACTGCCGAAAATTAGGGCTTTCCACATAAGTGGAATTTATTAGTGATTCCAGGCCTGGATTGATCTCCTCCTCAAAATCGAAGTTTAGAGATCAAGATCAAAGTTTTTGGTTGGGCATAACTCTGGGAAAGTCAAACCCTAATCTGCTCCTGAACCAGCTCTACAAAAATTCAGCTCCAAATCTAGTTTCGACTTCTTAACCTGGTAAGATCTAAATATTTTGTATTTCCATTTGAGGTTCTCAGTTAATATGTCTCATCATACCAAGCTTGATGAAAATCTTGAGGGAGTTGATAACTTCCGAGCCTAGAATTATAGGATCTTTCTGGTCCTGGAAGAAAATTAGTTGGACTCTTACATCAATGAAGAGGTTCCAGTTCTAGAGGGAGATGAGGATAAGGCCTTACACAAGAAGAAATTGGTCATGACTAAGAGGATTATTGCTAATTCAATCAAGGATCACCTCATACCATAGGTGTACTCCCTAAAGACACCTAAATCTATGCTTGATGCCTTGACCAAACTGTTTGAAGGGAAGAACATCAATCGAAAGATGACTCTGAGAAACCAATTGAAGAATGTAAGGATCCAGAATGCAGAAACCATCCAGTCTTACTTTACAAGAGTCTCTCATATCAAGGAATAGCTTGAAGCAGTAGATGAAGAAGTGGAGAATGCAGAAATTGTGATGACCACCTTGAATGGCCTCCCCAGATCATGAGACTCCTTTATTCAAGGGATCTGTGCCATAAAGAAGCTAGTCAAATTCAATAGACTATGGGAGGAATGCTCACAAGAAGAAGCTCGTATAGTAGCTCGAGAAGAAAAGATGGGAAGTGAAGACCAATATATTACAATACACCCCAAGAAAAGAAGAAGAAACTCTCATCACCCCAAAGGTAAGCACTTCCACCAGAAAGATAACACTAGAAGAGATTTATCTAAATTCGGATGCTATACATGTGATGAAAGAGGACACTTTGCCAAATATTGTCCTAGAAACAAAAATAGCTCTCATAAGGAAAGAGGGAAACAATAGAAGACATCATGCCCATGTTGTAGAAGATGATGAACCTTCCACAAAGAGAATCAAACAAGAAAGTGATGATTCTTCAAGTGATGAAGAATATGTTTTGATTTCCGCTCTCATGGGAAACATCACACATGGAAGAAATGATTGGATTATAGACAGTGGGGCTTCGAAACATATGATGGGATTCAAAGAATCTTTTGTGAAACTATCAGAACATGAATCACCCCACAAGGTGAAACTTGGGGATGACTACCAGTATCCAATAAAAGGTAGTGGGGAATCCTCCTATAAGTTAGACTCTGGAATGTCTATGAAGATGAAGGATGTCTTGTTTGTACTAGGACTAAAGAAGAACCTTCTCTCCATATCTGCATTGGATGCAAAAGGCATGAGGGTTGAATTTGTAGATGGCCAAGTTCTTATGTGGCCAAAGGGAAAGACTATTGATGATGCAATAGTGATTGGGGAACAAGAAAGAGGTCTATACAAGTTGAAGGGCCAACCAGAACACGCTTTGGTTCATGAATTAATAGAACCAAATGAACTTTGGCATAGAAGTCTTGCACATGTGCACTATAGGGCACTACCACTTGCAAGGAAATCTGTTGAAGGTCTTCTAGAAATACAAGCAAAGCATGAAGGATTATGCAATGGATGTGCGAAAGGAAAGAACATAAAAGAAGATCAAAACCTTTCGATCAGATAATGGAGGAGAATTCACAGAATTATGCAAAGATTCAGGGATTAATAGGGAGTTAACCACTCCATATAATACACAACAGAATGGGGTTGCATAAAGGAAGAATAGAACAATCATGGAAGTTGCAAGGGCCATGCTTCATGACCAAGATCTTCCCATGCATCTATGGGAAGAAGCTGCTAGAACAGTGATGTATGTATAGAACCATACTCCACACAGAGTACTTGAGAACAAGACACCTGAAGAAGTCTTTTTCGGCAAGAAATCAGAAGTCATCCATCTCAAAAAATTCGACTGTCCGGTATACATACACATTCCAAAAGAAAAGAGGACAAAGTTAGAGCCTTCTGGAAAGAAGGGTATATTTGTGGGATACAGTGAAAGCTCAAAAGGTTATAGAATATACTTCCTAGGAGTCAAGAATATTGGCATCAGTAGGGATGTAACATATAACGAAGACCCAGCTTACAAAAAATCTAGAAAGAGAACCGTTGAAGAACATGAAGAAACAAAAGTACCCAGAATTCATGACACAACCATGAACGAAGAAATTACAGAAGAAGATCAAGAAATAGAAGAACCTCAAGAACTTATAGATCCACCTAAAGAAAATAATTCTCACAAGAGGAAACCTACATGGGTACGAGAGGATATCCTAGGTGTAGGAAGATATGGGGCTCCAGAAGAAACACACAGAGAAATAAAGAGAACTAGGTCCTGCTCCGGTTATGTGGCCCTGCTATGTGACATTATTGAAAAAGAACCTTCCAACTATAAAGAAGCGGCTGCGAAGAAAGAATGGAAAGATGTTATGATCGAGGAGTACCAATCGATCATGAAGAATGATGTTTGGGATGTTGTCCCTAGATGAGAAGGGAAGTATATTGTGACTTCCAAATGGATCTACAAGATCAATAATGTTGCAGATGGTAGCATAGAGAAATATAAAGAAAGATTTGTGGCTCATGGCTTCTCCCAGAAAGAAGGAATAGATTATGAAGAAAATTTTGCACCTGTAGCCAGATACACTTCCATCAGATCAATACTTGCTCTGGCTGCAGTGATGAAATGGAAGATACACCAGATGGATGTCAAGACTACTTTCTTGAATGGTGTAGTGGAAGAGGAAGTGTATGTGGAGCAGCCACTCGATTTGAGACACATGACAGGGAGAATCATGTGTGTAAATTGAAGAAAGCCCTATACAGTTTGAAATAGTAACCCAGGACATGGTACGGAAGAATTGATAGCTTCCTATCCAGTTTGTGATTTACCAAGAGTAAAGTAGATTCCAAACTTTACTACAAGGTTGAAGAAGGGAACCCAGTGATACTCCTGCTGTATGTAGATGATCTGTTTGTAACAAGTATGGATGGGTTGATTACTAATACAAAGAGGAAGCTTGCTGCTGAGTTCGAAATGAAGGACTTGGGCATGATGCATTATTTTCTAGGCATGGAGGTGTGGCAGAATGCAGATGGAATTTCCTTCGGACAAGGGAAGTATGCAGTAGAGATCCTGAAGAGGTTCGGGATGATGGACTACA
Organism: Pseudotsuga menziesii; assembly: GCA_001517045.1. Lineage (NCBI taxonomy): Eukaryota > Viridiplantae > Streptophyta > Pinopsida > Pinales > Pinaceae > Pseudotsuga > Pseudotsuga menziesii. The sequence continues at coordinate 58,752 of LPNX010039438.1, read as the reverse complement.
AGGCCATGAACACACCTATGGCATCTAACCTGAAGCTATTAAGTGATGCTTCATCAGAAGTGGTTCATGTTATGATGTATCGTCAAATAATTGGGTCCTTGATGTACCTGACAAATACAAGACCAGATATTTTCTTTGCTGTGAACACATTGAGCCAGTTGCTGACAGATCCTAGACATGTTCACTTAATTGCTGCAAATCATATTTTGAGGTACCTAAAGGGTACAGTTTATTATGGGCTCAAGTATAAGGCTGATCAGAAGATTAACCTGGAAGGTTATGTTGATTCAGATTGGGTAGGCAGTTACATCGATAGAAAGAGCACTTCAGGGTGATGCTTCAGTATGGGATCAGGTGTGATCTCTTGGTTTAGCAGGAAACAATCTTGCATGGCACTGAGTACAGCTGAAGCAGAGTATGTCGTAGCTTGTTCAGCTAGTTGTGAGGTAGTATGGCTGAGGAAGCTACTGTCTAATTTATTTGATCTCCAGTTGGATGCTACTTGTATATATTGTGACAACCAGAGTTGTGTGAAGTTGTCTGAGAACCCAGTGTTCCATGAAAATTGGAAGCATATCGAGATAAAATATCACTATATCAGTGATATAGTGCAGAGAGGAGCAGTGAAACTTCAATATGTTGCGACGGATGAACAGATAGCTGATGTGTTGACCAAGCCATTGGCCAGAGTGAAGTTTGAGTACTTTAGGGAGAATCTTGGTGTTCTCCAGTTCGAGGTTCCCTCCAAGGGGAGGTGATGAGTCTGAGATCCATTATGATGTGACTATGGGATGTGTTCCCACATGATCAAATGTAAGTGCAGAGCCATTCTGATGTGATTGTGGGATGTGTTCCCACATGATCAGATATAAGTGTCGAGCCCTTCTAGCATGGATGTGAGATTTGTTCCCCACATGGCTAGATATAAGTGCTAAGCCCTTCTAGCATGGATGCGGAATGTGTTCCCCACATGGTTGGATATAAGTGTTGAGCCTTTCTGACATGGTTCTTGGATGTGTTCCTGTTAAGCCTCATTTTGTTATCATTTTTGGCATTAAAATAACACATTTAAATGCATGCTTTATTATCTTTTGTCTATTTTATGTCATGCAGATCATTATTCAACCTAAGGTATAAGTATATTTAATATTTATATGAAACCTTTTATTATTATCATTTTTTATGGTTTTAATTAATTAAAAATAACATTATTGGAGTACATTTGATATATTAATTGATTTACATATTTGTTTGCAGATTTCATAATCCTTTGGGATAAATTTATAAATAAAACTCATTCAACTTAGCATTCAGCCCAATCTACGCAATCGTTGTCCAGCTGTGTGTCTAGCTCATCACGCAGCTCGTTGTCCAGCTTTTCGTCCAGGTCGTTAATCATATTGTGCGTTGTTAATAACCAATTCCATATTTTAAATGTTGAAATAGTTCCATAAACCACCTTCTATCCACGTGTTTGAAGAAGCTCTCAGCCTAAGATTGCCATCACGCTGCTTATCACTTATGTGTTCAAAGAAAGGAATGACTCCAGTATAGAAGGATCAGTCATGGCCTCCTCTGCTTAACCTTCGAATTGTTACCAGTATACATGATTTGAAGAATGGAATGACCTTCCCACCATGTGCTCTCATTTTTTCAACACCACACCATCAGTTGCACTAAGGAAGGGGCTTGTTAACCCGAAAAATCCCTCACTCAGCTCTACATGGCCTACACCACCCAAGGACACCCATGCACGACCCTCGTATCACCCCATTAGACCCCACACCTTAAAAAAGGCTTAAAAATGAGTAAAAGGGCTTAAAAACCCCAAAAAGGAGCCTAAATAACCCTCCTAGGGGCTAAAGCCTCCAAAAAGGGGCTAAAACCTTTCAAAGGAGCCTAAAACCATAAAAGGAGCTAAATTTAGGGAGGAAGGGGCTAAAAGCCCAAAAAAGGGGCTAAAGCCCTGACCAAGGGCTTAAAACCCTAAAAATCCCCAAAAAATCTATAAAATGAGGGGTGGGGGGCAGTCTCAAACAACTTCTCCCTTGCATACTATTATGCTGCCCGTGGATGCCTTGAGAACCTTTATCTCTCAAGCCACCCACATCCCTCCTCTCCTCCATTCATTCCTCCATTAAGCCATAGCCCCTCCATAGCCAAGAGAGAGAGAGAGGTGCTTCTTCCAGCCAGGGAATGGTGGCCCATTACACCAAAGAGAAGGTATAAATGTGTGTTTTGTTTTGTTTCTTTGATTTTATCTAATCTGTAGCTTGTTTGCAGGTTTTCATTTCCTCTTTGCAGGTTTATTTCTAACATGTTTTCGTAGGTTTATTGTTTCTAATAGTTGTTTGCAGGTTATTGAAGCAAAGCCCTAACATTGTTTGCAGAGGGGCTTCCGGATGTTTCTTGTCCATATTTGCTTTCCTCTCTTGCTATTTGTCCATTTATTTTCTGCATTTTCATACAGGAACCTACCCTTCCATCCTATAGATGGAAGGGAGCCATTCCTTCCCAGTAAAAAAGGGAGAAATCCCTGCTACAGAACTGGCAACCATACCAGGTCAATCCCACAGGATCCCTAGTTCATTTTTTTTTAAATTTCAAGTTTTATTTTAGTTTGTGCCCTAGGTTTAAATTTCTTGTCAAATCTAGTTTAAATCCTGTTTATTTACAGTTTTTTGTTTCTGTGAATCCTCCACAAGGAAAATCCGAGTCCATTTGGCCATAGTACAAATTATTGTTGGTCGGATCTGACTCAGGATAATAATAATAAAAACAATCTGGAGCAGGTCGCACTTATCGGGCCTAAACAGGGGACCAGGTCACTCATTTAGGCCTCACAGGCGCGACCAGGTCACCCTTTTTCCCTCAAAAGGTGCGACTTCCTTCAGAAAGACAGACTGCTTTTGTCTGCAAAATCTGTACGACCCCCTTGCCTATTTCTGGAAAACTTTGGTGACCCCCTCGCCACATTTGACCCGAAATGTGTGGTCTGCCACTCAGAAGTTAATTTTCAATTTACTAAGGACTGTCAATGTGGCTCAGCCGCCTCTGTCTAGCACAATAGTCCCATTTTGTTTATGTTTCAGTTTACTGCAATTTCATGTACAAAAAATGTGTAAATTCAATAAAATTTAATTGGTTAATCAACATAGCCTAACTAAAATTGACATAAAATTAACAGTCTTGCTTACCCTGCCTCCTCTACCCAGCCATCACCCTTCAGGGTATTCTGGGATAAGACGAAGGGCACAACTCGTATAGTAATAGGCCCTTCACCCAATATTGTTCAAAACCATTAAAAACAGATGACTTGGAAGGTAGAGGGGGTAGAGAAGGAGGGATTCTCATGGCGCTAAGTGTCCTCCCTATTGACCAACCTTGCATATGGGAGGTGACCTGTGGATCTATGAATGGGATTAGTCCCATTGTGTTGAGAGCCCAGCACATTCTCCTGGTTGAAGAAGAATATAGGTGTAAGGTAGTCACCTAGTTAGGCTATCACAATTCAGGGTAAAAGAATGATATATGTCTACAAAATTTCTATTTATTTACTTCTTTGATACACAATTATATGAACTCTACAACATATTCATAAACCACTTGCAGCCACCTCATAACAAAAAAATAGAAAGGAATATACACCATACCACATAAATCAACCCCACTTAGTTCACGACGCTGAGAGAGCCACTAAAATTTATTAATTTACACTAAGTTCAAAAAATATGCAGTCTTTGAGGACATAAGTCCCTGACTGCCTTAACTATGGGAAGTACTTGGGATCTTCCCAGAAACTCATTGTGAGGAGTACCATGGGAACCCCAAAGTAGCTGGCCGCTGAGAGGAATTGCCAAGCGAAACGGGCAACGACCCCCACCGATTGAGTAGAACGCCCATGAGGAAAAATCCAAGCACTGTTTTCTAGCAGTCTTGGTGGCCGAGTGACCACCTATAGCCAATAGGAATCCATTGAAACTGGGGTCCAAAAATCAGTCCCACTAGTTTGATACATAAATCTAACACAATTGATCCCTCACACTCTTTCTCATGCCTAAGAGGTGAACCACCACAATTCGGGTCATTGAACCGACATCATCGAGACCATTCTCAATGACCCCTCACACCATCAGAAGGCCACATAGCCTCTGATTTAGATTCATCCCATATTAGTTTGAACCAGACTTGCACATAGCACCATCAAGCCCCATGGCTGCTGCAAACCTGGATCCATTTTTCGGCATAGCAATCGCTAGTGGACCCATGTCCACACCACAAATTATCACCAACAACCCTGTAGGTGGCCCCTGCACGATCATGCAAACTATCATTACTCAACTGCCACCACCCATAGTAACCACTCAAGCTGTCCCACCTACAACACTTGGGGGTAGTGACACTACCCCTCTTGTTACACATGGGGGCAGTGCCCCTTCCACCTACACTGCCCCTACTGTCACACGTGGGAGTAGTGGCCCTTCCACCCACATTGTCCCTGACACCACACTTGGGGGCACTGGCCCATCTACAATGGCACCACCAGTACCCCCAACTATGTAGGTACATTATGCACCTGCAAACCCCACCACCATACCTTCCCCATTCCACATCAACCTGGGGTTAAATTTGCCTTTCATGGCTCATCTTAACTTGCCTGATGTGGCTTGATTGATAAACAACCCCATCCTCCATCAAACCTTTTGGCTTCCCATGCCAACCAAACTTCCCTCAAACATTCCCAAGTTTGAAGGGAAGGCAGGGGAGTGTCCCCAAAATCATATCATGACATTTCATCTATGGTGCTCCTCAAATAGCATCATAGATGATTCAATCAGGCTAGACTATTCCAACACACCCTCACAGGTGCGGAAACCAAATGGTACATTGAGCTACCGCAATCCAAGTACCCAGATTTCAAATTCCTAGCTTTCATGTTCCTATAGTATTTCCAACTCCCTGTCAGATATGACGAAGGGGTGGAGATCCTGTTATCATGTCGCCAAAACACTACGACCCATATAACCGACCACATCCATGAGTGGTGGTGACATCATAGTTTGTGTAAGATCCAACTTGACGACAGAATCTTCTTGGATTGGTTTCTCAAAACCTTGCTCCCACCCATAGCAAAGGACGTCGCATCCGAATGTCCCCAATCCAAAGAGGAGGCCATACTGAAAGCCCAATAGTTTGACCTGATCTATGCATAGTCTGGATACCTTTACACCATCATTCCAGACGCTCCTCGTGCAGGTACCTCCTATCGGGATGCACCGGGGCATCCCATGCTGCAAATGGGATAATAGGCTCGGTCTCCCAATAGCCACGACACCGTCCGACACTACCTGCAACTCCACCACAACCAAGCAACACTGCTAGTGTTGCTTAACAGAACTAGACTCTAGACTATGCAAGGATGATGTCCTAGTCCGGAGCCACAACTTCTTACGCCCAACCTACGCCACCGCAGCAGGCTTAGGCCTTGGCTTGGCCAACACAACAATATGCAGGGAAAATTCCCACATTTGTGGCACTGCCACCCACCCAAATTTATTATGCACCACCAGTGCAAGTAGTTCAAGCCCTCGCCCCTGCTCCACCTGCATCGTTGGGACAAGTATTTGCACAACAAAATCATCCCAACCAGCCTTCCCCCCACAATCAACAAGGGAAAGCTAGAAATAATCAGCCTCGAAACCAAGATAATAATCAACCACAGGGAAGCGGTCAACAACCAAACCCTCCCAACAATGCCGTGGCAAACCGACCCACCCAAAATCCCCCACGACCAAATGCACCAAGATGCAACGCCCCGTTGCACACAAACCAACCATGCACACTCTGTGAGGTCTGTGGGCACTACACATTCGAGTGTCCCCTCATGGGTCGTGCTAAGTAGGCCATTTAGAATGAGGTTCAACAGACCGCCAATGCTACAAACTAATCCCAACCCAACCCGGCACCACAAGGACCTTCTCCCATGGTGCTTCAAAACCCGTTACCATTCCAAGGATTGGTGGCAACCGCACCCCCTCCCCAACCCAATCCCAACACTCTGGGGGCACCTCCCATGGCTGAAACAGGTGTCCACTACCTGCTAGCCATGACGACTGAAGAAGTCAACCTACAAAACAAATGGAATCAGTATGAAACCACCATCGAACCCACTGACACATCAGCAGAATCTACGTCCAAATTGGTCAATGCACCTCTTTAGTTACCCCCTTTCCCCCACCTCCCTATACGTCGAGTGGCCAATAACACCACGGCTAGAGATGCAGTCAGCTATAGCATCGTGGATGATTTGGCCCAAACACCAATGGCCATGTCCGCTCTTGAGGTACTCAAAACGTGCCCAAAGCTGCGAAAAGCGCTACTAACTGCCTTTGGGACCGTAGACCCCTCCGACTCCAAGTTGATCACATTCAACATGGATAATGGGGAACCATGCATGCCATTCATGATCACCTTTCAAATCTCGGTGTCTATCTCGAATTTGGTTGTGCACCAGTGCATAGTAGATGAGGGGGCATCTACGTGAGTTATGTCTACCCTAGTCTAGCAGAAACTTGGATCCCCAATTATGCAACCATCCTCCACAACTCTGCGGTCTTATGATGGCCATCCCACTAAATCCCGAGGAATTCTCCCCCATGTCCCCATCACATTAGTCGGGAAGACAGTTCTGATTCACATAGAGGTCTTCAACGCTCAACTGGACTATAAGCTCCTCCTCGGAAGAAGTTATATGTACACCATGGGAGCGGTTGCATCAACTATCTTCTGTATCATTATGTTCCCCCATGAAGGGAATATCGTGATGGTTGATCAACTCACTTATCACAATCTGCAAAGGTTAATGACACCCACCAACATTATCCCTACCATCACCACCATTGAGCCACAAGGTACGACCACACACACCAATGTCGTCCCTGCAATCAACACCATGGTTGACAACACACCAACCTCCCCATTATTGAATGTGGGCCCTTGGTTGTTTGTCGATACCACCACAACAGCTCATTTCCCCTTAGTGTCACCACCACCGACACAAAATGAGACTACAGACTTGTGCATGCTCTCATCCAGCACTGTTGCACCCAAACAAAAACTGCATCCACAGCCCCCATTGCAACCACAACATCATCCGCAGTGGTAACATCAACAGCAGCTACAACATCATCCACAGCTGCAGCATTATGTGCAGCCGCATCCACAACCTCACCCCCACATACAACCTTCAGGGAGTTATATGGGCTCCTCTCCAGTCCATACAATTCCCTTCCTCTTACCCCCACCTAGCATCATGAGCAAGCTGGTAATGGCCTCCCTCAACCTACCCAACTTTACATTGGGAATTCCTGTGTGGTATCTTGATCCACCAGGTCAACCACCAATGCCCCACATAGTCTTAACACCCATGCAGCCCATTGCGGTCAAGTCCCATCCTCCACCCTGTACGCAAAAATCAACCACCGCACCCACACCGCCCCACCCAAAAAGAGCCAGGGTCAAGAATACGAAAGCCACTACAGAACCTCGATAGATCCCTCCTTGCGCTATCTGTAAACAATAGGGCCATCCAACTCAGAACTGCCCTGAGATTCCAATGATGCATGTGCATTTGGATGCCATGGATACATCTGAAAACCTCCCCATGGTTGAACTTCCAAGCATGCCAATAGTCAGAAACAAGTCACTGAGAAAAAAACATGCTTGTGCCCTCTATGGTTTGTATGGACATTATTCTCACCATTTCCAAGACTTGCCTGAGTTTTGAAGGGCTTTAGCCGACCTTCGTCAACATTCCCTTGTGTCTGATATCACCCTGATCGAAGAATTTCACCCCCCACCTCCTTCTTCAGACACCATGTCCATCTACATGATGTCCAGTTCTATAGACCCTCTTGTCTCCACCATCACCAATGATCCATTAGATCTATATCTTCCATTGTTTCCCCAGCCACAGCTGCAACCTCAGTTACCAGGGAAATAGTGGGGTTTATTCCCACTCAACACGATCCTTTTCCTTTTCCTTTTCCTTTTCCTACCATCCGGGATCATGAGTAAGTCTGTCTTGGAAACCCGCAATCTACAGGATTTCACACTGGGAGATCCTATGTTGTACCTATAACCACCTACCCTACCTTTGAGGCCCCAATATGTGTTGACTCATGTCCAGCCAATTGAGATGATGTTGCACCTACCTCCGGGTCCATCAAAGAATCCTCCCGTCTCTAGGCATGCCCCTCTTTCTCCAACAGAGACTGGGGGCAAGGACACCAAAACCACAACCAATAGCATTTACATGATCACTAACACCAGTTTCCCTTCTGTCTCATTGGCCATGGAAGATCCACCTGATCTACCCCATCACCACTTACGTGATGATGGGGAGATCTGTAAGACCACCTCTGGTTTTACCCCATTCCCTTTAAACCATAGTCTGGAATTGATTCTTCCCATAAAAGACCAGATTTCATCACCCCGCCTTGCCAATGACCTTCGTCTCGGCAAGAGGGCATACCTCTTCGCTGACTATGATGGTTGACTCTTAAAGAAGCTACGCAACGGGCTCCACCTCAAGAGATTCTATGCCTAATATAACCACTATGAGTCCCTTATAGCATAGTTTTTTCCCTTTCTTATTTTTCAATGTTTTTTAGCACAAGTCAGGGGCAGCACCATTAGCTGCTAATCCAAAGTCACCCGAAACTGGTTCAAGACACCTGTCACACCTCTGGGATTAAATTTCCATTTCCTTATGAGACCATCGTCTCATATTAAATAAATAAATTTCAAGACCACTTCCTGGAAGCTACCTCGATTTATGAGCCACAACATGATGATGCAAGTCTCTACAGACCTGTACTTGTATCACTATTTCCTACCGCTACTCATGTGGGTTTTCGGGCCACCGCTCGTTAAGGGACTCCATTTTTATTTTTGTTTTTTATTTTAACACATACCTGTCTACTCCATCCATCGCACCTCAAGTGGATCTCAGGACCATTGTCCAAAAAACGGATCATTTCCTTTGCATGTATTTGTCATATAAGTGCCTCCAAACTTGCACTCACATCACATGTAGTCAAGTCCGTCCACCGCAACTCACACACACTCTCCTGGCCTCTATTCGATATCCACCTCGGTTTGCGTGCCTTTTTCGCACTGACTCATGAGCCTCTATCGCAATCTATCCTGCGCATGTATTGGTATGTTTGAGAGCCACTTGCTTCGTCCATACTGCACCGATGACCTTTGGACCACTGTCCACCGTCCTGACATGGGGCACTGCCTGTGCCACCGCAATCGGTTGACTGTACTGGAGTTTCGTTTAAGCTCTTTTCTGACTCCTAAAAACAATGAAAAGATAGTCGAGCGCAGCTGCTTCCTTTCCCTCTCGCTAAAGTATAGGGAAGGGCATCTACATTGCCTCGTTTACCTCCTTTTGCAGACCATGTAGGGCCATCAAATGAAAAGGACCACCTTGGCATATTCAAGCCAAGACCATTCCCCTCTGCATACGTTTATGCTTTCTCAGGAAAAGGGGCTGCACTTTACGAAAAATCTCACCATGGGTTGTCATTAAGCTCTTTTCCAGCCTTCTCATCAAGAAAAGATTACTGAGCAAACTTGGTTTCGTTCATGCTCGTAAAAGTATCTGAATGACCGTCCAATCAGTATAGGTTTAACCTTTTCCGGCCTAATTGGACTACCAATGATAAAGAAGTCTCTCATCCCCTACAGGATGGGTGAGCTCTCCTATGTATACTTTTATCCTTTTTAGAGCACAGGAGACTACCAACAAAAAAGAGCCCCCATTGGAGTCTTATTTGTGCTTTCAGACTCTCTAAAATTGAAAGAACCATCGAGCATTTACCTTCTCAGGCTCGCCAAAAATCCACGAGATCATACCACAATGGTGTCCCTAGACACCACCCCACAGAAAATAGTTTGGCAGCATTCCCACTTTTGGTCACCTTTGTTCAGAGTACTCTACAATGTGTCTTCCTTGGACGCCATCAATATCAAAAGTATCCATCCCCCCCAAGTATTTCCCATCTGCAGTGACATTCCCAGTATTACAGCTATGATCCCATTCCCATGAGTCAGTTTCATTTACCTCTTGGTCCACCATGCCATCATTCTCTGAACAAAGGAAGTCTAAGTCCACCACACTCCCCCTGCCCCTATTCAATTCTTTCCCTCCCTCTCGCCCCCCCCATTCAGTGGGTCAATCCGTAGATTGTCTCACACCTTTCGGTTATCTCCCTCGTGCTTCTGGTCAAGGAAACATCATTTCCTTGACTAGGGGCAAGTATCCCTCTGTCGACGACAACACACATATTCCAGAGGATAGACCCAGAGGTCCCTATATCCTAGTTTCACTAACCTCTTAGATGAGTTCCTTGGACCACTTGAGAGGAGTCCTTAGTGCCTCTCAGGATGGTTGTTTCTCACGTGCTCGACTCCAACTACATCATCACACCATTGATATTCGTACAGGGTTTGGTCCGTGCAGTATTTTGTCGAAGACCCCAGATTTCACCTGACTCTAGCACATTGATGAGTCTACTCGAGGGACATAAACAGGTTATGTCCCTTGTGATTTCTGGGTTGCATTGGAGATAGTGTTTATAAGCCCTAGCAGTGCTTCCATATAGATTTATGATTGATGTAGCATACTTGTACCATAGAGACTCTGACTCTCCATCAGTGAGTCCATACAGCTATGTACCATCCCAGATCTAGTAGGCCATTAGTCATGAAGATATAGCATTCCATGAGAATGCCATGGGTCCAATTTAGTAGTTCTTCATATCGGATTGTATTCAGCCTCACATTGAGGCAACCATTATTGTATCATCAGTTGTATATGATCAGCTTTTGTATTTTAGAGCATAGATCGCATTATTTTTTTGACATTATCATGAGCATGGGGGTGCCTGCCTCGTCCATATACATGTCACACATTATTTGTATCTCACCCATTGATGGGAACCATATTAATACAAAAACCAAAAGCCACCATGCCCCATCCCTGGAAGCACCACCTCTCCGCAGCAAATCCTATGATGTCCGTTGGCCATACTATGAGCTCCTACCCTCACACATCAGGGGGCAATCTGTTAACCCAAAAAATCCCTCACTCAACTCTACATGGCCTACACCACCCAAGGACACCCAAGCATGACCCTCGTATCACCCCATTAGACCCCCACACCCTCAAAAAGGCTTAAAAATGAGTAAAAGGGCTTAAAACCCCCAAAAAGGAGCCTAAATAACCCTCCTATGGGCTAAAGCCTCCCAAAAGGGGCTAAAACCCCTCAAAGGAGCCTAAAACCCTAAAAGGAGCTAAAGTTAGGGTAGAAGGGGCTAAAAGCCCCAAAAAGGGGCTAAATCTCTGACCAAGGCCTTAAAACCCTAAAAATCCCAAAAAAAACTATAAGAGGAGGGGTGGGGGTCACTCTCAAACAACTTCTCCCTTGCATACTATTATGCTACCCATGGATGTCTTGAGACCCTTTGTCTCTCAAGCCACCCACATCCCTCCTCTCCTCCATTCATTCCTCCATTGAGCCATAGCTCCTCCATAGCCAAGAGAGAAAGAGAGGTGCTTCTTCCAGCCAGGGAATGGTGGCCCATTACACCAAAGAGAAGGTATATATGTGTGTTTTGTTTTGTTTATTTTATTTTTTCTAATCCGTAGCTTGTTTGCAGGTTTATTTCTAACATGTTTTCACAGGTTTATTGTTTCTAATAGTTGTTTGCAGGTTATTGAAGCAAAACCCTAACATTGTTTGCAGAGGGGCTTCCGGCTGTTTCTTGTCCATCTTTTCTTCCTTTCTGTTCTATTTATTTTTCTTGCATCTCCACATAGGAACCTATCCTTCCGTCCTATAGACAGAAGGTATCCATTCCTACCCTATAGCAAGGGAGAAATCCCTGCTACAGGACTGTATGCCACATCACACACGTTGAGAATATCTATTCACATTGAAGAAGGATCTCTCATTCTAGAGACTCGCTACTGTGTATTCTTCGTTACCTAACACACCGCCATCAACCACGCTGGAGAGGGAGCCTGCATGCCATGTTCACATTGAAGAAAACCAGAATTATGCTAGAGAAGGGATAAGCATATGCGTTGGCCTGTAAACAGTTAATGTTCATTATAATCTGCTAAATTTAGAGATCATTCGACCACTAAAGGGTCGACTTGCTCATCTCTGTAAACAAATATATAAAACAGCCTCTGTGTGAGAGCTGGGGAGCTCATAATTTTACTAGTTCATGCTGTGATTTGTTGTTCTTCAGCACACTGTAATTTTGTTCCATATTATGAATAAAAGTCTATACATTCTGCTGTACATGGTTGCATTTGTGTAGGCGTTAGATAGGCATCCCCTGATTGCTGAGAGGGCCCCTCAACAACCAGTGGATTCCATGTCCATATGTGTTTTTGTTATTTTTTCTTTCACAAATAAGTAGTTTTGTTTTAATTTGTTCATGTGATTATGTTATTATAATTGTCCATTTATTTACTTTCTGTGACATATGTTTGTTATAGTTAATGTAATTATGTTGTTAATGTAGTCTTTCCCTATAGAATTAGAGTGACCGGTCATGTTTTCAGTTTTCCTTTTAGTCGTTTCCTTTCGATTAAATGCTTAATGTTATATTTACAGATAGATAAAATTTAGTTAGTCTTAGGTCTGATTTGTAGTTAGAATTAGTTTCGTTAACTTTAATACAAATTAATTCAGCAATGTTTTAGTTTGTTTTATTTTATAATAGAAACAATCTCTTCATACCCATAGATTAGTAATCCATTTTTCTTATTTAATTATTAATTAGGTTTAAATTCTGTCCTTTATGCATTTTGTTTTCATATGCACAAAATCAGCTGATAATTAAATCATTTAGGTATGTTTTTATTATTTTCTGTATACAGCCTCTCATTCGGACTGTGTGTTTGGACTGTCATTCGAACCTTCCTTCCAGACTATCGTCCAGCCTTCCATCCGAACTTTAGTGCTCTCAGTTTATTTTTTAAACCTGTTTTTAGTTTTATTTCTTTGGCTTTTTGAATTCTGTTATGTTTTGGTAATAAGGTAATAGTTACATCAGCCTCTAGGACCTTAGGTTAGATTGTTTTAAATAATTTATTAAAATCCATTTTTGTATTTATTTTCAATCAAAGCATGTTTTTGAATTATGATTTGATTTGCTTCTTTTGTCTTTGATTTCCTCATTTATTATCGCTGTAATATCTGATAATTGTATCTCTGTTTTAGTTCAATTCATCGTTGTTTATATTGAATTTAGGGTTAGACATATTAAATACACCAATACTTTATATATTGATACTAGCATAGGATTTATTCCTTTAATTGTATGTTTACTAAAAGAACACTTATCGGCTAAAGAATTAGAGAAGTATTCTTAATTAAGTTTTCATTATTAAGTTTTGTACTTATTCATAAATTAGACCTTTCTCAGTTTCTGAAGTTGTTTAAGACATTTTTCCCATTTTTTAGATTAAGAAGAAGAAGAGTTAATTAATGAGTAGTCTGATATTATCCCAGTATGATGTTTTTCTTTAATCACATTAATAATTAAATTTTTAGGAGTTTGACTCGGTTTTTCATTTTGAAAGATTTTTCAATATTTGTTTATTAAAGTATTTCTACAACGCCCTAGGAACCCATCTACCTTCGCATATATTTTGTACCAACTCTAATTCTACCAACCCTGGTTGATAATTAAATATTAGGTGTATTTAAGATAGTATAACACACCCAAACAGTTCCTCCCATGGTCAGATATAAGTGCTGATCCTTTTTGACATGGTTCTTGGATGTGTTCCTCCCATGGTCAGATATAAGTGCTGAGCCTTTCCGATATGGTTCTTGGATATGTTACTCCCATGGTCGGATGTGAGTGCTGAGTCTTTCCGATATGGTTCTTGGATGTGTTCCTCTCTTGGTTAGATGTGAGTGCTGAGCCTTTCCGATATGGTTCTTGGATGTGTTCCTCCCATGATCAGATGTGAGTGTTGGGCCTTTCTGACATGGTTCTTGGATGTGTTCCTCCCATGGTGAGATGTGAGTGTTGGGCATGCCTTTCTGACATGGTTGCTGGATGTGTTCCTCCCATGGTCAGATGTAAGTGCTGGGCAAGCCATTCTGACTTAGGGTCAGATATAAGCGTTAAAGAAGACCTACATGGAGGCTATGCCTACAACCAACATGAAAAAGGGCTAGCTCTGTAGAACTTCCTATGATGAGAAGAATCGAGAGATAACACCAGTGATGATGACCCAGTGATGATCCATATCCAGTGATGATGATCCAGCAATGATGATCCAGATCCAGTGATGATGACCCAGTGATGATCCAAATCTAGTGATGATCCAGATCTAGTAATGAAGATGACTTGAATATGAAGATGACTTGAAGATAAAGAGAACTTGATGATGATCCAGATGATACAGAGAAGAAGACCTGTGCTGATAAATTGTGTCGAGAGAATACCTTCCTAGTTAAGAGGGAGTGTTGATGTATTTGTAACTTCGGAATGTATTCAATTGTATATTTTATGTATTGTACCCCCGATGTTTATTCTAGGAAGTATATGTAATGTAATTGAGTCATGTCATGCCCCGATGTTCCTATCGGGAGATTCAATAATGAAAACAAGTCATGTAAAGTCATAGAGGGTAACCTTTCCTATTGATCAAGGGTTAAAGTCCCCGCATTTGTGGGGCCCTAGGGTTATTAGACTCTCCTAGAGAAGTCAGCCCTAGTGAGTTATTGTCAATTCAGGAATTAGTATAAATAGAGAGTGAGCCTCTCTATTTATCACACATCCACTCACACTCAGTTGTAGCGCATAACTGAGAGAGAAGAAGAAGCTGGGACAAGAGATAAAGAGACTACTACTATCGGGAGATCATCTTATTGTTTTGGGGTTTTACTTTTGGTGTTGATTCTATCTCTAAGGAAGTTGCAGGGTTTTCTCCTTTATGGTTTCCCTAAGGAAAATATTTGTGTCTATTATCTCTTGTGTTTGATTGTTGTGGTTGTTGTTCTCTCAGTTAAAGATCCTATGTTAAGGCTAGCTTGAATGATAAAAATCTAACACTCCATAAAGAGGAATTTATATATGAATTTTGGTCCTTTAGTAAACTAACAAATTTTTTTATTTGTGCAAGCAAATAGAGAGCAGAGATTAGCATAATGGAAGAGGAAGGAAATAATGCATTCAGCCAAAGAGATAGCTTGCACCCACCACCGTGGAGTGAGGAACAGATCTTGGTGGAATTGAATAGCGGTAAATACCAAGTAACACCATCAGCAATAATGAAAACTATTCATATATTTAAGGAAGATTTGCATAGTTTTACAGCTGATAATTAAAATATTATCCAAGCTCAGAAAAATCAAGTAGAATTGAATGCTATTCTATTACAGAACCTATCCAGAGACAAGTCCCACAAGCAACCAGGACAAACTTCTAGCAATGTTGGGAGGAAATTTTCAACAAAAACTTGAAGCAAAAAGAAAGGGACTTAGTTACTTAGTGAATCATATACAAAATATGAAAGCCACGGTAGTTAAAAGCACAATACGGATAGTGACAGTAGTGGGGAATACTATTTATAAATTGAGTTGATTAATTATGCATCTATTGTGTTTATTTAAATGTTTGATCTTATGTTTAAATTTTGTTCATATATTCCTTCCAAAGTACACATATAAAACAATCAAATAATGTATCGGATTAACTATTGACTAAGGAACAATAAAAATAATCTTGTGGACAAATTAAGATCCAGGAAGAAGTTCGAAGATCTAGGAAGAAGTTAAAAATTGACGTCTACATGCATAGAGTTCCACTTACATGTAGAGATGATCATTGACCTTCTATGTGGACAGAGCTCCATAGGCTGAGCAAGGCTCCAAAAGCAAACAAACCGAGTAGACATAGCTCCATAGGGTAGATTTAGATCCATAGGGAAAACACAAATCCACGGGGCAGATTCAATTCCATAGGGAATATTTGGCTCCTAATACCAGAAATAGGTCCACAACGGCTCCAATACACCACCAACGACTCCAAAAAAGCACCAACAGCTCCACCAAACCACCAATATCTCCACCATGACACCAATGGCTCCACCACAACACCAACGGATCCACCACACCACTAGACCGAGCATACAAAGGACAGAAACAGGTCGACCACCACAACTCGTAAACATATGCATCACAACAATAGAAAAGGTAAGGCACCAATAGACCCTGTAGGGCGCACCAACAGACCGATCAGGGGACCAGTAGACCGATGAGGGTGCACCAGTAGGCCGAGCAAGGTACCAACAGACCAAGAAGGGTGCACTAGTAGACCAAGCAGGGCACACCATACTAAGCGGGGCGCACCAACAAATCAAGCATGGGACCAAAAAACCAAACAGGGCACACCAACAGTACGAGCATGGCGTCGAAGACTAACAAACAAAAAACATAGAAAACAATACACATTGGCGTTATGTTAATACACATATAAGTATTTTTTATTGAAACATTGTTCGACCAAAAAATTGTTCAGTCAAAAACCTATCTACCAGACATTATTTTCCCAAACATCCGTGTAGATAGTGCATTACAAGGCACACCATTAAATTTAACGTTCGGTCGAACAAGTTTTTTGGTTGAAAGTTAGTTGTATGTTTTCGGTCTAAACATAAATTAGTTCGACCGAATTTTTTTTGAATATGTATTCAAAAAAAGGAGTCTCACCAAATAGACACCGAGATTCATGATTTCACCCATCACTTACCCCCACTCATTAGAATAGACAATCCACAATCCATCGAGGGTAGAAGGGAAGAAATTAGGGAAGTCATAAACCAGAGATAAGTTTATGTGGGAGTAGAAAATGAGTGACCAAGGAAATTCTCATGGAGCATGTATTAGCTCCAACCAGAGATATAAACTTACTGAAGAATTGAACTCTTTATCTTAAAATGGGACTAGGTATTATTTCTAGTTAAGTATTAAATAATGTGATCACTTGGGAATTTACCAAACACCCTCCAATTGAATCCATCTCATATCAATATGAATTGTGGAGAAATTACATGACCACTAGACTCCCACCCCCTACATAACTTGTATTTTTATGTTTAACCCATCAAGGTCTCACCTCAATGTAAAGGGGAACAATTGAGACAATTTTTATTGGTAACGTTTTATCATCAAAAGGGAGAGTTGAATGGCTCATGAAATGGGGCCCACTTTTGTAAATATTTGTAAATTTTGTAAAGTTCAACTTAGAAAGGGTAGTCGAACAACCAAGTAATGTGAAGGGTCAAGTAACCCAAAAAGACACTAGGAGAGTTATAAAACAAGTTTTAGAAGAGAATAAAAGGGCCCTTTTGAGGATTTTTCATTTT
Source organism: Pseudotsuga menziesii (assembly GCA_001517045.1). Classification (NCBI taxonomy): domain Eukaryota; kingdom Viridiplantae; phylum Streptophyta; class Pinopsida; order Pinales; family Pinaceae; genus Pseudotsuga; species Pseudotsuga menziesii. The sequence goes on along the minus strand of LPNX010039438.1, from coordinate 41,282 downwards.
GGAACTCCTTGTAAATATTTTTTTGAGGAATTAATACGAAGAAACCTTCCTCTGTGTCTGTGGATTTGGATATTCTTGTCTGGTCATTGTATGGATGGTTTAACTTATTCTATTGTTCATGTTATGATGATATCTATGATGAGAATGATTTTCTATGCATGAATTTTCTCTCTCATAGTTAATATATTCTCTCATTTATGTTTTCCTGAATATACTTGTTCAAATGTTAGTTAGAGGAATTGATTTGGTATAAGAAAGACTCATATTTCTTTATTTCTAGCCATTTTCCCCCCAAGGAATAGCCTCATGGAAAACCTATGAGTACTTCCCCATGATTCATGGATGGTAAATGGGGTAAATAGTCAACTGTGATTATAGATACTAACCTCGAGGGGATCAAGAGAGTTGAACTCGTGAGCTCCCCAACTTTGGGGGAAGAGATTTCATGTCTAGCTCATGACCTCTTGACCAAACCCTTGGGGATATTTTTGGTCATTTGTATAAACACATAACATGGCTTATTCTAATAATCTACCTTTTCTAGAATCTTTATAGTAATATGCATGTGCATTTTGTAGCTCACATTGGTTATGTCTCCTAGATAGGATATGATTTACTTTCTAATTCCCTATGTTTAATTTTATAATCTTACTTCTCATTACACTGCATAATACATATTAATCTCAAAACCCAAACCATTAATGGCGGTTGAGATAGAATCAAGATGGTTATCTATTTCAAATAGTGTGAGTTCTAATTGGGACTTCATGTTGGGGAGAACACTTGTTGTTGACACCATGGGAATTATTCACTATCAACTCACCATTTTCTATTACAATTTTGAAATTTTCTATAGGCCTAATATAGAAATGGGTTTCTTATGCCACAATCTGATGAATAAAGTTGTGGTTTGTGCCACTATCAATTAAAACAATTAATTTGCAATGCTTGATATATCCTATCAAATTTAGTGTTTGGGGTTCGAAGAGACTTGATAAGGTATCGGAATTTTTTTGGGGTTCCTCCTCAAGAGGTTTCAAGGTGTGATATTCAACCATGGGAAGAGGAGTCTTGTCCCCTTTATATTCTTGAGTGATATCCATGGTAGCAACTTTTGGGTGCTCGTGTGGGAAGAAATTGATTTGGAATAATTTATTTTCTTTTCATTTATTCCCTCATAGATATATGTTATCACAACTATAGAAAATTCTAAGGCATTGATGTTCAACCATTTCATTAGGATATGATTATTGGATTCTTAATGGTGACACATTGGAAGTGCTAGAAGTAGGATCCATGGGAGTGTTGTATATGTTCTCGTTGAACAAGAAGGTATTTTAGGTTGGGTGTTTATCACCATTTCATATTCTTGCACTCAATCACAAGCTTCTAACCAAGTTGGGAGCCACTAAATAATGACATGTGCTCTAATATCCTCCTTAAGGCCACTGATGAAGCATTCTTGGGAAAACAAATTGGAGAGGCCATCTGTGTGGATTTCCAATTGCTTAAGCAACATTCCACTTTATCACAATATAGTCCATATATGTGCCAATTTATCATAATTTGGTCAACCTTATCAGGTAGTGCATGTCATATTAAAATAAATCATGGAGGATTTTCACAAATTGGCTCCAAGAGACCTAATGTCGATAATGTTTTTGGTACCATTTCCACAATTGCCAACGTTCTAAATCTAAATATAAAACCCAAATTTTTAATTTTTGGAGATCATGTTTAATTCCATGGAGATAAAATTAATGTTCCATTTGCATGACCCAACTCAAGGGATCTTAACGATCAAATTTTTCCATGCCGACCTTCCAAAGTCGATGCCATGAACTTTTATCCTTAGATGATAAAGGTTGGGTTTCTGGAAAGAGAGTGTGAGAGCCTTGTTCTTTATTAACAAATGGTTCATTGGTTGGATCCTCTATTTTAGGTGGTATCCCCACTTGTTGAGAAATAAGATTGATCACTTGTTTTTTGTTAGCCATATTTATGTTGATATGGTTAACTACCTACTTCAATTGTGTAACCGATGTGGCCATATATTTAGTTTCCATATGCATATCCTTAGTTGGGTCCTCCATGTTTTCTAGTTGCAAGTATGTGACATCAGACCACTTATGATTGAAAAGGATTAAAACCAAATTATCTCAAAATGAACAAG
>LPNX010039438.1:4186-39042 GCA_001517045.1 Pseudotsuga menziesii | reverse complement strand
ATATATATATATATCCAACAAGGGTTTTGAGGGATCCTATACTTTCTTTTTAATGCTTAGAGGAGTATTAAACCATGTGGAATATTTCTACACTAGTATAATTTCCAAATCCATTTTGGATGAAAATATGTAGGAATGTTGTTCCTTGGTATGAAAGAATAGGGTTACTATACTGACAAAATGTCCAAATTCCTTCTGGTTACAGATATGTAGGAATTTCAATAATTGGTGACAAGGGTTATGGTTTCCAAGGTCCTAAGGAAAATGGATTTTTAGGTGCTATATATCTATTATATACTCGTAGTTTCCAACATTACTCAACCCAATATTTCAAGTTGCTAATTAAGGAGGTTCAATCGTTCCCTTAGTTTTACTACCCAATTACCGGGTATGAGAGAGTAATATTCATGAATTTTGTGCTTAGTGCCACTATAGAAACTATATGGTCCATTGAATTACCTATTGTTGGAAAATAGGGCAGACCCGAGTTTAATCCTTTTATGTCGCACCAACAAAAGACCCACTGTGTTGGCCCTTTCGGCAACAACCTGCGCACAGGTTGCAGTCTCACCCGAAACAGCAATGGGGTGCCGCAGAATCAGGTTTCTGCAAGCAGAGAGGGATATTACTGTACCTTAGCCTTTACTAAACTTATTAATAAACAATTACACAGCTTTGTCATTCACTTTTATACAACTTCGCAGATAGATAAATAACCGTGACTTGCTCAACCCACTACAGGGAATTCATAGCGAAGCTTGTTATTAGCAGTGATCTAAGTTATCAAATGTATACCGTTATTAATGCATAAAAGACAACAGAAATAGAAACAACACAAGAAACCACAACACCAAATATAACGTGGTTCACCCCCAGTATAGGGGCTACGTCCACAAACTGTGTTTTATTCAACTTGCTACAAAACCACAGTTTGATCTGCGCACTCAGCTGCAGATCCCTTTAATCCTTAACAGTCGCGCACACAGCAGCAGGCCTCTGCGCACACAGGTGCAGATCTTTCTCAATCTTCTTACAAAACCCTCTACGCACACAGCTGTAGAGGTCGTCCACGCACACAGCTGGGACTTAACCTTTCCTTACAAAATCAGCCTTAGCTTTGCCTTAATCTTTCTTACATCATAAAACCTAACCTTTCTTATTTACACAAGTGCCTATTTATAACGCACTATTTAAAAAACCATGGCTTCAAACCATGGGCACCCAAAAACCCTAAACCCTGGATTTAAACCATGGGTTTATTACAAAAAAAAGGGGTTTTGACTTACCCCGACACCCCTAAGACTATTTTGACCCGTAACTCCGCTTACAAACAACCGCGGAGTTACCAAAACTAATAATCCTTAGGGTACTCGTCCTAACACCTACATTTGGTCTCAAGTTTCTTCGGGGACTTGGATATACCCAAGGGTATGTTGAAGACATATTATGTATACAGTTCATGTCTAATGCAGTACTACTTGAAGGGATACAAATAGAGGTTAAAATGTATCCAATAAATGTGACTTAGTACCAATTGTATTCTCTACTTCTATGCCTCCCCAACCATAGGTTAACTCATTGAACAATAGATATTAATGTTATTTAAATATTCCAGAACAACTATCTAGCCTTAAAAAAATCTACAAAAACTTTTGAGCCATGCTAGCTTAAGAAAGTTCTTTGATACCACTTGTGTTGTTATTAACCCTAAAACTTAGAAACATTCACACGATAAACAAAGATAAATGATGTAAAATACCAAAATTTAGAATGCAAATATACTTAATCGAAGGAAATACATTAGAAAGATCAAGCATAATAACTCTTCTATTATGAAATCAATTCAAGAAATGGTGTTCACTTGCCTGTTAGGGTTTGGCAACCTTTCACTTGAGCATATCTTTAATACAACAATTATTTACAAAACAATACTAGCCTTTAATCTCCTTAAATAGGACTTCAATATCCAAAACCCTAACTACTTAGTGGGACTTAATTAACACACGGACCCTTTTTACATTTATTATCCATTGCTAATTACTTGGCCTTATTCAAAGGAAATTTCCACATACATTACTTGGAAAACTCATATGTAGTCTAAAATAAGGTGGGTTGGAGTAGGACCCTAACAATATAAGACATCATTAAACCACTATGTTTAAACTATAATAAATTTGAGCATCTATTTATTCTAGTTATATTAGAACATGGGATCCATATTCTTCCTTTCCATATCTATATCCTAATTCCTCTATGTATTCTCCTTTGGTTTGATCCTATTTCCTTTATTGTATTTTAATGTATTCACTCATTGTTTTTTATCCTCAACATACCTTTATACTAGGTGCTTTTATGGTTCCATGTCAATCCATATTAAGTATGTCGATGCTCAGGACCTCACCTTGATGACTAATGTTTCTTGTGGTGGTGGGGGAGGAAATATGTAGTAACCCTTTTTATAGTTCTTTCTTTTATTTTGCACCTTGTGTTTCTATGAGGAATGGTGCTCTATCACTTATTTTCTCCCTTTATTCCCAACTTGGGGCTCTCCTTCAAGTGATTTTGTGGGATTTTATTTTTATTCAACCTTAGGATCATCATTTGGTGTGTCTATAAGTATTGAAATTAGTTTCTACAATGACTTTTCTTCATGTCCCACCTTGGGCCCTTGTTGTCTAACAAAAGAAATATATTGCAGTGTGATTATATTTTTCTTGTAATAAAGCTTCATAAATTTCTTTTTTTGCATTAGTGTTAACTGTACCCAATGATTACCCCATACCAAGAATTATGGGCACAATAAATTGTTCAATGTGATGTTTTTCACTCCACTTAAAAGATGGTGTAGACTCCCATGATGATAGAGGGTGTGAACAAGGGCAGAGAGATGCAGATCATGATGGTTCAACTCTTTCTTCTAAAGCTCTAGTTACCGCAGTGTGTGCGAATTCAGTTTCATCCTAAGAAAACAATGAATATAAATGGTTTAGTTCTTGAAAACACCATTTGAAATAGTTCAAAATCCAAAGAGGAGGCCTAGGAGATATTTGAAAAAGAAATATAGTTTAGTATTTTTGGTGATTTCTCAATGGTGCTACTAGTAGAACCCTTTTTTCGATTAAAATTACCACCTTTTGAAACCATGGCCTTAACATCCTTGTAACATTGACAATAAAAAACTAGGGTGGAAAGTGCCAATTGGGGGGGTAGGGTTTTCATTGACCCTGATGGAAAATAGGAATTCAAGGGTTTGGAGGGATTGGTTGTCACAACCAACTATTATGCTAAAGTGTACGCCTTATTTATAGGAATATAATATGTTAAATATATTAGGTTGCAGTAGGTCATGGTATCTGGAGACTCCCTTCATGTCATCATATAAGTGAGAAATCAAAATAAGCGAGGAAAGATTCATAGGAGGGTATATAGAAAAAACATATGGAACCTTCAAAGTTAAAGCGAAGTAAAATACTAGCACATCATAAGACATAATAATAGCCTTATGGATCAACTTGAAAATGGGGCAATCAATCTAAAAAAAGGAGTTTTATTTTGTAATAAATTCCCTAAGAAGCATAGATGATTAGCATGAATCTATTGAGGATAAACATTGTGTTAGGGGATATAACGATTATGGATATAATTTTTTTGTTTATTTAAGTTATTGGAGGCACTCAACATGTTCCCTCCAAATGGAGTTTAAATACCATGCATCCAAAACCAAGTCTCATCACATTCAATTCAAGCAAAGGAAATTCCTCTCCCCTATGTTCCTTTGGCCTTACAACTCCTTATTCACACTAGCAGACAAGTATGGTATTATGGCACTCTTTTATGGTTCCAACTATATAGGTGGGATATCTATTTATCATATGGAGTGGGACTTTACTTAATCATTCTAGGTGTTTGGAAGAACTCCAATGAATTGAAGAAACACCTAAGTGCATGAATTTTTGAGATGGTTCTATTGAGTTTTGGGTCATTTAGGAGACAATTGACAACCATATATTGAATGTCCTATAAAGAAATTACTTTAATCAATTTCGTTCTTCAGCCTCAAGAATCAAATTTATATGGGATGGAATTTGTTTTCATTTAAAGATTCAACTGCCAACCTCAATACTTAGGAAACAATATTCCTAGGTGAAATTTCCTTTTGTATAAAAATTACCATGTTTTTGGCCAACTACATTTTAAAAACTAGGAAAAATGGAAATGATTTCCACGCTCATTTGAGAAGGGGTTTGTTTTTTAAATTACTGGGATACTTCTTGTGCTATACGAGGAATTAATCTATGTAGTGTTAGGATTATTAATCCTCCCTTGTCCAATTTTGTCATATGTCTAAATCAGGAGTCATGTCTAAATCGGGAGTCCATCCAGTCTATTTTATTCACTAGCACCATTGGGTCCATTTGGCCTAATTGGGGCACATGTTCCATTTAATAAAGTGTGGAGAACACTAATTGAGGCCTAATTCCATTGATTTCGCTTGCATGCATCAATTTAGGAGCCTCCTAGATCAATTCCTACAATTTAGGAGCCACTGGGAGTGCCGACACCAACCTTCAGTAGTTGAGTTTAGTTAGTGACTAGTCAAGCTAAGTTAGGAGTCAGTTACATTTAGTTCTAGTCCTCTACATTCAGTTAGCGCTAGGTTTGTGTGGCTGCATGCAGGCGAGGCGCATTCCTCACCTACCATAGTTAGTTAGCCTTAGTTAACATTGAATTAGACACTTGAGTTCTGTTTTAGAACTCCAATGAACTCTGATAATGATTTAGACAAGGTCAGTTAACTATTGAGTCCTCTGATAATGATTTAGACAAGGTCTTAGTTACATACAATCAAGTAGAATCTAATCAATTTGAATTTCCTCATGTGGATTCGAATTGCATGTGGCTATTTAGCCATTGTATTACATTGTAATTAATCATCTAATTACTTTTTTTTATTAATGAAAGCATTCACAGTTGCAAGCCATTTGTGCTATGTTTCGTTCTTCAATTGCTGAGTAAATTGTGTGATCTATCTTGTGAGTTGTGTGTTTGTCCATAGATCTATGTGCTCAATTTGATATGGTATCAGAGCCTTAGCAAACAAGGAACTTCTCCTCCTTAGATCTCCTACTAGATCATTTTTTAGCAAAATTGCTCCTTCCAACTCTACACCAGAAGCAGAATGTTTACCACTTAATACCCCAAGTTAAGGAATTGTTGATCAAGTTTGCTAGATCAATTATGCTGGGTGTGATGAAAACCTGAAATGTGCAGGCTGTTTGACCTTACTTTGTCTTTTTTGTAATTGCAAGTACAACTTCAAATGGATTCATCAGTTCCTCTTCTCACCCTATTCACAAACTAGTCAGAATGGAAGAAGAAGATGATTGCATCTCTGATGAGACAAGGCCTCTATTGGGTGTCTATTGGACTCGGTGAAGAATTTTTTTGTGAGAATGACTGGTTGAATGAATGTGATGCAGATTTTGGAACAATAGCATTGGTGGTTTCTCCTATATTGCGCTACCTCAGTAGATCTATTAAAGACCCAAAGGAACTCTGGACAATATTGGACAGAACCTTTGGAAAGATTGATGAGGATAATAATAGAAGTTTGGAGAGAACATCCAGCACCATAAGAGTTCCTGATCCAAAATTCTTGGCCTCTACTCTCTCTGCTGAAGTTGGTCAAGATGAAAAAGAAGCAAATTCCTCCTCCAGTGATTTTCCTTTGAATTCTGTGCAAAATTTTCCAATAATTGCTTCCGAAAGTGAAGAGAAATTTGATTTTTCTCCATCTAATGTTACTGCTGGTGTGAAAATATGTAATAACTCAGATATTTTGGAAGAAATATCAATTACCAGAGTGATCCATTTGCTCCCCATGATGTAGATCTTCTAGCAAATTCCTACAGGATTGCATGCACCAAAATTCAAAATTTTGAAGAAGAAGAAAATTGTGCATCTACTGTCTCGGTGGTGTTAACGCCGGGATTGAGCCAAAGGTTGCAGAAGGCCCACTCCTGGGTAATAGAAAAACCACTTTCGAAGAGAGAACTGGCCTTCTACTCTTCCGAGAGGGATCTCTCACCAAATATTAACAATGCTAGATATGTACAAGTGAAACTATAAATTGTATGTAAAATTGATTGAAACAAGACATAGAACCATTAGGCGATGGAGTCAAGAAATGTAACAGAATAAACAAAAATTATGCAGGTGATTTCAACACAGAGACAAGATATCCATTCAATCACAGTCAAATTATAATTGTCTGGTGGAAAAGAAGAACATGAATAGACCATCAACACAAAGCATTGGAAAATGAATTATGTATTAACTTTAGAAGAAATCTTTGATGAATATCTGAAACAACAGATGGAGCATAGTATGTATGAATTCCGAACTGTTGCACACTTATTTCAGACATGAAAGAAAACATAATGGAAGAGATAAACTGGAAAAACGTTCACATGAGAAAGGAAGTAATAGACTATAATACGAACAACACATGAATCCCTGTAGAAAACGCCGACCTTGGCTTTGAAAATTTATTAAAATACTCTTGAAAGCATATACTACAAAATTACATTGGTTTCAACCCTTTCTCCTTCTTCAATAGGTATATTTATAGCATTTTGGACTTCCTAAACCGACATTCGAGAATCAAAATTTGTTACAACTGAAGGACATCTTCTAACAAACTCTTAGGTGGCACATCAGCTGTGATTTGCATAAAACGGCTAAACAATGAAATGTGGAATGTAGGAGGAAATATGCATGAGAGTTTCCTATACTTCCATCTGGCGGGTGAGGACTATACAGAGTTTCGAGAGAGGTGACCGTTTGAACGGATGTGCAATGCAGAGAAAACTTCCCGCGTATTATCATTGCCACTCCTACAGATTCATTTTGAATTTGGTCGACCCATATTGCTGAATGACTCTCCATAAATCAGGACCAGGCAGGGTCACAACTGCCATGTCGAATTCTTGTGCTTTGAGCTCCATCGTTTTCGAGTATGAAGTCTCAAGGACCTCAGTGCATGTGGCTTTAAAATCAAACAACAAATCAAAATCACTAGTCAATTTATCAAAAATGATCTTCCCTGACAATGATTGTTGCATATCTCCAAACTTGCTGTTGTCTAATTGGCAATGCACGAAGCACTCCCGATACTCCTTCTGGGACAATAAAGGACCCTTTTATTCCTAGAAAAAAGGGAGTCCTTTTCTTAATAGTGGTTTGAATAGCTTGATGACCTCCAGGAATTTGTGCTCAATAACTTCTATTTTGGCCCATACAGTCTCCAACATCCTGTGCTTAGCAACTACCTTTCTGGCTCTGAAGACAAAAACAACCCTGTTTTGGATACTGTATCGGTTGGCAGAATCGTCTGACAAAGAGCTTAGGAAATTAATGGCATTTTTCATTGTTTGCAAGGGCCTTTTTTGTATTTCTCCTAATACTATCAGGACTTTTTTCTTGGCTTCTACCATAGCACTTTCCTGGTCTTCAATGAAATCTAGATAAGGCTGGAACTTGTTAGCTTCTATAATGATCTGATCCCAGAACAAATGTCTAGTGCCTTGTAAGGCAAGTTTACCAACCACATGTTGGCTTAACTTGGCATTTTGTTGAATCAGTCCTTGGCGTTTCTCTTCTATCTTCTCTCTTCCTTGTTTCTCTTTGACCCTTTCTTTTTCTAGTTCCTCGATCTGTTGTTTTAGTTTAATGAGCTCTGTATCTTTCAGGCCTATCTGGGACATTTCTCTAGAGAGAGAACCGGTATCTATCTCTCCAGCCACACCTGTGGATTGAATTGCACTCTCTGCACTTCTTCCTTGAAGCTCCTTTTCCTTCATTGCTAATCTGGCTTTTAATTCTACATCGCTTTTCTTTAAAAGTTGGATGTTTGTTTCCCACTGCCTTTCCTTTTCTTCAAGATTTAGTAGCTTGGCTTTGCAGTCAGTAACCTCAGTGTTCAATGTCTCTTTTTCACTTTCCAAATTAGTCAATTATTCTGCTTGGGCGAGCTGGGTAGCAGGGATTTTTAACTTCTTTTTTAGGGTCTGGATTTCCCTCTCCTTATCATCGAGCAATTTCTAAGCCAAAATCCCTTTATGTGTAGGTCCTTCTATTTGCATTGATTCACTCTGTAAATTGTTGATTTTGTCTTTGAGTGCTTTGTTCTCCACTCTCACCTTCCTTAAAAGGTTTAAAGTTTTTGCTTTACTTTCCTCCAGCTTGGACATCTCTATGGTATCCTTAAGCAGTCTAGCATTCAATATATCCCCAGTCTCTTTGTTGAGGTGTATTATGTCATTAGTGGGAACCTTTGAGAGGTTCACACTGACCTCTGACACCTTGTTCCCCATTTCCAAGGCTAAGCTAAGGGTTTCAATGGCATGATCTCTTACAGTTTTCAGCGCCACATTGGGGTTGTTAGCACTCAGAATGTACCCAAGGTTGTAAAGGTAAAGGGCTGTTGCGGAATATAAACCACTATCCACATGGCCAATCGTGGTGTAATCTGGAGGCGAAAGCGGTTTAGAGGAAACCGCCAAAGGCACGCTCCGGAGTGGGGTCCTATACAAGGGAAGTTGACTTGTTATGTGGTTATTTTATTGGTGCCGAATGAGTGAAAAATACCTACATATTCGTCAACCTTCGACTGTCAAGTTTCGAGCCACGGTAAACAGGTAAGGCTTAAACGCCCATAATTCATCCATCTAATTGCCATTATCAACTGAGTTATGGACCAAGAGAAGGAATTGCAAGGGTCTGGTCGAGTTATAGATGACAGGGAAGATTATTTAGTTGATAGAGACAGAGGTTTGTGCAACCCTTTTCTGTCTATAGGAAGCATATCAGTCAGTAAAGAAAGGTTGCGGCACTACAATTCATAAGGAAATGATGTCTTGAATGTCTGTAAATCCTTTTTGTATTACTTTGATATCGAACAAACCCTGCATTTTCCAGAATTCGTAGAGTGGTGTGCGGTCAATTATTCCCCTTCTCAAAGAGTCATTGTGAGTCAGTCTACTTCTTGAATGCTCTGTAAAATCAATGCCAAAGTTGTCCGCCAAAATTTAAACCTGCCCGACAGTTACCCTGACAACCGAGAACCTGTAAATGAGTCTATTCTTGCGGAATTGTACAAAATTTGTATCTTTGAAGTCCGTTGCAAATTTCTATCTAGTATTTTGAAAGAGGGTCAGTCATTAGACAGTCTTTTCCTGCCTTACCATGTTCATATTTTCAAAAATGAAGTTCAATTAGTGGTATCCCTGGTCTGTCAAATTTTGTGTCTTGACGATGATTGTCGCGTAACTGAAGTCATCCTTGGTTTTTTGTTAAAAATAAGTTCATTTGGTTCAGAGTCTCAATCGGTTACTGTATTTAGTCTAGATGAGTACTTGGCGGAAGCAATACAACTTCAGTTAAGTGAATTCCCAAAGGTCAAGTTCTTTAAATTTCAAACTTACTTGTTGAACATGTTGCTGTGTTCAAATGTCACTGAATTACAGTTTTTGAGTACCATCTTCTCTTCTGATTTGCCTAAGCATATCAGCATGTTTGAGTTTGCCAATTCAATCATGTCAAAGATGTATAAAATGTTGTTTGATGAAGTGCTACCCGTGTGTTAGAAGATATGAAATGCCTGATGCAATCCTCACCTGAAGATCGAGTCGGAGACTGGTTCCTGCATAAATATTGTACTGTTTTAAGGATATATGGATTCACTGGGGAACCATATAGGGTACTTGCTTTCCTCACTCCCAGATTTTTTGCATTAGAATTCATGAGGCAAAGGCTGCATTCAGAGGAAGAACATTTTGGAGCCTTTAAAAAATCTTCAAATATCAAATTCCCACTCAACGTTGGTTCTTTTATTTTTAAAAATAAAGGTGCCTTAGTGTTTATTGAAAATTTATTGGGAAGCATGGAATTTCAAAAAGAGCTAAAGGCAAATTATGACCCTCACCACATAATTTCCCTAAAGAAACAGGACAACAAAAACAAACCGTTTGAATACCAGTTTATTGAAGGATTGAATGAAACAGCAAATCTGTTGCAGTTTATGGAAACTCTAGGGTCCGATAAAAATGCAAGTACTTTACCAATTACCGTATCACAAGTGACAGAGGATCATAATGTTTTGATTAAAAGGAGTCTGTCTGAAATTGAAAACATGGAAGTGGATGAAGATGGATTACATAAAAAGGCAAGATTGTTACAAGTTGGTGGAGTCTCAAGTGAAGAGGTTTCTGATGATTTTAAGAGAGTTGCTTTAGTCCCAACGAAATCTGTACAAGTAAATCAATTTTCTTTTAAAAGTGTAGATAGTTCAGAACCAAGCTCAGTTTTCAAATCCAAGGAAGAGCTTAAGGCCGGTTATATGGAGAAAAGAAAGCAATCTCTGGAAGAGACAAGAAGTTTACTCCCGAAGGTAAGGAATTTAAACAATCTGAAAACCTCCCTGGTTTCTGCCAGCGATACAGAAAGAAATACCTTCAAATTGGCCATGGTGAGTGACAAGAAAGTGGCAGAAATGGAACTAAGATTGGATAAGATTAGTGTACCTGACAAGATACAACTTCATAAGAAAACAAGTGATATTATTTATTCAGATCTGTTACAAGCTATGATGAGAATCAATAAACTACAAATTTTGGTAGATAAGTTAGAGATTCAATTGAAACATGAAAGAGTTGAAAATAAGGCCAATACCATTCAGATTAAGAAGCTACAGGGAGATATTATCAGTTCAGGCAATGAAAGAGATAACACCCAAGCTGTCAGAAGAATGTTAGAAGAAAAGGACAATGCTCTCCAAGTTTTGAAGAAAAGATTGAAGATCCCAGGCTCAGAACATGTTCAATCATCCGAATTATTGGCACTGCAAGAAGAGAAAGACAAGATGCAGCAAGAGATGATGGAACACAAAGGAAAAGCCGTCGAGTTACAAGAGGAGAAGGACAGATGGGAAGCCGAATGAAGTGAACTGATATCTCAAATTGCCTTGTTGAAAAGGGACCAAAACGAGGAAAAGGAAATCATGGAAGAATTGATGAGTCAGACTCCTATTGATGAGGACCTGTCCATTGTAAATATTGATAAACCATTGAATGACTTTTCTGCGGATGACTTGTCAATACCTATGTCCCAGGTCAGCTTAAAGGATGAAGAAATAAAAGAGTTAAAGGCGGAGAATGAAAAGATCAAGGCTGAATTGGCCAAAGGAAGTGAGAATAAAAATAAAATATTACAAGACAAGAATCAGCTGCAGAAGAAATTCAATGAACTAAAATAAAAAAACATTGGGAAGGGTCCTCTCCAAGGGGCAAAGCACACCATTTGGGACACCTTATCTATATAAATCACTAAATTCAGGCACCATCTGAACTTTATCAATGATCAAAACATCTTGATCAATTTGGCTCACCAAAGACTAAAGTTAGTGAATGAACACATGGAGAGAAGACCCCTTATCATAGCCCAGAACACACTGAATTTTCTAAATTCATTGACATACCAGAAATTACATGATATGGGAATAAAGGACGGGATATCAATAGTGCTATGGGCCAAAAGATTTATCCACAAGCACCATTTAATGAATACGGTCCAGGAAAAGGCAAATGAAATGCTTTCAGAGGTTAATAACTTCAAGCAAGTTTTCAAAGAGCTATTTGAGGACGGCCTACCATCCTTTTGGGATGAGGAAGGACAGATGTTCTCTTAGGAGCACTATCACATCTTGTTAGTTCAAAGCCGCATGGATCATTCCAAATTTGATGATTTGGAAAAAGGCCTAACGGGGAAAGCTATTGTGGACAAATTGACAGAGGATTTCGAAATCTTACAAAAATTCCTAATCATCAGGAGAGGATTGCCCAAGGTATCATACGAAGCTTACATGGAGTTAGAAGTGTCAATTCAAGAAATGACGGAATATGTTACCCCAAGCGCAGAGCAATGGAAAGCTGTGGAAAGGTTCGGAAAGACAAAATACATCCTTCATTCATGAGAACAGATGGCGCGTGCTGAGGAGCTGACTAGACGAGGACCTGTTACCAAGTTGATTTTAGCTTAATGATTTGTTAGGATTGAAGCTGTAGTTTATTCCTAAAAGTTAGGAATTTAGTTACAAGACTTTAATTAAGCCGATCATTCAATTATGAATCTTCTTGGAAGATCAAATTATTTTATGTATATATTTGCATCTATTTTATGAGATGGGGGTTGGAACCCGTCCGATTGTTGAATGTTTTCGAAAGACATATATTTTTGAGCAAGAAATTGAATGCGAAGATATTATCAGAGATTCCTGCGCCATTTGTATTACAGTATGTGCTTCTTTCTTTGTGATTGTTTTTCCTGTGTTCACTCCATTTTGTTTTCTTCATATTTGAAACAAAGTGTTGAAGGATTGGAATTCATATTTATTATGCTCTGGTCATTGTTTCAAATATCTTATAAACCTTTCTGCTAAAGTCAATATTGAATTCATACATTTATGCTCTGTATTGATGGATTGTGCTCTACTTCTTCTGCTCCAAATGGATTAAATGAATGACTGTGATTGAATGGTTACCTTTCCTCTGATGAATTTCTGCGCATATGATTTTATGTTATTTATTTATATGTGACCCCATGCCCAATGGTTATGCGTTTTGTTTCAACCACCTTTATAATATTTTAGTGTTGATATATATTTCTAGCCTTGTAAAATATGTATTCGAGAGATCCCTCTCTGGAAAGGAAAGCCAGTTTCTTTCTAAAAGTGGTTTTTGCTGTTACCTTGGGATTTACCTTTACAACCTTGGGTACATTCTGAGTGCTAACAGGGGTAAGGCAACCGTGTTGCCTTGCTATATAGTTCTATTGTCTCCTTGAAATTTTTATCAGCCCTCTCTCGGTAAGATCCTAGCCAGTCCTCTTTGGATGCATGCTCGCTTGGAGTCTGCCTGTCAAATACATACTCTTGTATTTGTGATTCGGCTGTCTTGGGCTCCTCCTGTTGCTTTTCTTTCACTAAATTCTTCTTCTCCACCTGTCCCTTTGCCTGGCCCCTTTTAACCTGCACCAACTGCTACCCCCATTCTATTTTCTGTCTTTTGGGCATGCTGGCCGTGTCCACTTCTTCAATGTCCATGGGCTCCAGACCCCCTCTTTTTATTGAACTCACTAAATAGCTGACCAGTGATGAGACTCCTCCAGCTATTGCAACTACTTTAGCTAATTCTCTTTGGGGAGAATCTATCACCAGTGGATCTGAGCCAGTGCTTTGCTCTATGCTGGTATCCATTGGGGCAAGATTAGGGAAATCGTCCCAGTCTGCTACTTCTCTAAGTCTAGGTATTTCAGTGTGTTCAAAAGGCCTGCATTTGTGAGCTTTCCTTCATTTGGAAATTATCTCGTGAGGGTCATGATTTACCGCTTGTCCCAGGGAAAAATACATGCATCTGAGCAATTTGGTAACAAGGGGAAAAGCAGCTCTTCTCCTAACTGTGTATGGTCTCACTTCCCATGGTAAAATCAAATTCAAACTTTTCTTAAAGTTCAAGAAGTGCTCTTCTTCAACAATGAGTCTTTCCTAGATCAATTCTAGGGAGAAAACCCTGGCAGTTAGAAAAGCTGGAAGAATGTAGGGTGGATGCACAAAGCCGTACAACCTTATAGTCATTCCAAATTCTGTGAGGAACCAGTCCCCTATCTTCTTTCTATTTGATAGCTGCAGCATTTTCCTCATCTCAAGCAACACCCTAGGTAACCTTTCTTGAAAGAAGAGGTCGTATATTTCAGCCATGAATTAGTTCATGAATTTACAATAGTATGTGGCCATATCAGCGGTGATTTCCAGTTCTGGTACTTGTAGGTCTTCCTCATTATAATCTATAAGCATCCTCAGTAAAAAGGATTGGAATCCGATCAACACTCTAGTGCCATGGAAATTCGCTAACTGAGAATGAATATTATCAGCTAGGAACTCATCAAAATTAAGGTAGCAAGACTGACAGGATTTTCCAGGAAATTCAAGTTCGGCCAGACAAGTACTCAAGACGGAAAAAAGACTCAACAATGACTCTGTGATATAAGCGTCAATATCTAGACCTAGAAACTAACTGGCCAGGGATATACACCACTGAGTTTCTTCATTATAGTGGTTGAGGTCAATAGGGTAAGATAGGTCAATGGGTTCACTATTGGATTTAGAACAGGCCTTTAGGAAGGTTCCTTTACTTTCGTCTATAGACTCTCTAAAACAACATATAATATTTTATTCCTGGTAGTCTTGGGATATATGGACAAATTCGTCTGGGATATACAAGGTTTTGCAGATGACGAAAGCTTGGACTGAGCAAAGTATTTTAGACTTTGATTATTCATAATGACACCTTCGATGACAGAGAAATTGTATGCACACCATTAAAAAAACTCAGGGCAATGGGGGGTTTGGCCAACAGAGAAGAAATGGAAGAAATATTTAAAAACATCGCAGGTATCTCCACCTTAGTCCTTAAGAATTTCCAATTTGCCTCTGGCGGTTTCAATGGCTTCTCCCACCAAGATGGTATCGAAAATCTCAACATTCTCATCTATCAGACTTTCTTCTGCCCTTTGACCTGTGGCCTCAAGTTCTACATCATCTCTCACCCCTACCACTTCTACCACCCCTATTACGTCCATTTTCAAATAGCACTAAGAGGGTATCAGGGGCCTACCTTGTTCTATAGCATAGTTTCTTGGTTGGTCCGTGTTGGTGCTTTGTATGTGGTTGGATATTCAGTGGCTTCGAGGTTTTGGAAAAGACAAAACTTTTCAACTTTGTGTGGACACCTTTATAGCTTTTCACACAACATAACCTTTGTTCCATTCCCAAGGGCTCGCACCGTAGATATTACTCTTTGTGATCTGAACCGTAGGTATGTGAGGTTCTTTATGCTACATATTTTTTGTACTTCGCGCATGTGCAACTCAACCGTCGATCAAGATCGATTTTCTTCACAACCGTTGATCTGGGCAAACCCTACCATTCTTTACGAAGTGAGGTTCTGGTTCCCTCCGTGCTAATTAATATTGCAAAATGAACTATGACCGCTGATATCCCTCCATTCTTGTAGTGAACGTCGATATGAGCAGCCCGTACCACTTTTCGCAATCCAAAATTGCTGTTGTGTCCTCTCAAATATGGGATGCGAAATCAATTTCAACCGTGGATCTTCTTGGATCCCATTCTTGACCGTTATATGCCTCCGTCCTTTAACATATTTCGCAATCTGGAAAAGTGGCTTTGGCCGTGCATGTTCACCGTGCAAAATGTTTTGATGCCATTGATCTGCCATCTGATCAATCTCAGCCTTCGATCATGATTCCCACTTAATGCCTTCAGCGCATCCAACATTCTCTTCTTTACCCTGCATCTCCAATCCATAGACTATTTTTATGCTTTCAACATTCACCACCGAGGCTTATTCCAATCGCTGAATGCTATCTTGTGTGTGCCATCATCCCCTTCTACGAACACTAAGGTACCTTCCCAACACCTCTCGACAAGGCTCAAATTCCCATGTATCTCTTATGACCAAAACTTAATAGAGTGTTAACAGGTGGACCATGCTCTTGGATCTGATATGAAACTTATTGGATCTGATATGATATTATTTATATATGATCTGATATTTATTGGTTCAATATTTCAGGTTTATAATCTTTCAGTACTGCTTGTAGATGTTCTCATTAATTTTGTGAAGAAACAAGTACCGCAAGTCTCCTTCAAAACTGTTGCTGGGGATTTGATTTCATTTCACAGTTTTGGATATGATATGAACCCATTTATATATGATTTAATTTCTGATATGATATTATTTGGTTCAAATTTTAAAATCCAAGATCCTTCAATCATGCTTGTAGCTACTCTCACCAATTTCGGTGTGAAAAATCAAGTACCGCAATTCTTCCTCAAAATTGTTGCTGGGGATTTGGTGTTAGTTTCCTCTTATGAGGTTGTTCTTATTTTATTATGTGATTCATTAGATATTTCTGAAGCTATATCAGATTATGGAGCTCAATAATTCAATCTCCATAGTCCTAGGTCTTCTCTACTTTTGGTCACATGCTCATCTCCTCACAGAACTGGTAAAGAGGAAGATTTTATGCATCGGCCTGGAGACTTGATCCTAACTCTTGGGGCTGTTTTTAACACCCATGGTTTGATGTTCATGGATGCAACATATTAGTTTCTTGAGTGTTCCTCACATGGTTTGAATCCTCAAGAACCTTTTCTCACTTATCAGTTGATTTCAGTTGCTCTACATGGGTCCAGTCTTCATCCAACAGCTGTCTATATTTCTCATTTAGTTGAGAATGTCATTCTTCTTCCAAAGAGGGAGATTCCTCCAGACAAAATGATGGAGAGGTTCACATGACAGGCCCCAGGATACCTATGTACATAAGAACCAGATTGATTCTGATTCTACCTACTTAATTAGAGGGCGGGGCTTTTTTCCCATGTGGTTTTTTCCCTAGCTCCTTGTATTGAGCAGTTACTTTACTTTACTTGATGTAATGGGTGACCTATGGTCTTAGTTACCAAGGCCCACAGATTTTCCAAGTTAGCATTTAGGGGGGTGTTAGGATTATTAATCCTCCCTTGTCCAATTTGGTCATATGTCTAAATCAAGAGTCATGTCTAAATCGGGAGTCCATCAAGTCTATTTTTAGTCACTATCACCATTGGGTCCACTTGGCCTAATTGGGGCAAATGTTCTAGTTACTAAAGTGTGGGGAACACTAATTGAGGCCTACTGCCACAGATTGCACTTGCATGCATCAGTTTAGGAGCCTCCAAGATCAATTCCTACAATTTAAGAGCCACTGGGAGTGCTGACACCAACCTTCAACAGTTGAGATCAGTTAGTGACTAGTCAAGCTAAGTTAGGAGTCAGTTACATTCAATTCTATTCCTCTACCTTCACTTAGCGCTAGGTTTGCATGGCTGCATACAGGCAAGGCACATTCCTCACCTACCATAGTCAGTTATCCTTAGTTAACACTAAATTAGACACTTGAGTTGTGTTTTAGAACTCCGATAATGATTTAGACAAGTTCAGTTAACTATTGAGTCCTCCGATAATGATTTAGACAAGGTCAGTTAACTATTGAGTCCTCCAATAATGATTTAGACAAGGTCTTAGTTACCTACACTCAAGTAGAGTCTAATCAATTCAAATTTCCTCATGTGGATTCGAATTGCATGTGGCTATTTAGCCATTGTATTACATTGTAATTAATCATCTAATTACTTTTTTTATTAATGAAAGCATTCACAGTTGCAAGCCATTTTTGCACTGTTTCATTCTTCAATTGCTGAGTAAATTGTGTGATCTATCTTGTGAGTTGTGTGTTTGTCCACAGATCTATGTGCTTAATTTAATATGTAGTTCTATGAAATCACTATTTGTTTTTCCTATATCTACATATGCATATTCCAAACATGCTTAGAGACTTAACGTTCAAAGAATAAGTCAAATATGGTTTCTTACTCACTTTTACAAAAGGGGTCCCTTTATGGTCCATGTACTCCTCGCTTCCTCGAGTGTTTATCAATTAGTACTTTCCCATGAGTTAGTGTCCAACAAAATCTATTTATTTTAGGAAGAGAATAACCTTTTCAAATAGCAGTTCATATGTCCTATCTTAGTTTATTGGTTTTACCTTCTATCTACGTAATGTATCCCTTTCCAACTGTGAATTCTCCATCCTTGAAGCCCCATACTTTATTATCAACCACAATATTTCTTTGAGGAGATACACCATTGAGGTTTTGAATAAGAGTATGCCATTGATCTCAATATTGTGTGCCAAACTATGAATTTTTCACTTGCTCTAATTGTTATTTTTGTTCCATTCAAAAATGTGAGAGAGTGAATGCACATTATTTACATCCATCTAATATTTTAATATTTCCAACTCTTGTATTTGGTTGAGGATTTGTATTTCATTAATATTGTCCTCTAAAACTTTGATATTTATGCCATTACCATGAACCCATTAAAGGTTTTCTTGAGTTAGAGAAGTTGATGCCTTAAACAATTTCAATACGGGGATCCCCTAAAATTCAAAAGAGGTTTGTACAAACTATTGATTTGGTTTCCTTGCATGTATTTTTTTACAATGACAATATTCCACCATAATAAGAAGCCAAAGGATAGGCACCATATAATTTTATACCCTAGAGCTCATTAAATCATATGTGGCTCCTTTATTGTTAATACATCATGCTCTAGAGGGGGTGTGACTGTGTCCTGGTTGATGAGATGATTTTTTTTGTAATTTATCTTTCCTTCCTACCACAAGAACTTCCTAATATCCTTTTAAATTTTATCGATGATACCTATGGTACTAATATGGATGAGCATTACTATAATTGGAGAGAAGATATGACATATTATTTCAATATTAATTTGATTGTTGGGTTGAACCATTGAATACCCCATTGTTGCATTTTTTTTTAATTTTCTGGAAAATATTTCTCCAATATGTTGGTTTAAATTTTCTTAACTAAATTGGGATTCCCAAGTAATTGAGAGAGAACCAGCTATGAATTTGGGAGAATTCTAAGACGTTACCTATGTTTCTCATGAGAATGTGGAAGATTTTCTATCCATAATTGTAGCTATTAATTTTGTTGATGTTTATTCTTGAGTCATATACAAAACAATATGTAATTATTTTCAATCAAATAGCTATGACTATTGAGGCCCCTCCCAAAATAAGGGTATCATCCACAAATTTTGAATGGTTGGTATCTTTCATCCCTCTGAATATGGAGATACGTTTTAATAATACAACCAACCTTTCGATATCTAGTTTCTTGCTAAGAGTGTCAACCTTAATAATATAGAATAAAGGGGAGAGAGGGAAACCTTATCTCAAACCATGTTTTCTTTGAAATAAATAATAGAGATGAATGTTGACCGAAGGGGAAATCTAAGGGATTCCAATACACAATTTTATCTAATGAATAAAATATTATGGAAAAATAAATTTCAATAGAGTTGAAAATATGAAGGATTGATGTACCTTATCATAGGAATTAGACATTTCCATTTTAATAATCATACCCATGTATCCTCTACTTTTTATTGAGTGGATGAATTCTTGCACCAGGATGATGTTGTCAATAATTTGTATATGTTGTATGAACCCTCCTTAAATTTCTAAGGTTATTCGGAATCGAATTTTTCATCCCATTGGGTAAATTGTTTTATATGATTTTGAATGATTCATTACATAGAGAAATTGTATGGAACCATGAAAATGAAGAAGGATTGGTATCCTTTTAAATTAAATCCAATAACTGAGAATAAGTACCTCCTCCTACTTTTGCTTCATTTTTACCTAGTGGAACTTTTTTACTAAATCATCTTTAATATTATACCAATAGGTTAAATAAAATGAAATGGTGAAATTATTGGGGCCTAGTGCTTTATCATGTTTGAGGTCCTATATGGATTAAATAATTTCTTCCTCCTCAATGTCCTTCTCCAATGAAAAAATGTACTCTTTGGTTACCAAGTTTGGGATTCCCTAAAGCATGGTCCTAACAATATTTAGATTCCCCTCATCTTCTTCCATATGCAATACCTTGAAATAAGCATAGGCTTCATTTTCATTTCCACGAAGGTCCTCAATTTGGATCCTTTCTTATTTTGGATTTCATAAACATTATTATGTTGTGGTCGAGCATTATCCTACTTGTGGAAAAATTTNGGAAAAAAACATTTTATTCATATTGAATAACATAGACTCTCCAGAAAATGGACTTACATCATCTGTCCATGAACAAACTAACATTGACTATCCTCAAAATTGGACTTCCATTATTGATCCCATATATTTACATTCCTTCAACTCTATAAACAGAGACTTTGTTTTTTCATGAGTGACTTACATTGTATCATTTCTGATCTATTCTCAGGCAAACCCTTTACAAAAAAAACTCTTTTCTTTTAAATATTTTTACCTTCACTTTGGTTCATGATCATCTTCTTCCATTTTGAATTTAATTATTTTTATGGAGCCATGCCCCTTATTATTCTTCTGCTAACTATCCCAGGTCCAACATAAATGCACTACACACACACACACACACATCTCTCTTCATTATAGACCTCCAATGTGATTTCTTGTTGCTACATTGCTTGTTGTATGGCCTCGAGCTATTGTTGCGTCAATTTCCTTTCCACCACAAGTTCTATGAAATATTATTTCTCCCATTATTCTAGTTGATTTAAGTTGATCTAATTTTAAATTCCATTATTAAGTTTGGGGAAATTCAAATTTGTGTATCCATGTCTCAACAATGATATCATAAGATCTTTGATGATGTAGATAAATAGGATTTAACTGTAATAAAAATGGACTATAATTTCCTCCCTAGCAAATGTAGAAGGAGATGGGTTTGTGGTCTCATATTATTGAAGTAATTACTTTTTAGTTGAATTTCATATGTTCATCCAAGAAATCATTGTTAACCAAGAATCGATCAAGTCTAGAAGCAATATGGTTTTCCCCCAATTGTTTTTTTGACAAGGTGAACTTCCTCTCTCAAGCTTGATATATATAAGATCCCATTCTATTATTATATCTTCAACTCACTCTAAATTGTTCTATGATTATACTTTCTCCTTTTTTCTACAATAAGATTAAAAAAACATTGAAATATATTACCAAAAATGTGTTTGATTCCTATCTTATATTTCATCTCAGCTAATGTGAAACAATGCTCTTCTTTTCTCTATAGTGCATTGGTGCATAAATGTTAAAAATCTTGTAATGATTACCATATTGTCTACATTTTAGGTATGAGTAGATCCAATGTTGGGTGTTTTGGACGTATTCTAGTGCTATAATATTGGTGTTTCATTCCATGAAGAGTCCTTTTGATGCTCCTCTCGATCTATGCTAATTCTTCACGATTTTTCCAATCTTTCTTACCTACTTCCAACATGTCCAAATATTGAAGTTTTATCTCTTAGATTAAAAGAATAATTGGGCATTCAAACCACAAAATATATATCATGGATTTTATATTGGCCTTGATCCCTAACCCTCTAGTATTCCAAGATACCATTGCCATTATTTACTTATAGAGGATTTGTGAGTTGTAACACCCCTATTTTGAGCCCGTTTGCATTGAACGTATATGATGTATATGTATTGTAATTAATCATGGTGTGGAGCTAGGAAAACACCCCACCATTGATTGTCGTATTGTGCTTCGGCGATGTCGATGGTATTCTGTGCTAGCCAGGCACATTATAATGTTGGACACCATGTACATATGCAAAATTAATTAAAAGACCTACAACCATCTATGTCGATGCAAAAATGATGAAAAGGGCATGATTTCCTAAGTTTAAGGGTGGGGGTATGTCTAACCCTTGGGAGCCATTGGGGAACAACCAAGTGTCAAGCGGTGAACCCTCTAGCTGTCAGCCACCTTTCTATCTTATTCACCCTTCCTTGTCTCATCCACCAACCATTTTAATTATGACATAGTTGTTTGGGTAGTTATTACCCTTGGGAAACATATGCATGGGAAGTCATGTGGTTGGCAGGACTGCCAGTCCTTTTCTCACATGCACACTCCACCAAGGGAGGGCATGCAGTCCTCACATGAGGGGCAGAGAGGGGGCCATTGAATAGTCATGGAGACACTCGTTTTTCCTTACACAGGGCTGATTGTAGTTCTCTTCACGCTTTGGTCCAGGTCTGAATCGCTGGACGTTGGGGAAAGTCTGTGTATGTGTCAAAAACCTTCATGATAGTGGTTGTATTCCAACTTCTTATGCAAGGGAGAAGTCGTGGTTGTCATCTATGCAAATTTGGTTTGCTATAGGTTTTTTGTTGAGTTTTTTTGGCCACGATAGGG
This sequence comes from Pseudotsuga menziesii, assembly GCA_001517045.1. Taxonomy (NCBI): domain Eukaryota; kingdom Viridiplantae; phylum Streptophyta; class Pinopsida; order Pinales; family Pinaceae; genus Pseudotsuga; species Pseudotsuga menziesii. The sequence goes on along the minus strand of LPNX010039438.1, from coordinate 17,099 downwards.
CCATAAACGACTCTGGATTCAAATTGCTCAATCTAGGCTATGTATTACCTAGTTGTTGTCCTGGTTTTTCTTGGCGGTGGTGCTTCCCTTAAATCCCAGAGCTGTGTTTTGTTGTGTATTATGTGGTTGTTGGTCTTGGACAGTTTGGGAGTAGAAATGGAGCATGATCATGCTTGTTAAACCTATTTGTGCATGTCCATAGCTCTTCAATGAGCCACTAGCTTAGCAGCTAGTTTCTCCAGTTCCCTAAATATCCTGCTAAACCCACAGTGTTGGATGGATTATGACCTGATAAACCCAACTGTGTTGGCTTGGCTGAGTTGTATACCCGTGGTTAAGTGTGAGCCTGCTAGTTTCCCTTAAACCCTGTGGAATCATGCCCATCTCAGGGGTGGCAGTGTTGCTGAGAGATTGATGAGCATACTGGCATACGGTTGGGTGGAACGTTGCAGCGACGTAGCTGGTTGTGGGAAAAGCTTTCCTGAAGATAAGTATTCTTGTGCTTAAATCCTTGGAACTGTATTATTTTATGAATGAACATGATGAATGCTTATATGTTGTGAATGTATGATGACATGTAGTTTCTTTTGTTGTATGTTAAAGAAATCATGCATCTGCACATGTATAGTATCTTTGTATGTTAACATATTTTCATCAGCATGCATAACCATATATTGTATTATGTGCATGTTTAACTTCATGGGACTTGGTTAGCCCGGGTGCTTCGTTCGCACGTTCAATCACATCCTCTTCGCCAGTCGGAGGGTCGAGGACGTGACAGATTGGTATCAAAGATTACAACTTGTAACAGTGGGCCTTTATGGGCCAAGAACATCAGCTGATGAGGTTGAATAACTCCTGTTGAGAGACAGGCCAACAAAGAGAAAAAATTTCAAAAATTTTCTAAGTGTGGATGTCGGATGACTTTGGCTAAGTTAATCCAATACATCGGATTCCTTCACCAGAAGAGAGTCACAACGATGACCGTGAAGGACAAAAGTAAGCCATTACAGTGGTGATTGGTTTGACAGAATCGAGTCGACGATCTTTGGCGGATTCCTTCAGCTACGGCGGGTGACAATCAAAGTTCAAGCCGCTACAGTGGTTGGGTCACCTTGAGGGAGCCGATGCACGACGGCCATGTCAACAGGATGGAGTCGACACAAATCGACTGAGGAGACCCAATGGTGGTAGGCGTAAATATAGTCTCTAGCCAGAGCAGTGGAAAGAAGATAAGAAGTCTTCCGATGCAGCGGCGGCAACAGACAAAGGAAAGGCTCGTCGGAAGGGAGCCTCAATGGCAGGAAAGAAGAAGGGTTGAGAGTCGATGCCGTCAAGCGAGATAAGCCAACGAGAAGAAAAATTTGAAAATTTTCTAAGTGTGGAAGAAATCGGTGAAAATTCAACGATTAAGCCGCTACAACGGTGGAGAAAAGAAAACAAACGGGCTGATGCAATGGCTGGAAATTGAACTTCGAGCCGCAACGACGGTGGGTGAAATTCAAAGAAGAAGACGATGAACGGTGGCCAGAATTTGGAGTTTGATCCACTACGGCGGCAGGTGCAAAATTTGTTGCAACTGCTATGGTGAGTGAAATATGGAAACCGAGCCGCTACGACGGCAGAAAGAAAATAAAGAAGAGAGCTGACATGCGATGGCATGAAGAGGAAGACTCGAACGCTACGGTGAGTGAATGTTGAATATCTTTTCGCTGCGATAGCGACTGGAAAATGGAATTCAAACTGATTCAGAGTTTTGGCAAGGGGTTTTTGCAGGATTTCCAGTGAGGTTTCAGGGGCCAGAAAGATGAAAAAATGGCAGCATGTGTATGCACCAAATTGCGTAAAATCAACAGATTTACAAAAAAAAAATGAGGGCGTTGCCCTTGACCTGCCCTGCAGTGATGAGCCCCCATGACCCCCATCATCCCCTTTGAGATAATCATCCTGTGAAAGAAAATTCTATGTTTTGGGTAAATTTATCAATGTGGGATTTTTCCAGGTAAAGGTAAGTAATTATGACTTATATAAATGTTGTGGGTAACAGTTATGTTACTAACACAGGTTACATAACTTTGGTAGTGTAATTTTCACACCTGAAGTCAGAATGGAGCATGTGGATAGCCATTGGAAATCTTATCCAGCAGAGAACAGTGGAGAATCACTAGAGTCTAAATGAATTTTTCATATCATAAATATTTAGAGCCGAAAAGTACTAGTGGTTGCTTTGAAAAAAAAATTGTTGTTGTCAATATGGACAATTCCTAGAATTACATGCCCAGAAGTAGGATGTAGGGATATTATGCATAAGTATATGTGTTGAATTGTTGTTTAATGGGAAATTCATAGCTAATGATTCCTTGTGCACTTACTAGAGACCATGAAATTGAACCAACTATTACGTGGAAGAGGAATCCCATGCAAAGAAGAGGGATTGGAAAGGGAAAATTCCTTAACCCCTATCTTGCTAACTATATTTATATTTTATAAGCTTTGTCTACATAAGATTATGGCATGGGAATGCTAAAAATGTAGAGATTAGATGGATGGCATGAACATGTACTAGTTAGCATATTCATAAACAATGCACAGTGCATGAGAATATGTTTTTGCATGCATAAGATATTACATATTGATAAAAGTAGTGGGCTTTTACATATGCGATGAACCACTGATGGTAATTATTGAGGTTGATAATCAGTATTGGCGTTGTTATTGGTGGTAGGACTATTAGCTGGAATATTTCACCTCCTGTGGATAGCAAGGTGTTCCACTGGTCTGAATGGTTCAGATCCAGAACAAATAGAGGACAAAGGTTGAAGACTCTCCCTAGACGCTGTAGATATCTAGAATGCAAGGCTTTGATAGTTCACCTGTGTACCTGCAAAAAACGATCAACACAAAATGAATCAAAGCAACTAGAATATGATCTACTAATCTATGCTAGTGACTAAGGAATCTAGCAACATTTATATGCAAAATCACAACAACAAAATCATATGTGGGACAGAAATCAACTTGCATTAGAAATATGAAGAGGTTTACAACCAAGCCTTAGTGTTGACATGCTTCTCCATGAAACCAGCTCTTCATCCCCAAAAGCTCTGACTCTAGCTCTCTATTCTCTCTCCAAATGATCTTGAGCCAATAATCAATCCAACAGCATAACAATACCTTCAATGTTCTCTCTCAACCATGGCTATGAGCTCATATTTATAGGACTTTAATGGATAGAGATGGTTGAGAAATTAGTGGGTGAGGTGGCCTCTAAGATCCTATGATGAGGGATCTCGAGCTCAACCAACCCACAACAGTAGGGATAAGGTAGTACACGAGGCTTATCATCTAGAAGCCTCGAGAAACTTCTCTTTTTCCCTTTTTACCCATGGTACCACGCTTCTCCTTCTATGACAGAGCGGTTCTGGTAATAACTACATATGGACCAAGGGAAATGGGCAGTGGCACTGCTTGTGGACAACCGATGAAAGGCAGTGCGAGTAGGGGTACCGCTCCTAGATAAAGGGGCATGCGCGGTGCTAGGAATTTTTATGACAGATTGATGAAAAAACATTTAGTTTCCACTCCAGAGGCTAGGATTCAGGGCAAGTAGGTATGTCAAATGTCTTATCACATGATGGTGACGGGATTTTGGTATAACAGGATGCCCCCCAAAGCATGAGTCTTAGACTGATACGATAAATGAGAGCTTTGAGAACAAGTCGTCGCCAGGAGATGAAAATGTCGGCTCGCTCGAAGTATGAAATCAAGTAGGCATCTGTAGTACATCAGTATGTTGACTCATAGAAAAAAGTAACCAAACTCATAGCTACAGACCAATACAAGGCAGATCCATGAGTGGAATAAACAAGCATGGCTACTAGAATACAGTGTAGATCCATGTCATAGAGGACTCAAACTTGAACATAGCTACCGAACATACAATGTAGATCTATGCCATACATACGCAAATTTGAGTATAGACACAACCATACAAATGTGGATCCATGCTAGATATACAAAACTCCATCGCAACCTGGGGAAAAAGAAATGAGCACTTTAAACAAATACCCAGGTTCTTCGTCTCGTCTTCCACAAAGTATGATTCTATCCATGTGATTACAATGATCTGAAGTCGAACATGGTAGAAACCACTTGATTACCGGTCAATGATGTGAACCATTAACAAGTGCAAGGGAGATCACCATTAATTTCAATGATTCCCAAGGTACTATAGTACAATCTACTAAGTGTGAATAGATGTCCTGATGTCGAACACTTAGTCGATTCTATCGATCAAAGGTCAATGATGTGAACCTATGTCGAGAGCGAGAGAAACTGTCATTAAGGCATACAGATCTCAAGGTACTAAATATTGTTTCTAAGACTATTTCCTGGATGATGAGCTGATGTCGACGAGAATAGTCTCGTCGAAGGAGGGCCATGATGAGTCCCACATCGATGACACGAAACTCGGAACATAGTCCTGGAATGATGTGAATGTAGTAACCATATGACTGACTCAAAGATACTGACACAAAGACTGTGTAGACTACAGCGGTAAAACTTCTTTAAATCTCCTTTGAACATCGGGCGGCATGACAAAATGACTTAGCAGCATGACTAGAAAGGACAGATACACAATGTGATAGTGGACAATGCATTATTTTGAAAGACTCAAAGGATTTACATGAATCATGAAATTGGATCGTCATGGAGATCAGCTGAATACCCAATTGACTGACATGATTGTGCAAACAAGTGCCATGTTCAAAGGTAATGACAAACAACTGCCATTATTTACAAAATGATTCCCTTCCCATTTTCCCCATCATGATCAATGAGTGCCTCTTTTTGGTTTTACGAGTTCAAAGAGGGTAACAAACACTCGATATAGCTTGTCAAAAGACAAGTCCAGTCTCATATGTTTTATGAACCTAAGAGAGGAGGGGTTCATTCCCAAAACGGGTCTCTCAATGTTTAATTTAATGAGTCCACTGAAAGAAACCTCAGTATCGTTCATGTTTAGAGAGTCTGAACGAATACATAAGAAAACTCCATGGGGGTCCTTTTTCATATGATTTAGTCTCTAAGGCCCAAAAAAGTGTAAAATCATACCTTAGAGAACTCTTCCAGTCATGATTGGCTAGAGTGTTCCTTTCTCGTAAATAGTCCTATCCAAACCAAAAAAGAGATAACCTACCGTCGGACGGATGACTCTTCAAATACTTTAACGAGCATGAACAAGACAATATTGCTCGATAATCTTTTCGTATTTAAGGAGCCTAAAAAGGGTTTAAAGAGAACTCCACTAGAATTTTTCATGTTTGAATCCAGAGCACGAAAAAGTAATAAACTAAGCTCAAACAAAATTTCATGTATTAACCAAAGCACGAAAAATGAAAAGTAAGCTCAACACCATCTTACTGTTTTTAACGAGCTTGAAGATCAGTTGAAAGAATGCTCAAAGATTGGTTTCATTTTTACGCAAGCTCGAAACCAATGGGTAAACTATGCTTGCAAAATCCCATTAACATGATATACAAAGGTTGGAATCTTGCCCCCATCAAGATTTCTAGCGAAGCTTACCCCTAGCATGGTTGCTAGCGGCTCGACATGCCCCCAAGCTTCGTTTCATCTGACGATTCTTCTTCCGTACCCAACCTAAAAACCTAGTTAATAATGTGAAAATGTTCACCAGAGGGGTAGGAAGAATGAGAATTAGGCAAGTAAAAAGAAGGTTCAAGTTCTAACACTAAAGTGAAGACTCGACTCAAGGGAAGGGGATCCGTTTCATTTTTACACAAGCTTGAAACGGAAGGTAACTATGCTTGTAACATGGTTTCATTTTTATGCAAGATTGAAACCAAAAGGTAAACTATACTTAAGGAGACCTAACATGATGGTCAGAACCTGACATGATGGTCAGGTGCTATTTCATTTTTTAACGAACTTGACATAGCATGGGAACTTTGCTTAAGGAAAACTGACATGATGGTCAGGTGCTATTTCATTTTTTAATGAGCTTGACATAGAATGGGAACTTTGCTCAGAATATGGTTTCATTTTTATGCAAGCTTGAAACCAAAAGCGTAAACTATGCTTAAGGAGTGGTTTTATTTTTTAACGAGCTTGAAACCAAAAGTAAACTATGCTCTAGACATGGTTTCATTTTTATGCAAGCTTGAAACCAAAAGCGTAAACTATGCCTAAGGATTGGTTTTATTTTTTAACAAGCTTGAAACCAAAAGTAAACTATGCTCTAGACATGGTTTCATTTTTATGCAAGCTTGAAACCAAAAGCGTAAACTATGCTTAAGGAGTGGTTTTATTTTTTAACAAGCTTGAAACCAAAAGTAAACTATGCTCTAGACATGGTTTCATTTTTATGCAAGCTTGAAACCAAAAGCGTGAACTATGCTTAAGGAGTGGTTTTATTTTTTAACAAGCTTGAAACCAAAAGTAAACTATGCTCTAGACATGGTTTCATTTTTATGCAAGCTTGAAACCAAAAGCGTAAACTATGCTTAAGGAGTGGTTTTATTTTTTAACGAGCTTGAAACCACAGGGTAAACTATACTCTCAAACCTGCTCCTACCAAACATGATATCCAAAGGTTGGTAGGTTGCCCCCATTTCATAAAAAGCTAATGGCTTGGATCCATTATGATGTCCATAGATTAGAGCCATGCCCCCCCATTTTACCTATGATGGGAAGAAGCTAACTAGAAGAAGGGGAAGGAACCACAAGAACATGCGGCACATTCAAGGTATTCTGATTACTAGGAGTCACATGATGGTCAGGTGTAACAAAAGAAAGCTGATCAATGGTCACAATCTTCCCATCATGGGGAAAACGCATAACTCTAAAGAGTGTGGACACAACAGCCTTCATGGCGTAGACATAATCACGTCCAAGGAGCAGATTGAAATCCAAAGGACCTTGAACCACCATAACATCAATACAGATAGTTTTCCCTCCTAACGTAATAGGAAAATGAGGAAGGATCCCTAAAGGTGCAGTAGGCCTTCAATTAAAAGCTAGTATATGATCGGTGGCTGGCACAATCTGAGGTGAACCTAAATCTTGCCAAGCAGTTGAGGATAGAATACTAACAGAAGCCCCTTCATCAACAATAGTGCGAAGAATCCGCCTCGCAGTAACATTCACAACTATCTGGAAAAGAACACTCAAATGAATACGAGACTCTGTTAGGTTACTCCAGTCAAAGGAAATAACCTCACTACTTGGAGAGGGTTCTGTCGAAACAGACAAAATTTCCTCTTATCGAGAACAATCAGAACGAAGCATAAAATCTTCAGTAGATTTTGGTTCATTCTCTATTGGGAGAGAAGAATAAGACGAAGATTTGGTCAAAGAGACTACTTCAGTCTTAACACTCTCTGATGAAAGAGTGGGATCGGGTGGAAATGACACTGACTCGACCACTTTAACTTCACTCTCCAAAGGAAGAGTGGGATCAACCACAAATAAATCCGAATCGACCACTTGGTCAACTAGTGGGGGATCGAGGGATAACTTACTATCACTTGTTGGAATCACCTGTTGATGATCAGTAATATTTTCCAACCAACGTGAAGCTTCATCCATGCTTGGACAAAGAAAATGATGATGCATAGCCTTGCATATCAAACAAGGATACAAGACTTTACCCTTACGACCTTTAACCAATGGGTCACTGGTTGAGGGAGTATCGTCAACATGATGATCAGAGGTTGATGACACATACGGTTTGGACCTTTTAGACCACTCTTATTATACACAGGAGAGACCCAAACACTCCTTAAGAAGGTGGTCCCCCTTGCAAAGCTTACAAGGGAACTTGTGTTTTCCAGGTGTTCTCTTAGAACAAGAACCATCAAGAGTAGATGGTTGCTGCTTTTTCTCTTTCTTATCCTTCTTCTTCTTACTCTTCCCTCTCTTCTTCTTCTTACCCACAAGACAACTAACCACAGAGCTTCGGTCAAGCGAAGAAGAAGAAAGAGATGAAGCCACAACCGGCGAAGAAGGAGCAGGATTATGTTGAGGTCGATCCTCTCCTGGAGGAGAGGTGACATTTGAGACATTAGGTGTAATAGGAATTACCGGATTAAAAATCCAGACCAATAATCCTATAGTTAATCCAGGAATATTTAGAGTGGCAATAAAGGGACGACCAATACCTTCTATTGGAGGGAATACAAAAGGTACACCTTGGAAAGGGACCTCTTGAGTGGTAGTCCCAAATCAGGATGCCATCTCTAAACTCTCTAATAACCCCCTAACTACCATGCACAAGCAAGTACTACTCAAACTAAAAGCAACAAGCAAACATGTGAAAGGAGTGGATAAGAGTCAGGAACCTCACAGGACAAGCCAAAAGGATAACTCAAATGGTTTGAGGATTCCTAAAAGGGTCTCCCGATATACGCAAGGTACGAGGGAGCTCAAATCGGTAATAGTGTTGTCTAATTCATAACCATACACAAGGGGCCTTCCGATATACAATCGAGTACGTGAAGTACATTTCTATATACCTCAAGGGTATGTGAAAGGCCATTCGATATACCAACGGTACGTGGAAGAACCGTGCGAGTCTCGAGATGTAATGCTGACAAATAATGACAGCTCCTACATTTAACGACGCCCGAACATGTCTCTAACTTATCACTCAAATTGCTAAAAATTTTAACCTAGTACTACCATTAATTTTATCTTGTGCATTTAGGTGGAACCATGGAGTGAAAACTTGAATTTAAAGAAGATGCATACTGATATATATGATAGTGCAAGTTTTCCTCTTTAATGAAATTCTACCTAAGAGAGGGAGAGAGATTTACTTTTCTTCCAAAAAATGCACACCCAAATGCAAATGCAATTATATCTTTTCAAACGAAAAGCGAAATATCAATGCACCCTAAACAATTTTCAAAGCAAACAAGAAAGAGATCTAGAGAACATATAACATAAATTAAAATGTTTCCTATATTTTCATGCTTGAAAAAGACGCATAAAAACTTAATGGAAAGATTATTTCACTAACGTTTCCAAACAAATCTAACTCTAATGTACGCAAAGTTGAAAATAGATATTTCTTCTCAATGAAAGTAAGATCTAGAATTTCAAACAATCATGTACAAAACAAGAAGAAAATCATTCAACAAACTTGCGAATAAAGAAAAAGAGAGAGAAAACTAAAACTTCTCTTTGAAACAGACAAGGAAATGAAGAACCAATCTTTCCTACCAACCACTAAAAAAATCATCATGCGGAAGGAAACAAGAATCACCCCAAGCAAGGAAAGACTCAAAACAACATGGATCACTCATGCATTCCAAGTCCAAAACAAACCAAAAACCTACTCAGGAAAATGAAATGTATATTTCCAATTCCAACGAATGATATCTACAGAAAGGAGCAAGAGGTTTCAAGCAAAGAAAAGAATGTAAACTCCAATGCAAGAAACATAAACTCTCTTTGAATGCAGAGGGAATATAACACTCAAAGCAACTAAGCAAAAACACACTTCTTTTTCATCAAAAAGTAAGCCAAAAACACACAAAAAATGAAAATACAAAGTCTGGAACAGCGCCTACCTGGCACCAAGCAAATGAAGCTGCTGACAGGCGGTTTTGAGGCAGAACCGCTTCTTGCTCATTGGACTCAGGTGGTGGCACCACGTCTAGCTAACTAGACTCAGGCGGTGGCACCTCTCCTTGCCAACAGAACATGTGTGGTTCCCTGTAGATGACCAAAACACAAGAAGAATGAAGGATCCAGTCAAAAAAAGTGTAGATCAAGGAAAATACTATTGAATTGAGTATGGAAATAGAGCGTAAAAGATCAAAACAACTCAGATATGAACAGATCTAGAAATTTCAAACCCAAATGAAGCAAGTCAGAAATTAGATCTAACTGAAGAGAGTTGAAGAAAACGGAGCCTGGATTCAGACAAGAGTTGCGGACTGAGGAAGATCAGAACAACTGAATACTTTATTCCCCAGCGGAGTCGCTAGATTTGTTAGCTGGAATATTTCACCTCCTGGAGATAGCAAGGTGTTCCACTGGTCTGAATGGTTCAGATCCAGAAAAAATAGAGGACAGAGGTTGAAGACTCTCCCTAGACACTGTAGATATCTGGAATACAAGGCTTTGACAGTTCACCTATGTACCTGCAAAAAAGATGAACATGAAACGAATCAAAGCAACCAGAATATGATCTACTAATCTATGCTAGTGACTAAGGAATCTAGCAACATATATATGCGAAATCACAACAACAACATCATATGTGGGACAGAAATCAATTTGCATTAGAAATATGAAGAAGTTTACAACCAAGCCTTAGTGTTGACATGCATCTCCATGAAACCAACTCTTCATCCCCAAAATCTCTGACTCTAGCTCTCTATGCTCTCTCCAAATGATCTTGGGCCAAGAATCAATCCAACAGCATAACAATACCTTCAATGTTCTCTCTCAACCATGGCTATGAGCTCATATTTATAGGGCTTTAATGGATAGATATGGTTCAGAAATTAGTGGGTGAGGTGGCCTCTAAGATCCTAGGATGAGGGATCTCAATCTCAACCAACCCACAATAGTAGGGATAAGGCAGTACACAACCCTTATCATCTAGAAGCCTCTAGAAACTTCTATTTTTCCCTTTTTACCCAAGCTACCGTGCTTCTCCTTCTATGACAGAGCGGTTCTAGTAATAACCGCATATGGACCAAGGGCAATGGGCGGTGGCACCACTTGTGGACAGCCGATGAAAGGCGGTGCGAGTAGGGGTACTGCTCCTGGATAAAGGGGCATGCGCAGTGCTGGGAATTTGTACGATAGATTGATGAAAAACCATTTAGTTCCCACTCCAGAAGCTGGGATTCAGGGCAAGTAGGTATGTCAAATGTCTTATCACATGATGGTGACAGGATTTTGGTATAACAAGGACCAATGACAATAGGATCATGGCTAACGATGATAATGATGTTGTTGCATGTGACTAGCAACCTTACGAAGGAGAGGATAAGGAAACAAATCCATGATCAAGAAGTTGGTGGGCAAATTCTACAATCTTGTGTAAGAGACCAAGTAATCAAGTAACATCAAGGGTGTGAATGGGAGCCATGCAGGTAATGGTTTAATTATGGTGATTTCATAAGTAATGAAAAGGGATTGGGTAAGAATCCTTTGATCTATATTTAGTAATCATACAATGGTATGCATTTAGGAATGAAATGCATTCATGTGAATGACATACTGCCCTAGTGTGGTGGAGCATGGAGTGGTGAAGGCAAAGAGGTCTCATACCATGTGGCTGTTTAGAAATTTAGACTACTGTTGACGGGCGCATTTGACTAAGCCCGTAACGGGGGAAAACGACCCAGTCCGGGATCCTTAGAACAAGCTCCAAGCTGTTTGGAATAGTCGCTCCCGACAGATTTAAAGGCTCTTTTGGCCTGGGATCCTAGAAGACTAATGGTTACAATTAATGCTACTGATAATCAGTGTTAGTCCTATGCTTATAATTACAAAGATTAATCCAAGTTATATATTACAAGAATCACAAACTGTTAAAAATGAAACAATTAACCCTAAGAACGTGAACCTAGACAGAGTTCATATCCTACAACGTCATGTTAAAATTATATACACATGTACAGTAATTACAAAAGGATAATCTGAATATAATTAATGAAAAGATCTGACTCAACAGGGTTCTTCAGATAGTACAAAAGCAAAAAAATAAATAAAGTACAAATCTGATCTAATACCTATCCTGATCAGGAGCAATAATTAATTTAACCTGTAACCGACAGACGTTGATAAAGACACTGTATGTAAACATTTGCTGATATTTAAAAACATTCAAATATTGCAAATTCATACAAGCGTCGTTACACATTATGTAACAATAATATCAATTATTAAATACAAAACATGACATACCAACATAGTCAAAAACAGGAACAGCCGATACCTAATAAATAATATTTGCACAATTCATCAAGGAAATTATAACAAACATCCATAATATGGGAGAGCAAATAGAAAAACTGAAAGATACTATAAATCACATATAAAGTTTTAAAACTGTAAATGTGTGTACAACATCACCAGTCCAAATGCTGTAGCTACTGACAGCTAACTGCCTAGAAACACAGGTAGAATGAACCAGCAGTTTTGTTCTCACTTCCCCAGAGTATCGACCCCCTAACATGTTTACTATCAGCCCTTTAAATACATTTTGAATTTCCAAAATAACCTTCTCAAAGAGCTAATAACAACCAACATTGTGATCGCTAACAGATATCAAATAAAAACGACAAGTGGAACATGTCGTTTTTTCCAACAAACGCACAGCTATTCCATCCATCACATAGGATCGAGGACATAAACGAGATAACAGCACCTGTAAAACAGTCCTTCAAAATCGATTTGTCTCCAGAAATAAAGGGATCGTCCAAATAACCGAAATCATCAAAATCAGGGAAAGAGATATTCATAATGCTATCTGCGATACAACACACAAGAAATATAATTAAAACATAATTAAAATAGTAACAACTAAAATCATTCACAAATCAATTTAAAATAATGAAATACCTGCAATCGATCATCAAAATAACATATCACCAAACACTACAGATTGACTGGAGCGTTAAAAACCTGGATATTAACTCCACTAGACTGACTTGGAGAAGGAGCTTTAAATTGCATGAGAGCGATCTGAGCATTGAGCTCATGCAACTTTTCCTCACTCTTTGCATTCTCATCCTGCAACTTAAGAACCCGCCTTATGAGTTTGTTTTTATGATTCCTCAGTCGTGAGAGATGCTGATCACTTACATCAACTTTTGTCTTTAATTTCACATTATCAGCTCTCAATAAACCCTGACTCGTAACTATTTCG
>LPNX010039415.1:2021-32192 GCA_001517045.1 Pseudotsuga menziesii | reverse complement strand
GACAACGACCCTGATTGGGTGCTCTTCTTGCACCACTTGCTCACTATCAGGCTGCATATATATATATATATATATATATATATATATATATATATATGTCAATGTCAACAAATATACATGTACCTTGTGGGGGAGAGGGTCACCAATTTGGGTTTCTTCAAGCACCAAATCAGATAAAGATATGTACACACAAACGTACAAAGAAAGTGATCTAGACATAAACATACCTGCTGGCTCGTCAAAGGTGGGCCACCGGTTTGGTGCTCTTTATGCACCGGTGCCTCACTAGGGTCCTGCATATAAAGTAGCATATATATATGTCAATTTCATATAAAATAGTGAATCAGAGACATATATACTATTTGGAAGGAAAATGATGAACCACCAAAGAAAGCGAAACATGTACATGTACTTGTTTGGGGGGAAAAGGTGGGTTGACAACAACCTCGCTTTGGTGCTCTTCAAGCACCACTGTCACAATAGGTTCCTACATAAAGTAACATATATGTCAAAGCAATATGTAAGTTACAAAATGATTTTTCCAAACAAAGCGAAACATAATTAAAAGCATATTTCAAATAATACCTGTGTCTGCGAATCTACCTCTGCATGAGAGGGAATAGGTTGCGAGACAATATACTCATCATGGGCAACCTACATAAAACATGTTACATATCAAAATTAGGATACATATTGAATGTTACTTGATCAAGATATGTACACAAACATACAAAGAAAGCGATCTACATAAACATACCTGCTGGCTCGTCAACGATGGGCCACCGGTTTGGTGCTCTTCACGCACTGGTGCCTCACTAGGGGCCTGCATACCGGTTTGGTGCTCTTCACGCACCGGTGCCTCACTAGGGGCCTGCATACCGGTTTGGTGCTCTTCACGCACCGGTGCCTCACTAGGGGCCTGTATATAAAGTAGCATATATATGTCAATTTCATATAAAATAGTGAATCAGAGACATATATACTACCTGGAAGGAAAATGATGAACTACCAAAGAAAGCGAAACATACATACCTGTTTGGGGGGAAGAGGTGGGTTGACAACAACCTCGCTTTGGTGCTCTTCAAGCACCACTGTCACAACAGGTTCCTACATAAAGTAACATATGTCAAAGCGATATGTAAGTTACAAAATGATTTTTCCAAACAAAACGAAACATAATTAAAAGCATATAAATAATTAAAAACATATTTCAAATAATACCTGTGTCTGCGAATCTACCTCTACATGAGAGGGAATAGGCTACGAGAAAACATACTCTTCCTGGGAAACCTGCACAAAAACATGTCAAGTATCAAAATTAGGATATATATTGAATACATTACAATCTATACTATAAATATGTAAATAAAGTTGACAAATTAACAAGTATAGTTCTTACCCCTATTGGTGAAGAACCAAACCCATAAGCAATATTGACAGCCGCATCAATGTTCTCAACATTGATCGACGGACTATGTGACTGTGGTGTGCCATGGGACACTAGCTGTATATTTGTTCACAAAAATGGTTAGATAATTAAATAGAAATAAAGTGCGAAACAATTGAAGATTTTGACATGAAACAAAATATAATATTAAAATAATGAGTTTTACTTACAAAGCGAAGTAATCCATCATCTCGGAAGTCGGAAGCAGGGCCATAGCATATGCCTCCACACGATGTGCAAGGGTGTGGAGTAACACGACGCTTTGAAGACTCTGCATCTCCTATGTGATCTGTAGATGGGCCCGTCGTAGAAGTGCCAACCCCTTGGTCTACATTGCCTTAGACATCAGTGCCATGCTCAAGCAATGTCTCTGCCATGTCAAGTAATGCCTCCTGTGTATACTCAATGACAAGACCTGCAGGAGGATATACCAGAGGGGGTTTTGGTGTGCGTGGTGGGCATGGCACACGGTTGGGATCTATCCTGTCTCCTTCCCTATCTTGGGGCATCCCATGACCAACACCCTGGTTGCCTAAGAGATCGAAGTAGTTAACATGTTTCCCTAGGATGAATTCTGCATACAACTTCCTAAGGAAATAAAATGGGATGTCCCTATTCCCATGGGGGTCTTCATCAAAGACCATATACCAACAATCCATCCAATTAGCCTTTATATTTGGTTCAATGCACCAGTCTATGGAAATGTGTGCTCGACTGGTGGGTGGAACCAATTCGATGCTAGGGTCCCGGAATAATGAAAATAACTAGTCTTTTGTAATTTTAAGGGCTTTGATGTCTTTATGAGTCAATCCATCGGAGTAGTATTGCCTCCTAGATTCTCTGTACGAGGTAATGTTGTACAGAGCTCCTTAGGCACCGGAAATTGTGTTTGTTATTGTGTCCAAGGAATCGGCTAAAGAATCTCTCAAATGACCCCCCCCTCTAATAGATGAGCTAAAGCGCCTCAATGATGCCAAGCGTGCAATAATCTGTGTGTTTCTATCTTGTTCCCCCTCTGGGTCTGGGTTTGGTTGTGGGTTAGGTTGTGGGTTAGGTTGTTGTGGGTTATTAGAGGGTGGGTTTTCCACATTCTGTTGTTCATTTGTGTTGTCTGTTAAGATTTAAACATAAAATTGCAAGTTAATTTACTTAGAATCATTATTTGATTGTTCACATTCAATTATTTTTTTAAATTTGTTCAAAATAATTATAAAAACAATGAAATTATGAAAAAAATTAAAGAATGGAAGGCTAAATGAAAAGGATTGAACTAGTATTTACCTGCCATTGGAGCAATCCACCTCTAACTTGGCCTCGACCTCGAAAAGGTATAACGCAAATCGCACTTGCGGTTTTTCGCCTTCCCGATGCTTTGAAAATGAGATTTGAGGGGCCTGCGGCCTCTGTTTTTTGTTTTGTTTTGTTTTGAATATCGCAAGTGCGATATATTGCACTTGCGATATACTTCTTTTGTGGCCCCCTTCCAAAAAAATAACATGTTTGGCAATGTTGTAGTTTTCCAAGTGAGTTTGAGCAAATGCTTATCTCAGTGTGGAATGCCTTATTAAACTTGATCATGATTCCAAAATTCCTCCTCCCACTAAGAAACTATTAGTCAATAAGTTTTCAAATTCCTTTCAACTTCTTGAGGGTCTCCCCCCCACTTGTTCTATCCAATATTTCATTGATTTAATTTTTGGTGCCTCCATACAAATGCTTTTTCTTACCAATTATCTCCACATAAAGTTATTGAATTAGAACATAAGATTAATCCCTTATGGGATCTGGCCATATCCAACCTAGTTCTTCCCCTAATGGCTCCTTTTCCTTCATTATTCCAAAAGCATAGAAGTGGTTCCCTGTCAAAGATTCTCGTGCTCTTAATAAGATCACTACAAAAAATTGCTATCCCTTGTCACAGTATGATGATTTTCAAGGGTAACAAATTCTTTACCAAGATGATTGTTGAATGGGATAACATCATTAGGTTTGCATGAGTTCCAATGACACCTATAAGATTGATTTAAGACTAAGTTTCTTCTCCATCCAAGGATATTCATTGTGATATATCTTGAAAAAAATATCATTTTTAGTAAACCGTAGGAAGAGAACCTATGTGTGCACTTGGTACTAAAGCTGCTTCGAACTCACAAATTGCAGGTTACTCACAAAAAGTATTATATTGGGAAAACCTCCATTCACTATCTAGGACTTCTTATTGATAAAATTGGAATAGGTGTTCATCTTGCCAATGTACAAGCTCTTGTTAACTGGCTCATCCCCTCATTGTTGTTGCTTGAAAAAGTATTTATCGGTGGCCTAAATTTTTATCAAGATTTTACTACTCATTTATCTCACATTTCATACCCCCTACATCAACTCTCCAATCCACTTGTGTTTTCCTAAGAAAGTTAATGGATGAGAGTTCTTGGAACTCAAACACTACATTGTATTTGAAATTGGTTTTGCACCTTTTGGATTCGCAATATCCCTTTGAGATTGAGACAAATGCTTCACACTATGCTACTAGTGCCATATTAAAATGGGTTGCTCATCCCACGAACTATCATTCCAAGACTTTGACAAACGCCAATCTGAAGTACAACACGTATGACAAATAATTTTGAGATCTAGTGAAGGCCTTGAAGCAATGGTGCCATTATGTTTTGGATAAGGAAAACAATTTTTGTACTAATAATCATCCCTTAATCTTTTGAAATCATAGTCTAAGAGTTAAGAACAATTCCATCTCAAACATGCCTCCTACCTACAATAGTTTCACGTGGTCTTTAAATATGAGAAAGGGAGTTCAAATTAGGCGACAAATGTGTTGAGTTTCCCTCCAACTCAACCAATGCACATTTTGGATGTTCCTTGTGTTGCCTATGAAGCTTGGAACAACTATATGCTACTAGTACTTTCTTTGGGTCAGTTTGGCAGGCCTTTCATCATCCCACCCAAAGTAATTTGTATTTGGGAGGGTTGGATGTTTATGCATAATTAAATTTTCCTACCCAACACTCTAGGCTCCTTAGTTTTGATTTGGGAAGCTCATGCCTCTTGATATGGTGGACATTTTGGTTCACATAAGATGCGTTGACAGGGAAAAATGACCCTTCATCAACAAGGATAGAGTGTCCAATCGGAGGTCCCAATTAGAACCTCTTTCATTTGTGATGGCACTTTTGACTAGTATGTGGACCCAATTGTCGTTTGGATGTGTACGCTTTTTTGTGATGTTATTCTATTTTAAGACCCTATTATGTAGATATATTTAAAGATGTAGAATGCATTTCTACCTAACTTATCCTAGCCATGAGCTATTCTTACAATTAAGTTAAGAATGAGCATGAACCACATTAATTTTCATATGGAATAAATTCATATACATATGCAACCATGTGATTCACTTAATATTAATAGAGTGAAAATAGATGCAGATAAATCAACAACCAAATACATTACTAAAGTCCCTCTCTCATATATGTCATAATCAAGGCAATAAAAAACGCATATGTGATATCGCGTATGCGTTTGGTAAATGTTGCATATTGCATATGCGTTTTGTAAATGTTACATATCGCATATGCATTTGGTAAATGTTGCATATCGCATATGCGTTTTGTAAATGTTACATATCGCATATGCGATATTTAACATTACAACACGCATATGCAATATATCGCATATGCGATATACATTTCCACGAACCTTAGCCTTGTGTTTGGGTTTGGGTTATTCCGAACGTACCATCAATAACGCATATGCGTTCTTGATTTGCACTTCAAAAGTGCATTTCTGATTTCCTAAGTGGAACCAACTTCGTGCGACCGCCCTAACAGTGTTTAGATCAACCTTTTTTTTCTCATGTTAATCTTACGCAATCAATCACAAATCCAAAACAACAACTCCATTGAGTCTCAAGCTCCCAATTCTCATCCTATGATATCCCTCTTTGATTATGATAATTACATTTACAATTCTTCTTCTATTTATAGGTTTGTGCCTTTACATTCGTAGTCCACTTCTAACTAACTCCTAACGGATTCTACAAACTAATGACCAATATCCACAAAATATGGTCCAAAAGTACAAAAAGTGACATAAAATATTCAAAATAGTCTATCTTCCACTTGCGCGGTGTCTTCTGAGCTTGCGGGACACTTTTGGTGTCGTGCAACTAACTTGGCCCAAAGCCCTTGCCAACAAGCAGCAAGCTATAGGAAGCCATTGTAGCCGTGAAAATCATAGGTTTACCTTGGAAAGCATCAGGGAAGAACGTCATTAAAACTGTAGACAAGTTTCACACCCAAACCCCATCACAAAACACCATTAACAGAGCAGAGCTCGACTCTCTTCTTCCACAGGCCAAACAACCAAACAATGAAGGGTTCTGACAAAACAAACGACACATCAACCCTTTGCAACCCTAGCCAACAAAACTATACAAGTGGACAACCGAGATGCAATCTCGAGCCAACATCAAAAGCCTAGATGCATTGTCAACTCGCAGCCAGGACAACACCATTAAAGTCGCAAATCAACCAGGGTACAGATCATAACTCAGGGCCAAGTGTAATCTCATCATTACAATCATTGTTTAAAACAAGGATCGCATATTGGGTTTAACCCATAAAACTTACAATCATATAAACCAACGACCTTATTATATTAACATTTCAACTTTGGCATAGCACCATAACTAATGTTTTAACCATACAATTGAACAATCAAAACCTTACGATATTAACCCTTGCGCTCTAGGACCAAGGTCCTTCCAATGTTATGTTTTTACATTGCGCATAGGACTATGAAAAACCTTGTGTTCTTCTAAGCACCTTATTACATATTACAAGGTGGGATCAAGACTATAACCTAGTCTCCCAAGCCTTGGGGCTAACCAAGGCCCTAGTAAATCAAGGTAAAAACAAAACAAGGTTTAATAAGCAGTTAAAACTCTGCTAACACGTGCAGTTGGTGAAACCTGTCATAAGCAGTATTAATCATGTAAGTAACTATATACATAGTATCATCAAATAAACTCACGCCATAAATGCTTGCTAGGATTTGTAAGCAGAATTTCTAGTTAAATGTATGTACACTTCTTTTCTTTTTATGATTTTTGATGTGTGGCAATTTCTTATAAATTTCTTATAGATGAGACAAAGTCCATTCGATAGAGAAAAGAAAATCACCGAAGTGGAGGCATTTGCAATACAATTGTGCAGGGGACAAAGTTTATCCCTTTTCATGGGAGCATTTACCTCCTTTTCTACTAAATTGATTACATTGTTTATTGTTTTATTTCTAAAATTGATTATATGGTTTTTTTAATTTATTTGTTTTTAATTTAATTGTTGGAATTATTTTGTTTAGCTTTGATAATTTAAAATAAGTTTTTCAAATTCAGAATAAATAATAATAAAAAAGAATATATATATAAAAAGTTATAGTTTATTCATATTCACTAACACAAGTTAAGTAGAACACTAGTTAAGTGGCTTTTCTAATTATATGCCAATAAATTTATTAAATGAAAATTAAAAGTTAAATTGTTCTTCAAAACACATTTCTTGAAACCCTAAGAAATTATTAGTTTGTTGATAATGAGGGCTCCACTCTTCATATAAGGTTCATTTAACTTTCACCCAATACATTAAGAATGTTAAGATTTTATAATTTGCTAAATTTTGATGCTTTCCGATATTTTACCATGTGGAATCTATTTATACATTTAAAATCATGATTTGAATATACAGAGAATTTGATTAAAAAAACTTATCTAATGTTTAGATTTGTTCTTTATGAAACAATAAGGAAGCCTATAGGTTTTTATATCTCATATTTTAGACTTCCTTGAACAATTAACAAGATTAACTCTAACAAGTGTACAAGCAAGTTTCATTTCATGGTTGTCCTATTTTGTTATGCTTAAATTCATCTTGATTATTTGGTTTAAATGGGCTTAGTTAAATGGTTAACTAAAACCACTAATCAACTTTTCATTTGTTTATAAAACTTTTTGTTTGTTTCTGGGCTTAGTCAAATAATTGACTGTAACTGTTAGTTAACCTTTAAATTATTATGCTTATATTTGTTTATTTAATTTATGCTTTAGATTAATTTTTAAATCCAAGCAACTTAAAAAATAACAGATGACCTATCAAAATTTGAACCTAAGCCGTTGTGTTCTTAATATGAGCAACTACAAGAGTAAGGAATGCCAACGTGAAGAACTAAAAAATAAAATGTATTTTGCATTTATACCAGGCATTTTTAAATAGAATGTATTGTGCATCTGTGCAAGGCATATTTTTTTGTTTATGTACATGCAATTTATATAGAAGGCTCAAGCGAAGAGTAGATATGTATGTTAACGTGAAGACCGCGTTTGCTTGCACTGAAATACTACAACTTTTGCTGTGACTAACCAGCAGATCTGATCAAGGGACAGACCATCGTATGACTATGTAGTCTTTCAAGGAAATCAGCTAATGTCTTCTGAGAACTATACATAGTAAATGAATGATAATCCATCGTTTTGACTTTGGAACACATATCTGACTTATCAGATCATATTCAGCTCCACATAAATGATCTTGAAACATGAACAGAATCATTCACACAAATATAATAATTATACAGTAGCAGTCCATATATATGAAAGACTGGGTAGAGAAACCTGGGCACTTCTCAGCATTTAGCTAATGGTATACTGGTTTTTGTTGATTTCTGTGTCTGACCCTGTCGGACATCAAATGAGCACGCACAGGCACTCAACGACTAAAACTGGCACAACATTCTTTCATCCCTGCTGTTGCTACTCCCAGTTCTTCACCTCAGTCAGCCAAATTATAGAACTCGTTCCCCCCTTAATTACACATGCCTATAGGATAGACGATGAACAAGAATGCCATGGATTCCCTGCATTTCCATTTCCATTGCTGTATAACGGGCAAGTTCTGTACGCACCTCTGCTAGCTTACTCTGCAACTGTTGCACCTGAACTTGCAGAATTGAGATCGCCTCCACGCAACCGTAAACAGTTATTTTCACCCTCGCCTCTGCCTCGTACGTCAACAAACCCACTGAGACTTCTCTCTGATGAGAAGGCAGCTCGTTGAGCAGCTTGCTGTTGTTGCTCAGCCCAAAGATCTTGTGCTCCCAAACTTATGGGGTTGCTCCCGTGGGAAATATAGCGCAAAGACAGACTCTGTCGTGCACTTCCTCTTCAGTAATTTACAAGCCGCACAGGAAGATGAACTTGAGCCTGAACCTCAATCTGAAGCTGAAGAAGATGAGGATGTTATTTCTTTACAAAGACATATTGTTTCCTGGTTTCTAATTATACCAAACGGATTTAATGTGGACATAGGACCACCAGACTATCCCTTGTTTTCAGATTCTTGATTATTTCAGATCTCAACATCTTTTCCACTTACTCTTAAAATTAAAAAAAAAAGCCTGCTTTTTTTTAAAACACACATGGAGTCGTGGTTATTCACGGCTAAAATTAATCAGCAACTGGCGGTTCGATCTCATCACATTGTGATCCAATAACCAGCCATGAGCAGTCATTGCTTTGTCCAGGCTGGTTAATGATAGCAGTTATTAGCCATGCAAAAATTGACATGCTATCTAAAGTAATATTTAACATATAGCTTTGCAAACATTGTGCACTGCAACTTTACACCATTAAATAACCTACAACAAACTAAAATATTGATAGCTGACTACCAAATTATACATTATTTTTCAAGATTCTTGATTATTTCAAGAACTCATTTTCTATGGATCCAATATACACTCGCTGTATGGCTGCGGAGTACACCAAAGATTGAATTAGATTCAATTCTTCATCCAACTAATGGTATAGCTGCGCTACCGGGTGCATAGTTGCAGCTATTTTCTTTTTACCGAACACTCCTAAACTAAAAAAGCAGCTGGTTTTTGAAAAACGCCCCCGCACTACCTAGTGCCATGCTCATCCATTTAATTGACGCACAGAATACTTTATTGATTTGATATCAAAAAGCAGCATTTCGGGGTGAATGAAAAGGCAGCAGGGGGGCTGCAGTGCGTGGCCGTGGTAGGGAGACTTTTACTAGCAAGGTACACCTTCCCGCGCACGCTTATAGGTCGATTGCGATGTTTTCACTTTTCCTATGAATAGCACGGAATGTAGAAAAAGGGTAAAAATGAAGAGTTTTCGAATTTCAAGATTTACATTGTATTTTGAGGTCGATAAATTCGTTGTCAAATAGTGATGCCGTTGTTTAAGTCATGTAAACTGCACATCCAGGTTAGTAATAAATAGGTTTTTGAAAGATGTATCCCATTTGGTTGACTGGTTTAGAACCCTGACTTGGAGACGCGGGAAGGTGTCTTCTTTATTAAAACTAGTATATTTATATAGTTTGTGGTTGAATCACTTTCATAAACTGACTTGGAGAAGCCGGAAGGTGTCTTCTTTATTAAAACTATTATATTTATATAGTTTGTGGTTGGATCACATTCATAAAGATCAAATGGTTGAAAGATAATTATGGAATGGAAGACTGTAGTCATATTTTTATAGTTAAACAGGTTCAACTGTGAATGGGTAGCTACATGTTATCACTGACATTTTTTTCTTATTCATTTGCTTCTTCTTCCTTTTCTTATAGTTGTTTATTTTGAATTTTGAACTAGTGTCATAAAATCAGTCTCCACAATACACTTGTCTCATCCTAGTCTGTATATAAAAAACATAAAGAGTACTCGACCCTAAATCTCAAATAAAAACATCTATAAACCTCGCAGATAAATTTAATAAAAATATTAGAAAATAGGCGTTGAAGAGAGTGGCCGGTTAAGAGGTCAGTTTTTTTTAAAGCTGTGTATCCCATCTGTTTGGGTTTAAAGTGATAGGCGTTGGTTCGAGCCCTCATGCAGACGAGATTTTCAGGTTACCTCGCCAAAAACCGTAGCGGTGGGAGACAATTACAATTCTAAGTATAATGCCCATGAACCATTAGATTTCAACAAAAACATGACAGTAAAAAATGTTTTCAAAACTTCAACCAAAAACCTACTCATTCGACAAAGTTGTCATCCATGAACAAACAACGATTACTAAAGTTAACATCAATAAAGATGATTATATTGTGACGGCAGTTTTTTTTATTGCCTAAACAAATTGTCATAATGATTTCCTGTAAAAGATTTCTATGACAAACAAATTGCATAGTTTCTGATTCCTCACCTCCATGGATAGGACTGTCTCAAAGAAACAAAGATCTTTGAAAAGCTCAGAATAAAATTACTAAAGAGAATGGCAAATCCAGGCTACCTGCCTCTCTTCACATTCAAGCTTCTATAGATCCTGCTGATGAGCAGAGGTTCCACTCTAAACGATTCTATCAACTCTACTCTTAACACAGTTAACTTCTAGAAGATCGCATACCAGATTGCATCGTTGCTTTCTTTTAAACAAAATATGAATGCTTATTGCATAGTTGCTTTCTTTTAAACAAAATATGAATGCTCTTATAGATTATATTATTTGAAATTTATGTATTAGAGCGTAATGACCTATCTTCACTTTTAGCTGGACAGTGGACTTGTAAATTGATGAATGGACCCAAAAAAACGGAAGAGATGCATTTCCTTCCATTCCCAAACACAAGTGAATAGCATCATCTTATAACGGTTCCACGTCTCCAGTCACAAATAAAAAAAGCCATGGAATGGAAATATAAGCGCCAAGCCACTATAAATTATAACTATGCCTTGCACAAAACAATTAACAATTCAAGTCAATGACCCTAACTCACTTAGACATGACCGTACACAATCACTGATCATATTGGATAGTGTCATACATGAGGATAAATCTTAGTGTGTCCAACCACTGGATTTCCTAAAGCCATATAAGCCATCATGTTGAAAGAAAAAATGGCAGCAACTTCTTCTTGAACATATTCTACTAAATGTTGACGTAGAGGTACATGAAGATCCGATCTTAGAGAGAAAACACCGAGTCACCTGAAAAGTACAACGAATCTCATGAGATGAACCTTAAAGGACAAATACCCCATGTAGAAAAATGGTACACCACAAAGCATAATAGAAAACATTTTTGCAACTAGCTGTGCAATCGTGAGCTCCTAAGAGGTTTGAGTCATGAGATTTTGCAGTGAGATGTGCAATCCTGAGCTCCTAAGAGGTTTGATCCATAAGATTTTGCAATCAGCTGTGCAATCCTGAGCTCCTAAGAGGTTTGATCCATAAGATTTTGCAATTAGATGTGCAATCCTAAGAGGTTTGATTCATAAGAGGTGACACACTCACTTTAACATGCAAATCCCGCCAATTTCTCTCTGGTCTTTAAACGCTGCAATATTGGCGTGTGCCCTTCAATGTGGCAACACCATTGATTGCAATTGAATGGACAACTCAACTCGTTATATACTATCGTCAAAGTAAATAAAGTTGTACAAACAAGAATGAATGAGAAGTGTGGTTTGTTTCATTGTAAAATGGTTCGATCTTAGTAATTTTGAACACTACGTACATATTGTAAAACCATGCAGATTTATTGCTGCTACAGCATATAGCATCATTACGTTTTTTTGTTTAAATATACTGAATTGTCCGAATATGAATGGTTGAAGTCATTCATGCTATAATATTTATAATTGTTACAGGTATGACAACGTGGTTGGTTGTAAATTGTTTACTAAGAAGCTCCTGGTTAATCGGTGCAATCCCTTATTTGTTGCGTTCATAAATGATCTGTGGTATTTATTTGAGAGTAAATCTTATAAAGTTTAAGAATTTTATGACATAAATTTATTTGTAAAAAGTGTTAGAGAAGCAAATAATGTAGTTGATTATATGTTTATATTTAAGTTGATAGAGGTTTTTATTTGAGATTTGGGATGGACTAAGGTCTATGCTTTTTTATTTAGGGAGGAGGATGAGATAATTGTACTATAGAGATTGATTCTATGGCAGTCATTCAAAATTAGAAATAAACAATGATAACAAAGAATATAAATAAACTGTAACTAACTGACTAATGGATAACTGGTTGCTATACATGGATAACTCATAGATAATGAATGGATAACCAACAGTTCATGGCAGATAACTAAAGAATGTGAGATAAAAATAAAAATAATATAAAAAATTACGGATAGTTGATAAATGATTAATAAGAAAAATGTGGGTGATAACATGTAGCTAGGCATGGATAACTCACAGTTGAACCGGTTTAACTGGAAACATACCAAGAATAAGAATATATTTTCAAACTGTATTCCATTCCATAACTATCTCTCAACCATTTGATCCCTATGGATTTTACATGGGGATGAGAAAGTTGAGAAAAGTGTAATGTCCAAATTTAATTTTATGGACCTCCATTCAAATTCTAAATAAACAATTATTAAAAAAAGAATATCATAACAAGTGAACTGCCAATGAACCACATCTATATGAACACGCTTAATGTACCTTCTTTGAAACATTTTCACCCCACAACTCATTTATCAAACAAATCACATGGACAATCTCTTAATGACAATTTAACCTCTTAAATTTCTTTGTTGTCAATTATGGCATGAAATGTTTTTGTTTTATCACTCGGCCATATATTGCATTAGGTAACGGATTATGCAGAACCTAATTCTCTTTCCATTCAAATTTCTAGTGGTATACTTGATTATATGGTCATATTGAATTTATGCAGCTTTCTGAATAAAAGTTAACAGCAGACTGTTACTTCAAAGCATTTGTTCATTTTTTGGTAATNAATTGATTGTTTATCCTAGTTTTAAAACTAACAAAAAGAACAGCAAAATGCTCACTGCATTGAAAATATTGTCAGAAGTGGATAAAGCTTACATCCTCCTGCCTCAAGTGCTAAGTGTTTTTTTAAAAACAAACAAATAAATATCTCTAAATTACAAAATGATGATTCCTTTGACATGTTTTTGTTTTTTATAATACTAAAATAAGACCATCCAAACATAAAAAGACATAAACATAATTTATGGAATAATAATTTTCAATAAATATTTATGTTTATTTTTCATTTTATTGCTTATTTTCCATTTTATTAAGCGATTTGATCAAGGAAAGCATTTTCTAATCTCTCACAGAGAGGCGTGTAACTATAAATTCATGCAGCGAAATAGTTCAATGTTTGCTTTTTACCTCAAATCAGTTGAACAGTATTATGGTTTATATAATTCTTTGCACATAGAAATGAGGCCTGCAAATTAATGGCGTGAAATAGTTGTTTAAGTAGTTGTTAGTTTATTAATTTAAAATAAACCATGAAGAAGATATATTTTAAACTATTTCAGTTTAAAGTGGGATAATGGGTAGTTAAGGATAATAAATATTTAATTGATGGTTTATTTTTTACCACCAACCAAGTAAAAAATATAAATTATTTTTATATTATATTAAATATATATAATCAATTCAGTTCAAAATATTTTTTATATTATATTATATATAATCAATTCAGTTCATAATAATTTTTATATTATATCATATATATAGTCAATTCAGTTCAAAATTATATCTAAAAAGAAAAATAAGAGAATTATATAAAAAATCTTCCTACAAAAATTAATTGAGACATTTTATATCCCAAAACCTATTACAAATGAATGTATCCTTAGATATGTATCTATTTGTAAGTTTTTTTATTTTATCATCTCAATCAGTGATCCATTCTATCCATAATTATATTTTACATATTCAGATAATGTCAACCAATATTTTACATAACTACAAACTAAATTATAAACTAATGAAGAAAAAGAAAGACATTTACATAACTACAAACTGAATTATAAACTAATGCACAAAAAGAAAATAGGCAATGTTATCCAATCACCACTTTAAAATACTTAGTTAATTAATGGTAAAAAGACTAGGCTAATGCCGTTCAGCAGTTCACAAAACTAATAGTTAATTACATAAAATGATAATCCATCATACGACTATAAAGCATATATCTAGAAATCAGCTGAAATTTGGTTACACAGACGCATCCTAGACCAAGAGAATCAATCTCAGAGTGTAATAATTAGATACATAGGGCATCCAATAGTTCTAGTTATAAAGCATTTGCAACTTTGTGGGTTCAGCTCAATACCTCATTCTACATGTTCAACAGATTATCAGCATTAATCATGGTGGAGATGAATAGTGTTTCATGTTGACAGAGATGCCTCCACTGCTGTCACCAACGCCAACCTCGCCGGCATTCGCTGTACATGGAATACAGATTGGAGAAGGATGTGTAGGGGGAGGGGGAAGGGGAGGAGAACAGGATGCATTTGCTGTACATGCAATACAGATTGGAGAAGGATAACTAGCGGGAGGAGGAGCAGGAGGAGAACAGGATGTGATATTGTAGATGCCTCCTGCTGCTGCTGCCACTCCCAGTGCCTCTCCTGATCCCTGCAGTCTGGCTAAATCTAGAATTCGTTCTGTCCTGAATTCCAGAATCCCGTGGGATGAATGATGAACAGGAGCGTCTTGAATTCCCTGCATTCCCATCTCCATGGCTGCATAACGGGCAAGATCAGCACGGGCCTCTGCCAGCTCTCTCTGCAACTGTTGCACCTGACCTTGCAGAACTGAGATCGCTCCCACGCAGCCGTATACAGGATCTTTCACCCTCGCCTCTGCCTCATACGCCAAAGAACTCACTGCATCTTCTCTCTGTTGGGAAGGAAGCTCGTTCAGCAGCTTGCTGATGTTGCTTGCCCCAAAAACCTTGTGAACACTTGCAAACTTGTGGGGTTGCTCGGGTGGAAAATATGGTGCAAAAATGCACTCTGCTGTGCACTTCCTCCTCAAGAATTTACAAGCAGCACATGGAGATGAGCTTGAGCTTGAGCTTGAACCTGGACCTGAAGCTGAACAAGAGGAGGAAGAAGAGGCTGCCATTTCTTTAGTTCAATACATATTGTTTCCCTGCAACAGCTATTCTGATAATTATACCAAAAGCATTTAATGTGAACATAGAGCAGCTATGAGCCCGCCAGCGCCCCACTAGATTAGCCCAATTCACATAACTGATTCTGAATTCAACATCCCTTCTTTGAAAAAACGTTCCGCAATTACGCCATTTTCATCCTCTCATTGACGCACAGAATACTTTATTGATTTGATCTTAGAAGAGCAGTTCGGAGTTAGTGAAAAGGCAGGCCGCAGCGGGATGAACAGTACGAGACGAGGCGAGGCGGTGATAGCGGTAAGCCTGACATAATCAGCAAGGTACCCTTTGCTCACTCCCTTGTCGAATCCCTCGATCGTTTTTTTCGTAGAGGATTTTGATATATTTGTAGATTGCGATTTTTGGAAAAGACCAAGTCGGATAAGTAATGATGAAATAATATAGTTCATTGTATGTAGAATTGATACTGATGGGTATTGATGATTAAATTTCGTGTATGATCATTTTTTTTTTGGGTGCATATTTCAATGGCACCTAATTATATAATATGCAATGTATATGGACCGACATCCCAAGATGTATATTTATTATCATGGTTGTTAAAACATTTTAGATATTGTCAAATTTGGTTAGTTTAAAAGTGTGGGTTTGGTAACAAAGGTCATTTCAGTTTAATCTTTTTAGGGGTGAGTTATTTGAGAGGAGATATCTAAAAATTGTATCTAGAGTTGGTGTGGCCCAGACGGATGCGTGACTTTGCCGACTTAAATGTCCCTAAGTTACCTTTATCTAACTTAACCAATAATGAAAATCTGACCCAAATGGCGGGTATTTCTTGCAAACAAAAAAACATCTTATATATTATAAAAATATCATTTAAAATTTAATATGTAAAAGCTTTGTGATGTGGTACTTTCAGATGAATCTAGGTCATCAAAATCCTTTATTATAAAAAAAAATTAATATAGAAATCATCGCGATGTGGTACTTTCAATTGAATTTTAAACGAATCTAAGTTATCAAAAACCTATGAAATGCTTTCATGTGGAATGAGAGTTAAACAAATAATATTACAAACGCGTAGATTGAGAGAATAATAGATCCTAATTGATTGACAGAATAATAGATCCTGATATTTCGGTCAATATTATCAAGTTTGTTAACACTATTATTATTGTTAAAATAATTTTTTTATTTAATTTTTTATTAATAAAAAATTTATATTTACATTGAATTACTTTACTTTTATTTTCATTTCTCTTAATTTCTCCCCATTTTTACTCGTCAATACTCCAAACACCATCCTCGTCAGTGCGTCACTTCCACGTTCTACATAAGGAAGTTCAGCATTGAAAAATCACTCGAGCAGCAATTTAACATATATACTAATACAAATCCAAAGTCACTGATGGGTGATCAAAGTCAGGGATTGGTGGCCAAATTCTTCCGTATTTTATTTTTATTATGGAGTATTAATATTAATTTTATTATATTATAGTATGGAGGTAAATCATGTTTATGGTAGGTACTCTCTTTGGTTCGGTGGAAATGTTTATGGTAAGTATGGTGGAAATGTTTATGGTAAGTATGATAAGTACTCTCTTTGGTTGGGTGGAAATCATTTGTTAGGATTGTTTTTTCGTTGTTGCTTAGGTTAGTTAGGTTAGTGTTGGTTGTTAGTATTTTTTATGGTTCTCTTTGACTTTATTATTTATTATTATATAATATTTATTTTTTCTGTTATAAATTTTTATTAGAGTGAGAATAAACTTTGAATTACTCTTAACTAATTTTTTATAATTATAATTTAATTTAATTTTAAAAAAAATTAAAAGCATATATTAATGATTTTAGGGATCATATTTGATTTAGGAGAAAAAACACTCAATTTTTTTGTATGGGAACATGACATAAAACCAATAATGAGGGAGAATGGTTGGCTCTCCAATATGGGCTAATCTAACCATTTCTAGATTGATGGTCTTTGGGGACTCGATAATTACGTTGGGAAATCAAAATGCCAAAGGTTTTTTTAGCGTATAACTTTAATTTCTAAGCATGTAGAGATAAGTTTTGGCTAATAAATTGGCCAATAAAGGTGCTCAAAGCAATCGAGGAAAAGTAGTCTATGCAAACGACTCAAGAGTTATCAACTGTGTCCCATAGTCTCTCAAGGAAATTAATATTTTTACTTAATAATAAATAGGATTTATCCTTGGGAAAGAGGGGGTGTGCCCATGCCCTCCCCCTTTCCTCTTTTGAATAATCTAGAGCATAGGCCACATTAGAGGATTCTGACTTCTTGTTGTTACATTAGTTTCTGGTGTTTCTTCTTGCATCGGAAAGTCTCCATCTTCCATATTAAACATAGAAACACAGTCCCATAAAACTAAGGTATCTTCCTCTTGTGTTTATGTAGGTTCATGATCTTTTTCTTTCTCCTCACCAGTTTCTGTCAATTTGGAGTCCAATAATTGATTCATTACTAATGTCATAGAATTAATCCACTATGGGCAATTCTTCTCAGAATGAGGCTGCTAATGAAAGGTACAAAAATTGTCCATGCCTACATCGGTTAAATTCATTGCTGAAGGACTGTGTGGAGGAGGTTTAGGTTGACTGTTGTATTCCCTTTTTTTATAATAAGGCTTATATGGTTTATGAGCCTCCTTTTCCTTTTCTAAATTTATCACCCTGTTTGATAATTTCTGCATCATCTTCACCATCTCTTTGAAATCCTGTGATCGCTCATCCTTAGGCTTAGTCAACAATAAAGGTTTCTTGTTTCCAAAAGTCTTCTCTTCTGACTGCACACGGTAATTTTCTATACTCTCCATCTCTGCCTCTACCTTCTCAGCTTCTTCATAGGTTTCTACTAATGTGGGTCTAACCAATCTCTTGGCAAACATGGCTAGATCAAGCCCGAGAGCTGAGGTATGGTATTCAATTAGGGCATGTTCAGATGGTTTGTCAGCTGCAGTGAAATTGTTTAGGTAAGCAGCAAACCTTTGAGTGAAGTTATGCACTTTTCCTTCTTTTCCTTCTTTAGAGCAATTAACCCTTTCATTAAAGCTGCATGAGTTTTTTGGATTGCGTATTTGCTTCTAAACAGTCTCTCAAAAGTATTCCAATTTGTGATTGAATTTGCAGGTAGGGCAAAATACCATGAGGCTGCTTTTCCTTTCAAGGTGTGAGGAAACAATCTACAGACCACATCTTCATGTTGTCCAGCTCGTAGTCCCTCTAAAGCCAAGTAAAAACTCTGCAAATGATTATCTACAAGAATTCCTTCACTTGGTTCAAACTTGGGTAACATCTTGTCAAAAGTCTGAGGCAAATCATGCAAGGGAGGTGTTAGATTTAAAGGAGATCTAACTCTCCATGCAGGTTGTGGAGGTGGCTGATTTGCATTTACATTGGCCATGACTCTGAGTGGAGTATGCGGTGGGGATTGAACAGGAGTCTGAAAAGGTGAATAGTGAGGGGAATCTGGTCCCAATTGATCCAAAGGTTGGTCAACTTCTTGTAAGGCTGTTTCTACCAATTCTTCAAGATATTCTACTAACACTTAGTCTTCCAATTGAGGGTGATCTTTCTTCTGATACTCTCTTCTAGGTAGGACAGAGATAATAGGTAATCCTCCAATCGTTTTCGCATATGCCCTAGTAATTCTCCTTAAATCAGCAACCACTTCGTTATCAACAGGATAAAGATACCCTGTTTCTTTTTCTTTAGGAGTGGGTTTGTGAAGCAAACTGTTTTCAGAACTGTCACCGATGGAGTAATTTCGAGAAAGCGGGCTTCCTCAGCCAGCCATGCACTGGTGGCCCTCCTTCTAGCGCCAAAACTATTGGGGCCAAGAAAATCGCAGGTAACAACAATAGGGATTCTCCGTAATAAACGTTCCCAATTAGCTCGTTATTGTTTGGTATGGGGAATCTGTTCGGTTTATGGTCCGACTACCGTAGCTCAAGTAACGATTAAAGTGTTTTACCGGTTACGGTCCTGTCCACCGTGTATATTTTTTTAGTTTTTTAATATTTAAGTATGATGTGCAAATGCCTAACTAAATGCAGGTGATAGAGATAACGAGGAGGGTCACAACGTGATGCGCAGATTCTTACCTCTCGTCTTACCTCTCTCGCTTCTAAATCACAAAACAAAGAGAAACTAACTAAGACTCACTAACCTATCCCTAGGGAGCAAAACTATAATTAATGGTGAGTAATGTATTGTATTGCATGCATAAAGAAAATCACAGATAGCTGTTAACATTCTTGAACACATGAATATCAATAGAAAGATGAACAACAATATAGCTTATTGTTAATTAAAACATTCATTACTCGATCCCAAATGTGGAAGTTTCACAAAAATAAACAGGAGTACATTCATAACATGAAAGAATTCAATAGGTTAGAACGATCTCACAGTTCATAGAAACAAGCTGAAAAGGAAATAGTTCACATCCAACCAGCCCATGGCAAACATTTGAAACTCCACAAAACTTTCTCCAGCCGAAAACATATAACTCTTTATTATAAGATTAATTAGTTCTTCTTACAATAAACTTCCTCAAGATAGTCTGAATAAAGGTCCTTTACTATCTAAAACTCTCCTATACTTATACAAAAAGCGAAAAACTCTTGGGCTGCCCCTCATTGCCTCTTGAGCTTTCCCAGCCTTTCCTTTACAAAAATTTGTCATGTAGCTTGTGCACAAAAATTAATATAATATATTACATTATTAATAAATATTCCTAAAACATTTCACTAGGAAGGCCCAGCTTGCTCGTTTGTGAACTTTTTCCATGCATTAGCATCTGCTGCTATGCTTTCAAACCCGGAAGGCTCAAGGAATCGAATGTTAATCTCATACTTGACAACTTGGATCTTCACACCCTCTATTCTAGCAGGAATCAGGCGCATCTGGTCCTCCAATAAGTGTATGCTCATGGTTGCATGTGCTACTTCATTTTTTTAATATCCATTCATCCAAATCCTTGACCTGCTGGATTGCTTGTATCCTCGTTGTATTTGTCCTGTAAATGCTTTAAAAACAGTTCATGTTTAGGTAGCACCTCCAATCTCTTCTCAGCAGAAGTCTGACACCGATTATAGGTGAAGAGCACTCTCCTGCAGAATTTGGCACAAGCAGTCTTTGTCTTCTTCACTTTTTTTTTAAATTCTTATGCGATAGTACTGGTGAATTCCATTAACTCATATTCTTGCTTCAATGTTTGCTGATCTTTGATGGATGGGTCTGCAGGAGATTCTTTATTGGTTTCTACCCAAACCATTCTTCCCTTTAGAATTTCCAATATATCCTGAGTCCTATCCAGAAAATATGAAGTGGTACTTACAATCTCTTCCAGCCTGGAGTCTATCTGTTGAACTTTACATCTTTCATCTTCTATCTGTAGTTGTATCTGATGGATTTTTTCCTAAGCATCAAAGCATGCTCCTTTAAGGGTCGGATGTCAGCTTTCTGCTCCATAGCACTCTTTAGCGATGTTGTCAATGAATTATTCTATTCTTCTAAAGCTGCTATCTGCATCTAACATTGCTTCTACTTATCTTCTGCAGTAGCCTTCTCTATTCCCAACTCAGTAACTTTGCTTTCCAACTTGTTCTTTTCCTCATTTAATTTTCCAAACGATAGATGAAGATTATCTTTCTCAACCTTTAAACTCTGATGCTCTAGATGTAGCTTTTGTAACTCTGCCAAGGTAACTTGAGAATTCTTCTCTGTATTTTCTGCAGATATTGCTAAAGCATCCTTATCTACTTGCAAAGTTTGGCATTCTGTCCTTGAAACCTTGACTTCACCTATAATGTCTTCATATTTTCTCTTTAGATTCTGGCTTTCATCCCTTTCTTTCTTCAAGGTTTCCTTCAGTTGAGCTACATTCTTCCGTGACTGCTCCAGATCAGTCATGATCCTGACCATGTTTCCTTCATTTGCTAAGGTTAAAGCTACCCCAACCCTTGCTATTAACCATGGATCCTTATGAGTACCATGTACTACTGTCTTTTCCGTCACCATCTTCCCTGGATTTCCTCCAGTATCTACTTTTTTCTCAATTCTCTTAACAATTCTCTTCTTTTCTTTGTCATAGAATATAGTATTAAAATCAGGTATTTCCTCCCCTTCGGTAGGCATGAAAAGAATCAAATCTAATTTCGAAGTTGAAACTTCTCCTAACATACTGCCAGAAGGAACAACAGGCACCAATGGATCAAGGTCGGACTGTCCTTGTCCTTGATCTGTAGGATCTTGTACATCAGCTTGCTCTATGGGTTGCTTTTCCTTTTGGGGTTCTGTTAACCTAAAGCCCTCACTTTCTGCATGTTTCTTCTTTATCTCAACT
The DNA here is from genome assembly GCA_001517045.1 of Pseudotsuga menziesii. Lineage (NCBI taxonomy): Eukaryota > Viridiplantae > Streptophyta > Pinopsida > Pinales > Pinaceae > Pseudotsuga > Pseudotsuga menziesii. The sequence goes on along the minus strand of LPNX010039415.1, from coordinate 10,409 downwards.
TCTTCTTTTCTTTTCTTTTCTTCTTCTTCCTTCTTAGATGCTCCTTCAGCGGCTTGTTTCTTTTCTTCTTCTTCAATCCTCAACCAATTCTCTGCTTCTTGTACCAATCTGATAGCATCTTCCTCTCTTTTCTTGGCCTCTTTTTCTTCTAGCTTCTTAGCTTTCTCTGCAGCCTTGCCCTTTCCACCCACAATTGTTATCTTTTGTTTGAACCTTTTCTTAAGGGATATTATGTTTTTGGCATTGTGGAAGGTTTCCTCATCCTTGTCCCAGAAGTCAGTGTACTCGAAATGAACTCCTGTTTCTTTACAATAATCATCTACCTTATTTTCAAAGTCATTTCTGTGAAAGTTTGTTTCACCAAAGTGAAAATATTCTAATTCTTTAACAAACTCTGCTGCCTTCTTTACCATTGAAAACTTATAGCTTCCAATGAAGAAGGGTACTGCAGGGTAGACTGCCTTTTTATGTTCAAACAAAAAATTTCCTACTCCATCAATGTACAACTATCTTACGCCCTCCTTGTGGAGTACATAATCTGTAGCATATTTTGAGAGCAGAGAAGGAGCTCTCGAACCACCATACATCCTCACATACAATCCATCCTCTGTCAGATAATAACTCCTGAATTCTTGTATGGCCTTAAATGCTTCCTCGGACATGCAATTACATTCTGGTAGGAAAATCAGAGTATATAGGGGCATAATGAAATGCTCACAAATCTCCCTATAGTAACTGTAATACTTATGAGCCCAAAACAATTTATAAGCTGTGTATACTAGGGTTTTGTCCTTCTCCCAATTGCACTTTAAAGCAAGGAAAGCCTGAGTGCACAATATGCAATCAATTAGAATAGAACTCATGTAGAATTGAGATTTCTTCTAGGATACTCCTCCCAAGGCTGCACTTATACATACTGAAAGACTGTTTGACACTATACTGGCCCAGTTGAAGATAGTTCCTTGTGTAGCAACAAAAAAGATGACCGGTATCCAACCAATCTTGAAACTTTTTCCATTTGCTCTACCAAAAATCCTGTTAAGCATCAAAGCAATAAATCTGTAAGGGGCACAGAGAGTTGAGGTATCATATTCTCCCGAAGGTCTGTTTTTGAAATTCTTCCCTAGGATCATCATCCTCTTTACCGTCTCTACCAAGTCCAGACCTACCTCCTTTAACTAACTTTTCGTTAGATAGGCATGTGGTGTGGGTAGATGGTATGCCATAGACACATAGGTAGGGTTGTATGCAACATAGCCTTGCTTTGCAGTATTTGCTAAGACCATTCTCGTCACATCTGCCCTGGGCAGAATCCAACTGATTACTGCTAAGCACGGAAACAATTCAGGCCTAGTAGCCACTTTCATCAAAGCTGACCTTTCAATGTTAGCATAAATTGTCATTTCTTGAAACCTAGCATCAGGGACATTCTGGCTTGAGATCATTTTGAAAATTTCTCCCCATTTGTAATCTGATTCTACTCCAGTAGTGGCTTTAGTGTCCTCATAGATGATTTCTAACCTGGTTATTACTTCTACCTCAGGCTCCTCTTCAGCCTCCTGGGCTTTCTTCTTCTGTCTCTTTGGCATATTGATGTAATGGCAATCGACCTGTAACAGTCATGCAACATGTTTTAGTCTAACCAACTCTAGCAATTGATATAGTAATAAACAAGAAAATATACAGATCTATTCACCTCTTCAACATGCATATTAGTAAATTAGGTTAAACGCAGTCTTTTAAATGTGTGATTTAAAAAAACAGAAAACCCGATAGAATGCTTCCTCCTAAACCTGCCCAAGCTTCATTTTCTCAAAAACCCTAATCGACTGAATTCTTCTTCATCTCATACAGGTATTTTGATTCTCATCAAGCTTATTCCACTGCTAAATATCAACAAACTCTCAAAATTACTCAGTTTCACCATACTTCTTAAACCAACGCGCAAACTCGTTTCTCAAACAACCCTAGTCGACTGAATGCCCTCCCAAATCCCACGAGAAACTATGCCTGTAGGGAATATGGCTTCTTAACCTCCAGCCGACCATAAAATTTCCAAGAATAGGGTGGTGCAGACAGCGAGACGCCTATCTGCACCACACCCTAAAACCTTGTGCCCAAGACGCAGGCGTACTCATAATTCTTAACAGCAGACAAACTCAACCTTCCCACCAAGTGAAAACTCAAGCAACGGGCTATGGCCATAATGAGGTAAAATATTCACAAGAAAACCCGTAAGAAGGCAAAAACCCTAACCTCTATGCAAAAAACCTAACCTCCATCCACTAAATGGTTCAACAGTAAAAACACCACCCAAAAGAGAGAATCACAGGTAACCTACCTGGAAATGGCAACGTGGACGACCTAGACAGGAAAAGCTTTCCACAGGTGTAGAGGAGGACAAAACAGGTCTTGACAGCTGCGTGCACACCTTCTCTGGACGGTTTCGACAATGCAAACTTGACAAATCACAAGGCATGATATAACATATATATATAACCTTTGACCGGGCGGGAAACCATCGACGGGCAAACATTAAAACCATCGAAAAATAGTCTCGAGGATATCCACAATAGTGGCTGCGAAAAGAACTATGGACCCGGCATTACATAGAAAACAACCTCGGACGTTGGAGCCACTACTCACTATTCTCGGAACCAATTGTTGATAGCCCTCCGCAACGTCGGTGTTAGACTGCTCTACTACCCCGATGATTGCTTTGGGAAACGAGTATCGGCTACCGGCAAAGTTAAACTCTTTGGAATCGACAAAGAAAAGGTAAAGCTTTCAGATCACTTTAAGACTAGCCCTCCGCAACGTCGGGCGGGATAAACACTACAACTCCGGCCTTTTTCGGTCAACCAACGCGACAGCGGGAAAAATTTAATTGGATATCAGAAACACTAAGGTGAAAGAACACCCAGTTCATCAGATAAGTCTAGCACTAAGGAGCGGGAACTTCGGCAAACAAAGTCCGAGAGGTAAAGCAAATTAACTCCGATGCAGTGCCGAAGGTTTCCAAAGACTTCCAATAGACCACTCAACAAGCTAGATGACTCTACTTCCGCAACGTCGAAGGCTAGTCCACTATGCTTCCGATATCGAAATAATAGTTGACTAATCATTCAATACAGAAAAGTAAAAATACCAAGTTTTTTAAGAGAATTTTCTGAACTCGGGGCAACTTTGGCAATAATAAAATACTCCTAAGCTAGTTTGAAGAAAAACAAATAAAAAGGGGGGCCCTAAAATTGAAGCTTTTTGGGGAAATAGTTGCAGCTGCAACACCATCTAACGAGCACGGAATTTATATCCAAAGGATTCATTATGTCTCGCGTCCGCTGGGTGACTTGGACAACAAATCAGCGAATGGTTTTTATGTTGATTAAACTGGGTTTTGTGAGGATTGAACCTACAATCACTCACCTAGAACCTGTTGATTTAACTCCCTCCCTATTCCTCTGTGAAATCATGCCCCCATCTCTTTCACGTTGCAGTCCCATAGCTGTGGTATTTTATTAATTGCATAGTTACATGATACATCAATATATATATATATAGTGTCTGACTCAACACCATAACCATAGGTATCGACCTTGATCACCTATACACAAAACACCAAATAAATTGCAGGGCCTTGGCCTTGAGCTCCTCGCCATGAGTTAATTATAACATATACATAATGTACAATTTAAATACCATGGGTCAAAACCGGGGTATTACACCTATAAAATCCATAAATAATAAAAAAATATTTTACTCTATTATTTACTTTGTTATAAGTTTATAACATGTAATTGTTGGTCACAACGTCTTATAACTGTCGTCACGTGTATTTATGCATGTGATTTTAACTTGCATTTGTTCTATTTTTTATTGACGGCCACTTGGGGCGTCGCCTCAGAATTACGACAGCCTTAACATAGTCTTGCCAAGGCGATCTGTTCAGTCATTTGGGGTTTATTTTTAAAGTGTGGTTTACTTAGGACCTAAGCCTAAAAACTAAGGCTTGTCCTAGCTACTCTTCGTTATTCAACCTACCTTCATAATACAAGTTGGCAAGGGGGTATATTAAAAAGATTTGTTATATGTTGGAAAGCTTAGCACATGCCTTGGTTATAAGGCTTGATTTTTATGTATAAACTATGGTGATCACAATCACCATAGTTGTGACCCTAGCCACAACCTTACATATTGTGGGTTCTACGTTGTAATGTTTGGCATGCAATTATTTGAAAGGGAGAGACAAGGGAAATGCCAGTGCATGAACATTTAATATTTGAATTAAGGTTTTAATTCGGCCCTGGTTGCAAGTTGACAGCATAGCCAGGCACATTCAATGGCATGTTTTAATTTGCATGTGTTGTGGCCGGAGAGGGATCTCAACCCTCCACTTGTCATGATCTCTTGCTTGGGTTTTGAAAAGGTTTTAATCGCATATTTAAGCTCTATGTGGGTTTATTTGCATTCATTTGTATGTAATGTTGTTCTTGTGGAAGAAAATACTCATCCATTCATGGATGCGCTGCACAATCTTGCCTTGGCTCTTTACGATCTATTAAAGAACAATTTTCCTCGATCTATACCTGAGTTTTATTTGGAGCTTTTTATCATTTGACTTATGGCAATGTGGCCGCCATTACAGCCTTGCCCTGGTTTGTTCATCGTGGGGTTAAGAAGGGAAGGACATTCACCTTCTTAGTATTTTGCAGAGGCTTTGCAACATGTTGAGCTTTTAACCTGGTAAGGAGAGAGACTCCTCCAAAGAATTTTGTAAAAAAATTGACTTATAAGGTTTAAAAGGCCATTACAAGTTTTAACATATAATTTTCTATTTTGTGTGTAGGCAGAGGAGAAGAAAAAAGGGTAACCTAGGAGGAGCCGACCTGTGTTCCTCTACGTGTTCATCAAGGGTAAGTTTATCATTTTTGTGTGCAAGACTTTATAAAAATATTCATTCAAATATGAAAAGGCTTTTGGTTAACTTTGTTAACTGGTTGAAAGGTGAAGGCAAAAGAAATGCAGAGGTTTCGATATGCATGCTTCACCTTTACCATCCAAACTTGGGTTTCAGGTAAGGATTCGCATTTTGTTTTTTATTTCCTTAACTTTCAAAAGGATTACAGTTTCGACAAGGTACTAAAACAAAGGCTGCTGATGAGTGTAAGTCGCTAAACATGGCCTCGCGAGAGTGGCGACAGGGTCACCTCCTCTCAGGCCCCCTTCTTCACTGCCAGAGGTGAGAAAACTCATCTAATTCTATTCAACTAGGAAGAATGCAGTCGTTAACCTTGTTACTAGCAATGGTGACTAACGCTTCACAGTTGATTTTGTGCATGTATCCGCCAACAAGTTTATGCTTGGTCTTCACGAATGGATCCACCAACAGTCAAATGGTAAGGTTCTAGTATATCCAAGGTTGCAATGGTTTCCCATTGGGTTCGCATCCCACAAGTGGATAGGGCTTTCACAACCACTGCAAAGATAAGTTTTAATCGTCTTCCATTAAACCCTTATGGGTATGTACTTAGCTTTCAAAATGGCTTCGTAGCCTCTCACATTTAAGTGTTGATTTGCCATCCTAATCAGATGTACATTACGTTATTTATTTTATTTTTCTATCAGCTAGATGCCAATATATGGGATTACAACCACAACAATGGTTAATAGCTGAAAACTCGGTTAAAATCCAATTGTAAAATTGGTTTTAACATGTTAAAGGAATAAGTGGATTTACACTTAGATTTCATGATCATGTTATTTGTTTTAATTGCTCGATTAGGTCGATCTAACCTCGGGTATGTATGCCCAAGTTCCAAGACTCTTTGTTCTAATACGGTTATTGATTTGGAAAAGATTCACCCTGCAATTTTATCTAGTTCTGTTTAATGTTGAGATTATGATGCAGATCTATGAGCTGGGCATGTATCGATTTGCTTATACAAGATTATGTTAATATATTTTAGATTTGGTTCCAAACAGGTATAAATACCCAATTGACAATAGTCGTATATTTAGTTAATGTTGAGTTAACATGTAGATCTAGAGATTCGCGATCTAGATGCTTTTAAGGGAAGAAGCCTTTCGACTCTACTGTGTAAATTTATGAATGCTTTATATGACTGTCTACAAACTTTTCGTTTAGTGATTATATTCTTTTATTTCTCATTGGGGTTATTTGATTTGTTATTTACCTTGTGATTCCTTCTTTTAAATTTGTTGTTAACTACATTAAAGAAATCTGGTCATAACTATACGTACTCTCAAAACGAAGTTTTAATTAGAAGAAGTCATAAATTAATATAGTCTAGAACATAGATAAACTCTATATGAAAAGCCTCAGATCCTAGGGTATACGATTAGTTGGAAATACTTAGGTCTAATATACATATAAAATATTTTAAAAGAAAAATATGTAGACATACTTTAAAATATTAACCAGATCTATGAATTGGGTATTACTCTGGTTGTCTGAGTACTGACACACTCGTTCATATCTTTTAGTTGTTCTAAACTTTTAATCCTCTCTAATCTGGGTATGGAAGCCCAAATAAAGGTTAGTATAAAAATGCATATAATAGTTGCATAATGACTCTCAAACCAAGATAATAAGATTTGTGATATTTTTACATTCCATAAATAAAGAACAATTTATACTAAACCATAACATGAAAATAAGAAAAGGTTAGGAGAAGATGCGTAGTATAATTCGCTATTAAAAATGTATTTATGATACAAATCTATATTCATTCTATAATTTATCAATATGAAACAGATAAGAAATCGAGTACGGAACCTGACACCACCATCGGCAAAACATAACTGAAGTTGTGGTTCCTCCCAACCAACTTCTAGAGAAGCCAAGTCTTACTTGCTCTAGAACCCCTAAGCGTGTTTGTTGAACCATAAGGACAAAATTCAATCAATGCATCATCTCTTGCATCAACGTATCAATTCACCATCCATCGCCAACTCCTGCTTGCTTTATGGACATACTATTTTATAGTATTTTGCCTATGACTTGGTCATTTATGAGCCTCCTGCTCTTTAGCACTCCACAAGAAGTCTTGACCTGATTTTGGGGAAGATGCCTCCTGCATCACTTGAGTTCTCACTAAGCAGCTTTCGCCACTTGTCATTTCCCATTGTGGGTTAGCAAACACTCTTTCAGTTCAGCTACCTCTCAATATTTTAATTATTAAATAAAATAATCCATTACATCTATTTTGACTTTCTCGTCAAAATATATTTTTTTAAACAAAATAATATTCCAAGTAATAATAATTACATTTATTTGGTGTGTTACAGGAGGGTTCACGAAAGAATGAGTAGAGGCTTGCAGGAGACAATTTCTATTTCTGAGGAGATTAAGCAAGTTTCATTGCAACAGTCTTGTTTGGACTATAGGGTGGAGGATTTAGAGGGGAATATATGAGAACTTTTGGCCTATGTAGACGATACAGAGGAAGAGTTGAAGAAGCTAACAAAGATGAATCACTGCAGTCACTATTGGGAGTCCCCTACATAGATTTCATGCCTATGGAGGGAGATTTAGTGGTCCAGTCAGTTGGCTTTCCAGGCAAGCCTAAATAAAGGAACGTTTCGGGTAAAAGCATGGTAATGTGTCTCACTTTTTCTCCTTTTGCGGCGATGAAATTTTATAAAAATGAATAAACTAAAAATATATGTTCATATATCTACAAATCCATCAACAATTAGATAATGGTCTAAGGAAACAAAAGTTTTCAATTTGGATTAGCTTTTATATCGTATTTTTTTCAAATTAAAAAAATAATTTTTTTCTTATTTATCTCATTTTTCTTTAATGTCATTTATTATTATTTCACACATTCATAAGTAGTCATAAAACCGCGACCCCCCATATCTATATTTATTTTTATTTTTTATTCCAATTTTTTTTAACAAGGTTTGTATAGACACTTTTAAGATTGTTGTACAACTTTTAAAATTTTATTTTATGATATATTTAAATTATTATTAAAATATTAATTTATAAGTATATGTAAAACCGCGACCCAAAAATCTATTATGTGAAAAGCTTAAACAAACTACTTTTTTTTATGAATCTAAAAATAATATTCAAGAGAATGTTAAAATGATTTTAAAAAAAATTTAAACATTATTTTTCATTTTTATAATTAGCATTTTCAATACATTTACAATAACCTATTTTATGTTGTTATATAGAAAAAATTATATAAAATTATATAATAGAAAAAACCCAAAAAATTTACATATTTAAAATCACCACATTTAAATCTATTTTATTACAAATTTTTAACAAAATATATGGAAAATTAATATGTTTTCTATAGCTGTAAAAGTGAAGATCTTCATTAAAAGTTGTATTATAAAGGTTTAACAGTA
>LPNX010039404.1:7336-28431 GCA_001517045.1 Pseudotsuga menziesii | reverse complement strand
GGTATTACAGAAAGTTCATCAAGGGCTATGCAAAGATTACAACACCAATGGAGAAATTGCTAAAGAAAGATGTAAAATTCCTATGGAATGAGGAATGTCAGTAGAGTTTAGACACACTTAAAGAAAAGATGGTTACAGCACCCATCCTAGTATTTCCAGATTGTACTAAGCCATTTCATGTACATGTGGATGCATCTAGCATCACACTAGGGGTTGTCTTAATGCAACCAGGAGAAGGGGATATTGATCACCCTATCACATACTCCAGTAGAAAGCTATCGACAGCAGAAAAGAACTACACCATGACAGAGAGAGAAGGCTTAGCTATGGTGTATGCGCTATAGAAGTTTAGGCACTACCTATGGGGTGCCTCGTTCAAGATGTTTACTGACCATTCCAAATTAAAGTATCTGGTCAATAAGCCAGTGTTAGGGTGGAGAATCTGCAGATGGTTACTCCTATTTCAGGAGTATGATTTTGAACTCATCGTTAAACCAGGAAGATTGAACGCTGGACCTGATCATCTGTCGCGAATAGACTCAGGAGAAGAGCCAAGTAACCTAGAGGACAATTTGCTAGATGCGTCATTGTTTTCTATTCAGATTGCAGATGACTACTATGTTGATATCATTCACTTTCTCACTATAGGATTAGCGCCTGATGAGTTCACTAAGCAGCAAAAGAAGCAGTTGGTTGTTAAAGCAGCAGACTTCACCCTGATCGCAGGACACCTATACAAGTTAGGACCGGATGATGTTTTGCGCAGATGTGTGATACCGCATGAAAAATACGCTATTATCAGAGAGGCACATTCAGGGATGGCAGGAGGTCATTTCGCAGGAAAGCCGACTACACAGAAAATCCTAGATGCAGGATTATGGTGGCCTACTTTGCATAAGGACACCAAGGACTTCTGCAGATGATGTGATATCTGCCAGAGGGTAGGAAAACCCTCGTGACACGATGAAATTCCACTACGACCGCAGGTTACGCTGCGCGCATTTGACAAGTGGGCTATAGACTTTGTGGGTCCTATCAACCCACCAGGAAAATGCACTGGCGCGAGATATATTATCACTGGAACAGAGTACCTCACTAGATGGGCAGAGGCCAAAGCCGTAAGAAATTGCGATGCTGCTACAGCCACACAGTTCCTTTTTGAGAACATCATTAGTAGATTTGGCTGCCCCGTAATTTTGATGAGCGATCAAGGCACACATTTCCTAAACCGCACCATTGAGGCCTTGACAGAAGAATTCCATATTCAACACCATAAGAGCACTCCCTACCACCCACAGGCTAACGGTACGATGGAGGCCTTCAATAATATTTTAGAAAACGCTCTTACTAAGATCCGCAACAGTCAAAGGAACGATTGGGACCTTAGAGTTAACGCTATATTATGGGCGTATAGGACCACATGCAAGAAACTTACAGGACACACACCTTTCAGGTTGGTGTATGGATAGGAGGCTGTTATGCCTATGGAGTATATTCTTCCTAGTTTAAGAATCGCTCAGATCACTGGGATGACTGATACATACATAGTGGAGGAAAGGCTAGCACAGCTGATTGCCCTAGTGGAAGACAGATTCGTCGTCGGATTCCAGCAGAAAGTGCAGAAGGCATGAGAAAAATCTTGGCACGACAGACATATTAAGAGTAAGACTTTCCAGACTGGAGACCTAGTACTCCTCTATGACAATAAATTCATTAAGTTTCCAGGGAAGTTGAAGACGCATTGGCTGGGGCCATATCAGATACAACAAGTTACAGAGGGAGGTGTCGTTCAACTCATCCAGCTGAACGGGGAGCTTCTTCCCACATGGATCAATGGTAGTAGGATGAAGCTCTATAGCGATAGCCACCCCACATATTAGCCCTAGCTTAGCCATTTTATGGTGGTGCAGATGTCCAGTGTAGTTGAAAGGAGGCATCGCACCAGGAACTAGTCTACACCGGCAGGTATCATAAGTATCAGGAATCACATAAGGTCGGTTCATTTTGCGCAAGTCAATAAATGGCTTGCGGGAAGAAAAAAAAAACCGTTTGTTTGCTTGCACAGGTGATGCGGTGTTTCAGCGTAGCAATGCGATGTTTCCCCGTGCCACGTATCCATTTTTTGCAACTGACAGAGGGCCAGTCAAGTCGCCTTCTGACAGGTAGTTAATGAAGAAATGACCGGTACACCTTACCATAGATTTGGCAGCAGCACAATTAAGTTTCTAGATTTGGCAAATCTTCGATGAGATCGGTGCCTGTACACACACGTTTTGGGGGAAACGTGACCGGATTTCAACATTTATGGAGGATCGGATGACGGGTGAGGTCTTGTCCATGTAATTATTACGACTGACGGGTTCAGTCACGATGACCGTTGCATCCGGGATTGTTTCCTTCGGCATAAAAGCAGAAATTATTCATTCAAGGGGGTTACATTTGCAGAAACCCAAGAGCTACAGAGTAACCCATTAAGAGTCCCCTGTGCAGAGTTCACCCCATTACAAAGTGCTTTGATTCCCAAAGTTTGAAGCCATTGCACGCCTAGGAGATTCCACTAAGAGGGTTCTGTCCGAGGATGAACCTTTAGCAGACATGCCGAGACGCTTCGACCTTGGTGGCCATAGGTTCGCTATGACGACGTCGCCCAGGGTTGTGAAATTAGGTACATCACAGGTCAGACAGCCACTAAGGATGAAGATTCAAGTTCCAGAAGTAGAAGTTGTCACCAAAGTATCTGCTAAGGATAAGAAGAACGCCGAGCTGATCACTGAAGATAAGAAAGCAGAGCAGAAGAATGATGAGAAGAAATATCCCGCCAGGAAGAAAGTAAAATGAGAAAAAGAAAGCAACGGGAGAAGGAAGATGACCTATCTCATCAGCTAAGAGCAGAACAAGAGGTTCCAGAGCTCAAGAATGAAAACATGTGGAAACAGAGTCACGCGAATGCTTGAAGTGAGTTGTTGAGAAGAAAAGTGAAAGGGAAAACAAACCGAGCAAGCAGAACTTCAAGATGCAGACAAAGGCTTGCTCTCGGAACGAAATTCATGGTTTGTATCTCTTTCATATAGAGGGCTCCAGACTAAATGAAATGTTTGAGAAGGCTGGAAGATACAGATTTTCCTTGTGATAAAAGTTCTAACCTAGATAAAGAGGAAACGATATCTGTGGAAGAATTTTCAAACACTAGAAGGTTGTTAAAAGGTCTCAGGAGCGATGAGAGCGAGACCATGACTAAGGGTAGGAAATATAAGAGAGCCCAATGAACCAAGTTACAGAAACTATAAATAATGTGTCGAAGTGATGCAGAAGGAAGTCGTAGGACTTCGTGACAGGTTGCAATGGACTTCGCAGGAAGCCAAGGAGAAGCTACAGCAGGAGAATCCTGCTGGTAGTGGCTCGAGGACGAGCCACAAGTAAGTGTTAGGGGGCTGTTGGAGTAGGGTCTCGCAGCTACAGAAGAAGCTGCTAGGTTAGCGGATAGATAGTTTTGGCCGATAGACAAGATAGAGCTACGACTCCGTAGCAGGGTTCCAGCTGCAGAGCAGAGCCGGAAACCATGAATTTTAAGATAGACAAGTCAAGGAAGACGACGGTACCTGAGCGGCCGAGAAGAGAGAGCTCACCCACTGCATTGAAGGCAGCGACGGAAGACAAGAGGGCTCAGCTACCCTCATAAAGGAAAAGGAGCAATGAGGCTGAGGCATTGAAGATGAAGGACAGAAGGGAAGTAGTGCCGGTACCCATGGTCAGCGCTGGGAAGCATGGAAGACTGCAGGAAGCTATGGTGAAGGGAAGCGGTGCATAGTACCCATGATCAGCACCGGGAAGCATGGAAGACCACAGAGAGCTGTGGTGTGACGGATAGTGGCTACTTCAAAGTAAAAATACACCGACTATCACTAGTTAGAGTTTGGGTTACTGTTGGGACAGGCCCACAGTGTTGTAATGGCGAGACCTTCGGGCCGTCTATAAAGGGATATATTTTGTATTGTAAAAGGGTTGGTTAGAGATTCGGATGGTTGAATCGTCTGTTGTAGTTGTTTTGTAGAGTATTAGACAGTTGTAGAAGCCAAGCTCTGGTTCTGTTATTAGCTGTAGTATCTTACTGTAACCAGTAGCTGGCTCATAGAGCATTCATGTAATGATCCGCAGGGATCGACAGAGAGGGAAGAGTATATTGTAAGAGGTGCAATATAGAGGTAGGAAAGAGATCTAAGAGAGAAGATCTTAATCTGCATATGCGGTGCAGCAGAACTGTGTTTACCTTCCCCTGAGCTATAATAGAAACACAGTTCTGTGGACGTAACTTCCATCCTGGAGGTGAACCACGTTAAAATTAGGCATTATGCGATTACTTTCTGTGTTGTGTTTATTTGATGCATCTGTCATTTATTTTATGAGCCTTGTTACAGTTTAATGTATGTATGCATTGTTCAGTTCACAATAATATAAAAGGATAGACATAAGTTGAAACAAGTGATATGTTGTATGCGGGTTCAGTTATACTTTGCTTGAAACCATCACTAGTCGCGGTGTTGAACAGCCTGTCATGTTGAGTCTTGCAAGTTGACATGAACAACACTAAGTGCGCTGAGCTGCGGGGTTGGGGTATCGTAGGGAGGTGATACCGCACCGGCAAAGGAATTGCGGTGCACGATACCGGAGGTTAAGGAATTAGTTTTGGGAGGAAGTTACGTGTCGCCTGGTGCACAACGATGCGGTAAGGCTGGGGTCACCACGGATTGGTGGAAGTTGTGCGATGTAGGCAGGGACTGCGCGCTGGAGAGGAGAGAGAGCTTGCGATGAGAAGGGCCGTGAGACATTGAGATCGTGTGACGCAAGCAGAGGGTCATGCGACGCACCGAGAAAGAGGCCCTGCGACTAGCAGAGTTGCGAGTCACACGTAGGATGCATCAGAACATGGTACAAGATGCTTGAGTCCTTGGCCAACCCTTCAGAATCACTTCGGGTGAGACTTCAGGCCGCTTCGCGGTCTGTCGCCGAAAGGGCCAGTGAGCTAGGGGTGTTGTTGGTTAAATACAGTAAACCCGGGTCTGCCCATGATAGCCAACAGGTTTTGATGTTTGTAACAGAATGGCCAAAATAACATACTAGCTATTATGTAATATATATATATATATATATATATTATAATTTCTAGCATTTAGATTGAAGTCAACATAAGCATACTTACACACCTTCCAATCATGCACCCATCGAGCAGACACTAAGATGCCAATGGTGATCCAATTTATTATAAGGTGGTCAAATTGTATATTTATTGCAGTGAAAATATGACTGCATTCTATTTTCTATAAAATAATAAGCTAAATACCCGTTAGCTACAAAGTACACATATCCAAATAGGTTATCCCATCCATTTCTTAGTGGTCACTAATGTATGTTATTGGGAATTGTTGAATGTGGTTCTCATTGATGTCAAAGGAGTTCAGTAATGAAAAAGGAATAACAAAGAATATGGTGGTAGAGCAAACTCAATGAAATGATTTCATTAATGAAAAAAGAACTAATGACATGGCATGTATGATGATGTGGCATGTATAATGAAGTTGGAATAAATGGCATGTATGATGATGTGGCATGTGTAATGAAGCTGGAAATACATATCACGGTGTTCTAATGCTATCAAAAAGTCATTATTGAAATATGACGTCATTCTAGAAAAGTTTGGCAATTGTGTGAAATTTTGGAGATTGATTAAGTGATGAAAAATTTCCCTAAAGCAATCGCCTTATGAAAATGCCCACCATAATTCATAAGTAAAATTAAATTCCCTACCTAACCTTCTATGTCATATCTTGTTGAAGTACCTATCTAACAATGGTTTCATTTCTCATAAAAAGCTCCCGAGGAAAAATATATGGGGCTGCCAGAACAAGTCTTTTTGGGAAAATTAGTCAAAATTGCCTTGGGAAAATGACCACCATAATTCATAGCTTAAGAAAAATGCATGCCCCATCCTGTAAGGATGTATCTGTTTTACCTGGATATCTAACCATGGCCTAACTTTTTCTTAATATTGTTTGTGGAGAAAGTTATGGATCTTCCAAAACAGGTGTTCAGGAAGTTTTCTGCACCAAGTTCACTAAAATGCATGCCTAGGTCAAAGGAAGAATATTTTGAAGATGAAATGGGTTTTCTTATTCTTAGTGATATATTCTACATCATCTAGTGACATTGGTTTAAGGTTTTGGTGAAATAAAAAATTCACCTTGAAAATGGCACACTTGTTAGTGTTAAAACCAGTAATAAAAGGTCATTTAGAAATGCCCGCCACATGTTGTTCCTATGCCCAAAAATTCATCAGATGACATGGGTCTATTCCTTGGATATCTATCTCCTATCCATGGTTTTAGTTTTATTTTTGGTGATCACATGTGCAAGGAATACATCTGTCAAAAAGAGAAAAATCATAATGGCCACCAAAGATAAACTATGAAAATGTGTAAGTGTTAAAAACAGGAATTGAAGAGGTGGTTTAGAAATGCATGCCATAGGATGTCATTGTGTAGATAATTTCATCCAAATGTGTGGGTCTATTATCTGGTAACTTTTCTATCTATCCTTGGGTTCAATATCCGTAATAAAGATCACATGTGTGAAATATAAATTTTTCAAATTGAAAAATAAATTGTCTGAGAATCCATTTTGAAATGCCCTCCAAAGGCTCTGTGTGTGCCAATAAATATATTAAAAAGTATGAGTCTCTTCTCTGATGATCTATCCATCTATCCATAGTATCATATTATTGGCCTCTTTCCTCTTCTTGTCTAGAACCATGGTTCAACAACAACATAATACCAACAAGACACCACAACACATTAGCCCAACAAAGAATGCTCTGTCGACAATGCCCATGAAGCAGGCGTAGTCTCACCCAATATATATTTAAGGGTAACTTCCATAACCATGTTTCCATATTTGGTGAGGCATGCTAGTCCCTTGCTATGTAGCCAAGGTGCTCGACAAAGGTGATTGGATGGAGTCTACTACCAGGAGACAACAACGCAACAATACGTCACAACTAATGCACAACACAACTTTACCATAGTGACTCTACAAATGGTGCAACAATGCAATACATCTGATACTTCAGGCTGAACAGACATCATGTGGCATGTGCCTTGACTTAACAACTGAGTCATAAAGCCATACATATCATTCTAATAGTGTTTTAATCCCTCATGCATCCAATGATTGTTCCTACGGTGACATTCATTCAACAATAACTGCAATAATGCATAGTAAGCAAACATTCACATCAATGTTCATCATTAAAAACATTCCGCCATATAACATAGTAAATAACATGGAAACCCATCTAGGAAAAACCACCAAGGTGCTCTTCATCTGGCATGAGAATGGTTTATAGCACCTTGCAGCCTACAATATGCAAACCATTCTTTAGATATGTCGATTTGACTCAATATTCTTGCTCTGATAATCTATGGTTTTATTCTATATCTACTCCTACTGATCTGTACATAGCCTGGATCGACTCTTATATTCTACGAGCGGTTTGTGCACACATCTACAAGATCCATAGCTCAAGAGCCCTTCCCTTCTACCAGAATCTCCTTTAAGGCTTCTTTCTCTAACTCTTTCCCTAATTTAACTACTAACTACATAAATCTTTAGCAACAGACATCTCAGTGAATAAACGACTCAAGCCAACCCTTATATAGGTCGGGTTCCTCCTATATATAATCTTTACAATAACTCGTAGGGTCTACTAAGTACAGCTGATTTATTACAGACTCAACAACCCAAAATATCTCTAGTTTACATCAATGCCAACACATACCTAGCTGTTAAATCCCTGCAAGATATTAACCACAAACTTAACTAGCTGTGGAAATGTCTTTCAACTCATCTGTATATGTCATAAATAGCCATAAAGATGTCCTTTCTTTGTCCATTGGCTCGTCCTTTTGTAGTCTTCCTTGAATTTCGTCTTCCAGCCTTAACTTCTCTACCTACCTCTTCTACTGACTTGGATCTGTCTTCCTCATTGCAAAATCCTCGTCATAGCTTTCCTTCTGCCTCTTTCTTCATTACACGCATGTTTTTATCTTATCTATGTTGATTCCTTCTTAGCCTTCTTTTCTCTTGTTGCGCATGCACTTTTCATCCTTTTTCTTGTGTGTTCACTTCTTCCTTGTGCACTTATTCTCTCCCAATAGGACCCCAATACTTACATGTGGCTCATCTTGAGCCACTAAGAAAAAAGGGATCCATTTGCAAAAATGGTTTTTTGCAAAAAATTTACTTGCCTTGCAAAATATATGCCTCTAGCGCAAGGCCAGACTTCGCATTGGGGCCAATATTATCCTGGAACTTTTTCACCATCTATTTCACCTTAGCAAATTCCCCTGCTACTTCCTCTTCATGCGTGGCCAACTGCTCTACATAGTTGGAACTGATATGTTTCAATGGTTCGTCCTCTAATGACTGCGTGACTTGCTGAAATTTCTTCTGCATAGGCTGAAGAAGGCCTGTGAGCTGAGATGCTTCTGATTAGTGTGTGTCAACCTAGGCTTCTCTAGTCCATTCTTTATCTCAAAGGGCCTAGAATTCCTACTACAGTTGCTTAATCTCCACACTCTTAGTGACCTTTTCCTAAAGCAGCAGTTTCTTTAGTTCTACCTTTGTAGAACTGATTTCTCATCTGCTTTGTAGGTGCTTTCCCTTATGTTTTCTATAGTTTCGTCTTCTAGAAGTGCTCCCCATATTGTAGAAATGGCTTCAAATGCCTTTATACATATTATTTCTCCTTCTATGATATTTTTAGTAGCCTCATATGCTGCTCTTCTTTTCTCCTTGAGTACCTATGGAGGGGTGCTTGGCACCTGCCTATCCTGTAGTTCTTCAACCTGTTGCTTTAGTTCCCTCATGATGCATGATAGTCGGGAAAACTTGGATTCTAAATCCTTATATTCTTGGCCCTCTTCTGGTGGGAACTCTATAATGACTCTCTTAATGGTTTCATCGAGTGAAACCCTGCTATGTTCACATACAACAATTTCTTACTCTTTGTCTTTAAGGAGGGATTTGCATACCTTTTCCTTCCATTGGTGTTTTGCTGTTTGATAAGAAACATCATTTTCCCTCAGCCATATTTAGGATGCAACCTCCTACCAAACATCATAGACTTCACCCAAAGACATCCTAGAGAAGTCGATATGGATGGTCACAATCCCTTTCATAGCTGCGTCGATCTCGGGTGTCCTTGCCTCCGTCACCTATGCCTATATTTTTACCTTAATTGGTAGCACCTTTTCTGGTGTGACTAGAGGGACACTTTGATCGATGCCATATGTATCAGCCTCCATAGTGGCTTTGAACTCGTTAATGGATTCTAATAACTTATTCAAGTGGATCCCAATTGGTCAGCAATGCTTACATGCTATGTGTTCAAAGTGGAAAGGCTATCTTGTGCAACCTTAGAGACGACATTTGCAAGCTCCTACACGTCATCTTTAGTCAATGTGTTCATGCCAGATATCTTGTATTATTTTATCTTCTTGTGCAGGTGATCTGGTATTTCTTGTTGCATTTTCACTTCTTCTTGGATGTTTTCCTGAGGATTCGTGCTCTCATAGTTAGGATGATCCAATTCATTCCTATCGTCATCATCAGTTGTTTCTTCTTCTTCTTATGATTGATTTCCTTGATCATCACCTCCTTGGTTTCCTTGGCCATTATCGTGGTCCAGAGGTGGGTCTTCTTCGTTTAGGTGCTCAGGTATCGGCTTCGCTAATGGGCCACGCCATTCCTCAGGCCACTCCTTAACAATGTCATCGACATCAGTGTCGATGATAATGAACCTTGCATTGTGTGCCTGCCCCGCTGGGTATTTCTTGGGCTCCAACATCATATTATGGGAACTTGCTTGAACATTGATAAAGTTCGTGTACCTGTGAACCGTCGCAACAATATAGATTTGGTAATATCGGTGGAAAAAATCATGTAGTTCCTGTTATTGCAAAAAGAGTTAGATGTTCTTATCCTTCTGTCAATCCATATGCTTCTTATCTTCCATAAGTTCTAGTACCTTGCACCAAGGCACGGTAGTGGGACATCCATTTGTATAGAGCCTAGCGATTTGGTCCACAAAGTGAAGGATATCAAGATGAGCATCCAGGAGTAATGAAATTTGTAGGTGGTCTCCTCATGGGCCTGCATGGCATCACCTATCAGCTCATTCAACAAATATCGCAACCAATTGAAGATCCCACGTAGTGCGCATAGTTCTACTAGCTCGATTGTTTCTGTAGTGCACTGCTTGGGCCTCATATTTTGTATCATGTTACAAAAGAGGATCCGTGCAAAAAGCCACATGCTGGCATCTTCAATGGGGACAATTAGGAAACCCCTATCTGCATGCTAAATCTTATGCTTCTGCTTCATCTTGGTGGTGTTTTTAGTGGCCCATAGGAATCCTCGGTGGAAACAGACTAGAAGCTATCTCACATATGTGTTGACATATATACTGTGGATGAAATGTGGCATAAATATCAGGTTCAGTAGTCCTACGCAGCCAACTCCTTCAACCCATTGCATTGGTCTGAGTATTTGAGTTCCTGTTGGCTCAGTCTGATCAGGGGTCATGCAATCATATATTTTTAACCCTGGCTACTATCATGTTTCGAAGTCCTCAAAGCTCAACTTGACAAGATTTGGCATGAGGCTCTTGGGCATGGGGACATTCTCAAGGATTTGTGGCGTGTCCAAAGTTGTATTGGCCTTCCTCAGTAGTAACACTTCCTCTACATTGTCTCTTCTTGGTGGGACATAGTGGGGAAAATTTTCATCCTCCTCCTTAGCATCTGGGATTTTATGTGGTGGGGAGTATTCATCCATGGATTCTTCCTCCAGTGGGCCTTCTTCCATAGGTTCTTTCATAGTAGTGTCCAGGACGGTCGTAGACTTCCACTTTTTGTTCATTTGAGATCCAGACAGTCCTACTTCTTATTTCTCACCGACTTGTCTCGACTCTTTGATTGGCTGTGCAGCTGCAATTGGTGGTCTCTAAGCTGGGTTTGGTACAGCGTGCAAACCATGGGTTGGGATATTAATAGGAGCAGATACAGGTTGAGGAGCAAGTGGGGGTCTAGGTGCGATCATAGGGATAGATGGTTTCTTGGTTCGTTCCATCGAGTCAATTTCTGGTTTCTGCTCCTTTAGTGATTCTACTTCTTCTTCTTCAATTGGGAAACCTGATATAATGATTGCGTCTGATACCTCATTGTCACTATGGATCTCAATGACCATTGGTGTTGTCTAACTAAGTGATAGAATTTTGGTTATGTGATTTCTTGGCTCTGGTTCTCTCAGCTCTCTCTCTCTCTTTGTGCATAAAATATTGCTTGATGGTGAAGCTTGGTACTTATACCCATTAGCATGTCCTATTGTCATCATTCAGATGTCTAATCAATCACATGGGCTTCTTGGTCAATTTGCTCCTTCAATAAATTGATAGCTTGATTTCTCCACTGTACCTGTGAGCATAGTTAGTTATTCCAAGGATGACTAATGGGACAAAAAATAACGCCTTCATTCTCCTCGTACTGCGTCGAATTTATGGCTCTTAGTTTTCATAGTCACCTCAATATTTTCCATATATCCTCTCTTAAAAATCTGATTGCAGAAATCCTATCATTGCTGCCTTTCCATGTGCTTTCCGCCTTTTCTTGCACATTCTTCTTTACCTTGTGCTTCTGCATGCATATTTCCCCAATGTCCGACATAATTAATTATTTTTTTTTAATCACCCACGACGCAGCCCTAGCCAGGCCTGTCGCAACCATTGTAGTATGGCTTTGGGATAATTCCATTGATCATTCCTACAATATATGTTCCATCAAGATTTTGTAACTTTATTACGCCTGTATCGACAATGTGTGCAACCACATATGACCCAAGCCAATGTGTCTTTAGTTTACCTGGGTTTTTGAAAAACTTGTTGTCATACACAAATACAAGTCCTCCGTCTTTAAATTGATTCACCCGAATAGGGTGATCATGGCATTCTTTTTTTCTTTGCTTCTCCATAGTCTAATGATAGCATGTAGTGAAGCATTCCTCTTCCTTCTAAATGAGTTGTGATAGCATTTTATAGATGGCATCTCCGTCATTCATCTCTTTCAGCACAACAATCAGTAGGATTGGCACAATGTACTCCATTGGTACAATAACTTCTTGTCCATATACCAACCTAAATGGGGTGTTTCTTGTCAGTCGCTTGCAAGTTGTGCAATATTCCCATAGCACAACTGAGACTTTCTGATCCCAATCATCTCGACGCATGTTGCATACCTTTTTCAATGCATTCTCCAAAATATTATTGAAAGCTTCGACCGTTTCATTCTCTTGAGGATGATAGGTCCAATGAAATCAATGGCCCATTTCTCAAATTCTTGGAGCGATATCTGCAGCACTAGTGGAATTTCATCGTGGCACGATGGTTTTCGTGTTCTCTAGAAGATATCGCAACGCCAACATAAACTCTTAGTATCCATGTGTATGGTTGGCCACCATAATCCTATTGGTATGATTTTCCACAAAGTCACTTTTCTCACGTAGTTTCTTCCTGTGACACCAGCATGTGCTTCACTCATAACCCATGGTTTTTCATAGTCAAAGACATAATGACATAGTACTTCATCTACACCCAACGTGTCCAGATGCCCCACAATCAATGTATAATCAGCAGCTCTGATGACCAAGTTTTTTTTTTCTGATTAGTTGACATTCCTTTAGGTGCATAGTCTGTACTCAAAAAATGAATTATGGCATTAAAATCATGGTTTTGATATTCCATCATATGGATCACAAACAGTTACGCATCGGTTAAGTTATCTTTGAGGCTCATTGGTTCTTCACTAATCTCTATCCTTGATAGGTGGTCGGGTCCAACATTTAGTTGACCAAGTTTAACAATAACCTCAAAATCGAACTCTTGAAATAGGAGAAGCCATCTATAGATATCCCCCCCCCAACATTGGATTGTTTACTAGGTATTCCAGCGCTGAATGATCAATGTACATCTAAAAATTTCCACCCAATAAATAGTGTCGAAATTTCTTAAGTGCATAGACCATAGCAAGGCCTTCTCTTTCTGTCATCATGTAGTTCATTTCTGCTGTGGATAGTTTCCTGCTAGAAAAAACAATAGGGTGGTTAAGGGCACCCTCTCTTGGTTGTGTCAGGGTTATGGAAAGGGCGATAGATGACGTGTTGACATGCACATGGAACTCCTTTTTCCATTGTGAGAATACAAGTACTGGCACAGTGGCCATGTAAGTTTTTAATTTATCCCAGATTTCCTAGCACTCTGTTGTCCTATGGAACTTTGTGTCTTTCTTCAATAATTTCTCCATAGTTGTAGTGATCATTGCATATCCTCTGATGAACTTTTGGTAGTAGCCTACATGTCTTAGAACTGACCTAAGTTGCATGATTGATGTAGGCAGGGGTAAGTGAAGAATAATCGCAATTTTTTGCTGGGTCAACCAAAATACCATCCCGACATACGACATGACCCAATAGTATACCAAATGGTGCACATAAAATGCATTTTTTAGAATTAAGTGCAATATGATATTGGTGGCAACAATCCAAAATCATGTGTAGATTCTCAATATAGTCTCTTACTAGACCAAACACAGTCCAATCATCAACTTAGAATTCAAGAAATTTATGTATAAAATATTTAAAAGTGGAAACTACTATTCTAGAAAAAATAGCAGGTGCATTCTTGAGTCCAAAGGGCATTACTGTATACTGATAGCATCCCCATTCTGTGACAAACGTCATTTTGTGGCAATCCTCCTACATGATTCTAACTTGATGATAGTGAGAGAAGACATCCGTGAAGAAATACATCTCTTTTCCACCTACATTTTCAAGTACTTCATCTACGAATGGTGTTGGGAATGGGTCATGATAACATGCATCTTTCAGCTTCCACAAGTATACATAGATCCCGACTTCACCTATTTTTTTCTTATCTTGGATCACTATAGGGCTGATCCAGTGTGATTCCTCAAGAGGTTCTATGATTCCTGCGTCGAGCATGCGATCCAATTCTATGTTTACCTTTTCCTTATACCTGGGGTTCATTCGGTATGGTCGATGTCTACTAGGTTTAGCATCTGGTCACAGGGGTATTTTCATATCCCCTAAATCTCCTACTATCCCCTTCATCTCTGAGAAATTGGAAGGGAATATATCCTGATATTCATGCAGCAAGTCTATGATCTTTGCAATAGTCTCTTCATCCCAATAATCTCCTATACTGGAAAAATTCGGGTTCTCTAGCGACCCAATGTTTACTTTCTTGATTTTCAGCAGTTTTAGGAATTGGTCACTAGAAATGTCACCTCCATTCACTACGCATGTACCCTCCGACTCCGGTATATTTATTTTATTCAGATCATTGTTTTGGTCTCTAGATAGCTTGTAACACAAAGTCCACTGCTGGATGGTCGCACTGCTTTGGTGGGAATTTTCCTCTATGACAGGTATTTGAGAAAATATCTAGGCTTTGAGTACTTGAAGTGCAAAATCAACTGTAGGTTTCACATCTGCAAACTCAAATGTGTGCACAAACTATTTGGCTATCTCTTCATAGTCTGGAGTACCTTGTCGCAACTCCATATACACATACCAGGTTCTAGGTGTCATTTCCAAAGTATGAATGAAATGGTGGACCCATTCCTATTGCAGGTATACTACAAATATCATGCGACATTGATTTATGTGTTCTACAGGGATAGGCCTATCGGAAAGGGGTTTGGGGCGAGTGAGTTGCGAAGCATCGCGGCAGCTACGCAAGGGAAGATTGGCGCGATAAGTGAAAGAATGACCACTTTTTGAATATTTTATGTATATTTTGACCAAGTTTTGTTGCAATAGGTCAATAGTGGTTAGAAGTCAGTTAGTAGTGGACCCTTGATGTAAAGGCATAAGCCTATTTATAGATCTATTTTGGGGCAATTTAACATAGTCATATGTGAGGTAGTTGTGAGTGATTGTATGTGATTGTATGAACTATTGTATGGGATAAGATGTGGTGTGATCTGCTTTATGGAGAACTTTATGTCTTAACTTTGATCTTTCCTGGGTTTCCTCGTGATGTATGCAGTCTCTAGCTTTGGAGAAGAACTATGTAATGTGGTACATTTGCACAAGATTAATATATGATGTGATGTGTATGGCTGAATTATTGTCTATTGTTATAGATCTGTTATGATGTTGCGACTTTATTTTGTTACAATGGAATAATATAGATGCAATTTAGTCTCTTCCTCCTATATCAATGTGATCTGTTGTTTCTAATTTGATGCAATCTATGTTTTTGTAACTGTCTGATGCACTATGATGTCCCTTGAATAATGCTGCGATATTTCGATACTATATGATGATCACATAAGTTATGGTCTCCCTCCATTGGATCCCCATATCTTCCTCTCTGACTATCAGAAACTCGGTTCAGATAGCTGTCCCATGAACGCCTTGGGTGAGACCTCGTCTGCTTTGTAGACATTGCTGGGCAGCGTAAAACCTATCTGGGCTGGTGCTCAGGGAGATTCTGTTGCAGGGCATCGACATAGTGGGAACCCCTGTCAAGGAATATTTGTTGGTGGGTTTTTCCAAAAAATGGTTCCGTTGCTGGGACCGAGTTGAAAATAGGAGGGGGATATGTTCTAGAATTCGACTCGATTAGAGATCGAGGGATTATTTGATCTAAAGTTGCGGGAGTTTGTTGAAGCTGAAAACAAGAATCCTAAGCTATCGACAGGCCACTAGTTCGATAGATATATCCACGACGGTCCTCATGAATGGTTCTTTTGTGAATTCCCTATGATCTTGCATGAATGGTGGGAAAAATTCGCTAAGTGGAAGGAAAACTTTCAAGGAGGAGAGCCAACATCCTGGACCCCAGAATTCATCCAGGAGCTGCAAGAAACCAACAAGAATGGATCACGGGTAGTTGAGGTATGGTTGGATAGTGTCTTAGAAGGATACATCACTGATTTTGCTATTGATACTAATAAATATTTTAGTGAAGCAGAAAGGGAGTTTTTCAGTGGACCATGTGGAAGATTCTTGCTGTCACTGCAGTTTTCCATTAAGCAACTAGTCTGTGAAAAGGGTATCCTAAATATGGACCAAGAGTAGTGGACTCTGGTGTGCAGGGGATGTAGGCACTGCGATAGAAATGGGGGAAATGCATAAGGAAGTTAGGGGTATATGGGCATGAATTCTTGTGAGAATGTAAAGGTCTCCGAAGAAACAAGTGGTTGTAAGAGGGGAGGATTAAGGTTTCGAGAAAAGAGGTAGAGGATGGGAGAATGTCCTGCTGAAGTCGAAGTGCGATACCGTGAAGAAAAACCACATGGAACAAAGTGACCTTTTTGTGACGATGAGGACATACAGGCCCAGGATACGCCCAAATGAACGACAGGATCAAACCCCAGCAGTAACATGAAATGAAGGAGATGAATGGAAGGAGATGAAATCAAGTTGTCGATATTCAATGAAAATGGCATCAACGATCCATAGCAGCATTGGTTCTTATGTGAAGTGATCTAGACTACTCGACAAACTGTCGATGATGATGTCAAGAAAATTCAGTTAGTCAATACTCTAAGGGGTCGTGCATTGGAATGGTTAATGAGATTGACAAGGGTACCTCAGGGAGGTACTGCAAAAACATTGGATGAGATCAGAACAAGGCTATTTGAGGAATTTAAGAAGCCAAAGTTTGAAGCTCAGTACATTACTAAATTAAAAGAGATCAAACAATTCCCCAATGAAATGATTTGGGATTTTGATCAGAAATTTAAGACATTGATGGCTCGGGTCACTTTTTAGATGAGCAACGTTCAGCATAAAGAATGGTTTATCACGGTGCTTGTCCCTCATATTCGAAAACCATTAATGCAACAAAATATTGCGATGTAGAGTGAGGCTCTGAAGACTACGATGAAATTGGAGGCATCGCCAATAGGGGAAACCACCATTGGAATGAATCAGATTTAGGCGCAGTTGGCCAATTTGATGCTACAATTGCAAGATATCAAAAAGGCCAAGGAAGATTGCGACGATATTTGGTGCACTTGTTTCCATGCAAGCGGACATTAGGATACCTTCCCGACGTTTCAGAATTATTTGCTGTCAGGAGACCCCAATCCATTGAGTGTTGCTGGTGCACCATGGTCTCGCATCTTTTAGGTCCATGGGCATCAACATGAGAAGTGTGATTACATGTAGAAGATGGTTACCAAAGTAGAAAGTATGTATTGTACATTTTGTTGGTCAGTTGGACATGAAGACAAAAACTGTCGTGCTTATGATTTCCTCCAAGAAAGGATGTATGAATCATACTTTGTGAAAGGGGAGGACCCCTGGAAAGCACAAGCACACCCGCAAGTAGTATAGACAGTAGCATAGGTACTATATACTCCATCACCTCCATTACAATTTGTCCCTGTGCAACCACAACAATAGTTTATATTGCAGCAACAGTTCACACCATAGCCGCAGATGGTGGTATAGCCATAGTATAACCAAGCACCATGACCATAGTATAATGAGCCACAATATGTTCAAGCCATGCAATATGTCTAGTAGCAACCTAACCCACCACAAGAACAAATGGACCAACCGTAGTTTCAGTAAGGAGGAGTATGAGGAGGATTCCATGGAGGGTTTAGAGGTCGAGGAGGAGGATTTGGATGTGGGGGAGGACATGGTCGTGAATTAGTCCAGTGCTACACCTGTAGGGTATTTGGAAATTACCAGAGGGAGTGCCCTCATGTGTAGTGCACATACTATGTAGCCAGCGATCATAATGTTGAAAGTTTTCCTCAGTTGATTGCAAAATGGCATGTAGGACAAATTCCTTAGTTACAGAATGCACATAATTAGAATCAACCTGTATTCCAAGTACATAACTAGCCGATAATGCAAAACCAGTTCCCACCACCGAATCAGACTCATAACCCACTGGAGACACAGAACCAATAGATGAATCAACCATTGCATTAGAACCCTCCCTTGAACTTAAACCAGGGATCGACAGTTTCCACTATTCAGGTTGAGGCGCGGATGAAGGATGTCAACGTGCGGATTGTCACTCATGCTGGTCCGACAACTGGAGATGATGGACCACGGCTACAAGTTCAGCTCACTGGTAAGAAGAAGGTCGCATTTGATATTGTGATAGAGAAAGATACCTTATTTGACACAAAGAACGAAATCCAAAGAAATTAGGGTAAGTTACCAATTGTTGATATGCCATTTTCTTTCGATCTGTCTATAGAGGCAGGACCATCATGGAAGCATGATACCCTATGCAAGTTATTTAAGAGTTATCCATCACTGGTGAGGGACTCGGATGCCCTTGTCGAGCTTAAGACATTATTGTGCCTCTTGAATAAGACAGTGAAGGATTCTGCTATGAATTCCTTGCATAAAAGGAATACCGGCAAGGAGATGAGGATGAATGTCTAGATTGGAGATTATGAGGTTGACTCAGTCATTTTGGACCTTGAATCAGATGTAAACATCCTAACAAAGAAAACCTGGCAGTTGATGGGAAATCCAACATTGGGATGGTCTCCAGTACAACTGCGTTTAGCAAACCAGGCGAAGGTTTATCCCATTGGTCGTGTTTCAAACTTGGTTGTCGACATTGAAGGTATGAAAACACGTGCTGAATTTGACGTGATAGAAGTTGTAGGAGATGGTGTGATAGAAAATTGGTAGAATCGGTTGCATGAGGTATCATTCAGAAAATTCAAGTTGATTACATAGTCTCTCCGACATGTTGCAACTGCAACTTTCGAGTTTCCCATTTATGAAGGACTGTTGGGACCATCTAAGTTCTTTCAAGAATTTGAATAAAAAGTGTTTGAACCTCAAAGGATAATGGCTCTTGATGTAGCACTAAAGGATACTCTGGCTCGATGGTGGGCGACACACAAATAGATGATTCATGACTGGGAGCAGTGCTATAGGTTGATGATGGTCTGCTTTGGTGATGTAGAGGTCTATCATCCTGGGAGATATGATGGAAGAAATTACCCTGCCCATCATTTGATTGAGTTTTAGACGTTATGGACATCACAGCCCAAAGATGAGTGGGTTCATGCTTTTGTTCATACTATAGAAGAGATGCCAAGGTCCTAGTATGTGGCAGCAGAATTATGCAGAACCATTACCACTTGGGAGGATTTGTTAGTTTTCTTTGTGCAAACGTTATCTTCCAGGATGCCAACCCCAAGGTATGTAATTCTTTACACATTGTCCATGACGTATTACTAAAAGTCATCCCGGTTGCATACTCTGTTGCTCCCCATGGAAATTTCTCCATCTAATCCATGATGACATGCTACAACTTGTCTAGGGAAATTGAAGATGATGACGAGCTATAGAATGTTAATATTCCAAAGTTCGAAGGAAGCCACAGTGTTGCAGCTCCTGAAATACCAACGGACTCGATGAACAAGCCAATGAGGATTCAGAAAGTTGACATTGGGATGGCAGAGAATCCTAAATTTGCTAATGTTGGAGACTATTGGGATGAAGAGATGATGGCCAAAATTACAGATCTACTACATGAATTCCAGGACCTTTTCCCAACATGATTTTTAGAGATGAAGGGGATACTTGACGACTTAGGGAAAATGAATATTCCACTCAATCGATATGCAAAACTAGTACTCTAGAGGCCGTATAGACTGAACCCACGATACAAGGATCACATGAAAGCTAAGATCGATAGGATGCTCAATGATGGGATCATCAAACCTGTAGAAGAATCAGAGTGGATAAGCCTCATGGTGGTCCAAGATAAGAATACTGGTGAAATCTGCATTTGTGTCAATCTGCGAAAGTTGAATGATGCGTGTGTGCATGATCTGTTCTAGACCCCTTTTACAGATGAAGTCCTGGAAGGTGTAGGCGGCCAAGAGGTATATTCCTTCACAGATGGCTTTTTGGGATACCACCAGCTCCAAATTGTGAAGGAGGGTCACCATAAGACTACATTCGTCACCAAGTGGGGCTATTTCCAATATACTGTCTGGGCTGAGGAATGCACCCGCTTTATTCTCCCATGTAGTTGTCGTTGTATTTAAATATTTTATTCAAAAATTCCTGTATGTATATATGGATGACTGGACCATTTATGGCCTACTTAAATACCATTTAGACAATCTACAATTTATGCTGGAATGGTGTAGACAGCATCAAATTGCATTGAATTCAAAAAAATGTATTTTCGGTGCACCCTTTGGCATGCTACTTGGGCACATTGTATGCAAAGAAGGTCTGTATGTAGATCTGGCGAAGATTGCGTTGATCCTTGGTTTACCACCGTCAACGAATGTAAAGATGCTCTAGGAAACAATGGGACATACAGGCTACTATCGCAAGTTTATTAGAGGATACACTACAATTACCGCTCCCATGGAAAAGTTGTTAAAGAAAGATGTTGCTTTTGAATGGACTTCGGAATCTCAAGGAAGCTTCGACACCCTAAAGGCCAAGATGGCATTTGCACCAATACTAGTTTTCCCTAATTGGAATAAAGAATTCCATGTGGTTGTTTATGCTTCTTCTACTATTCTGGGAGTTGTTCTTGCACAGCCAAGTGAAGGCGACTTGGATCATCCAATAGCATATGCCAGTAGAAAGTTAAAATTTTCTGAACGAAATTATACGATGACTGAAAGATAAGGCTTGGCGATGGTTTATGATCTGCAAAAGTTCAGGAACTATTTGTTGGGAGGACATTTCAATATGTTCACTGATCATTCTTCTTTACAATACCTAGTCAATAAGCCTGTGTTGGGGGGGTGTTATAGCGGATTTCACCACACTAGGTGAATCACACATTGTATGGCCTTCCCCTATCTCGCTGCAGACTCATTATTCCCTATGGACCATTTATTGTATTTTGATGTATCATTGACCATCCCTAAAAACATTACAAAAATGATATGCGCGTCCTTTCCCCCGATAACTGCGTACATACGCGGATATACCCTCTATAGTCA
>LPNX010039367.1:22523-34059 GCA_001517045.1 Pseudotsuga menziesii | reverse complement strand
GATGGGGGGAAATAAAATAATATAAATATTGTTATAATTGGAAAATTAGTCAAATGTGAAGTTATAGGCTTCCATAATACACACACGTTATAGTCTTACAAAATGCATGCATGCTTTTTATTAATATAACATGCACATGTTTATCAATGGAAGGAACACAAATTTGAATTTAAACAAAAATGAGCATGTTTAGTGACACTATGGCTGAGCCTGCACTCATGTTGGCATGGTATTCCTATGGCTATGTGTCTGCTTTAGACTTTGCTTTGGATTTATTATGCCTATGCCTTGGAGTATGATAAACCATCGCTAATTGAATATTATATCCAAATTTTCAATATTCTCATGTTTATCCATTGGTTACAATATGAAATTTTCAAAACATATATGTTTTTTTTGCAGATTCCAAATATGTAATTTTTAACAAGAATATATAATTTTCTCTATTTTTTTCTTATTTATTTTGTGTCATCACTCCTCAAATCAAAAAACACATTGTTAGTGTTTTTTCCATAACTCTTTCATTTCTCAACCATTTTGAAAAAAAATTGTATGGTGCACTAAAGAACACCGAACTCTACATGCTATAAAAAACCCATTTCCAAATAAGTGCATTAATACATGCAAACATTGCACCCACAATTGACATTCTTTTTTCGAGGTTTGATCACTTAGATTAGTAAAAAGAATTTAAAAATATTAATTTTTTATTTTTGGAAAAATAGTCGTGCACTAGTACTATGTGTTCTCTATATGTATACCAGTTTTCGTAAGCTGATTCCATAATTTAGTCACTCAAAGGTTTCACCCACAAAAACATATACCTTATAATTTGTCCCAAAAATAAAAAGTGCTCGTTGAAAAATATCTAACTTTAGATAGTTAAGAACATTTTCAATAGAAAAAAAAATTATATATTTGGAAATGTCATTCAATTTCCTATATTTCATTTTTTTTAACTCATCCCAAGATTCATTGTGTAAGTGTCTCAGAATATTCATGTAAATTGATGGATGCCTGTTTTTTCAGTTTTCTATTGCATCTAACATGTCAAAAGAGACCCTCATTAACTTGCACACACCCAATATTAATTGGTTCTCTAAGTCATTGTTAATGTGACTTTTATTAATGGATGGGTAAATAATAATGGTGATATTATTTCCTTGAATATTCTCGTTAAATTTTAATAAGGCATAAATATTTGCATGTGTTGTAAAAGTACAAGGGAACCTTCCTTCCTTATTGTTGTTAAACTCTATTTTATATTTGCGAAAAAAAACTTATATATTATTTATTATAAATTTATTTTAAGATATCCTTAATATATCATATTGTTTCCCTTAATATATGTACCTTTTTTATATTTCCTTTAATTTCCTCACTTGTAACTTAGGAATATCTTAATTTGTCACTTAAACTTGGCACTTTGGTAATCTCTTTCCTTGATCTCCAAATAAGGTATTTGAAAAACCAGTTGTAACTAAAAAAAAATTGACCATAAAAATCCTTTTCAAAATGTATCAACTTTATATCTAAATCCTTTTCAAAATGTATCAACTTTATATATCTTAGAAAGTTGGGATGAATTTAACTTAATCTTAACTTTATTTCTTAATCAAAGGTCTCATTGCACTCATTTTATTGTGAACGAAATAATGCGAATTGGCCTTGATTATTAAACCACTTTGACCAATCAATCTATAGGGGTGTGACCTTTGGATGGGTAGCTAAAACCATTGACATCAATTTATAAGATGTATTAAAAATTTACTTTCACTTCACTAGGTGGTGGAAGAAACTTCAAACTCGCTTCAAGGTGAACTCTTTAGCAAATACAGATCTACTACAGCTTTATGCAACACTAGCATTTCATGATGTTTGTTGATACCAATCCACCACCGATTGTTGTGGAGAGCGGTGGCATGGTTGCGTGAATGAGTAAAAAATCAAGGAAGCATGGAATGAAATGGAAACTAGAAAGAGAATAATCGTTAGGAACTCGAAACTAGAAGCAAAATAATGATGCATATTAAAAATCATGCTTTGGCTAAACTTCTAATAACTAGCTGCAATTGGAGGCTTCAATTGATCCTCAATGGGCATCTATTTGACATAGCTTTTTTTCCACGGCAACATGAATAATTGTTGAATGAATTCTTAGTTTTAATGAATTCTATTGTATATATACAATGACTCTATTAATTCATTCTTGAATTTTTTTTCTTTTATGATTTAATCCATTTTTGTTCTCAATGAGTTTCAATCCTGATCCAATTTGATACGCAGTACTTTGAAGTATTCTTTCGATAACCCTTGAAATGTTTTGGAGTAAACTTCTTTTATTTTTCATACGAAAAAAGCACTCCTTGGTATTCTATTGAATCAACAGAATTGTGTACATCATTAGGGAATATCAGGACCAACCAAGTGGCTTCAAACAACTAGCAACTAGCCAGAAAATATAGCTTACATCGATAGCAAATACAAAGAAAATGTGTTCCTTCAGAACCGGCTACTAATAAAACCAGGTATTATGTACCAGAATGTTCCTCTCATAAACTCACTGCATAGCTATCAGCCAAGTATGACCCAAAGGAAGATAATAAGAGCCCAGAGGAATTAACCAAGCTAGGGTCATCTCTCATAGTCAAATACCATGACTAATCAACATGAAATAACTTTCACATATATGAGTCAAAACCAAAAAAACCGAAGACCCGCAGGCCTTTGGCATATCACTTCCTCTCAAAATAACTGAATTCTCACTTCCTCCAATCACTTACCTTCACATATTTCAGTAAAGGTAAGATGGCCCGATACCTCCTTAAGTCTTTCCTTGGATAATGTATCTGCCCTCTTGTTATATTCCTAATAGGCATGGCTGAAATCCAGATAAGTGAACGAAGATATAAGCTTTTTGGTGTTGTTGCACCAAGCTTCTAAACTTCACAATAGGAAACATTCACCCTATCCTTCACCTTAATCCAATTCTCTATTCTATATTTTGGAATCAATTTGCACCAAACGTTTTGTCATCAAAATTTGTTAAATTTTCTCTATAACCCATTTCTATCTCCAATAAATTAATTAGCCACAGATTAATGTACAAAATTCTATTACCATTCAAAATACATTGAGCTATAAACTAGAAAATGTATAATGGCATAATGAAGGAATTCCACACTTTTCAACATATTGATTTATGGGAAATGCCC
Source organism: Pseudotsuga menziesii (assembly GCA_001517045.1). Taxonomy (NCBI): domain Eukaryota; kingdom Viridiplantae; phylum Streptophyta; class Pinopsida; order Pinales; family Pinaceae; genus Pseudotsuga; species Pseudotsuga menziesii. Next base: position 30,844 of record LPNX010039367.1, on the reverse strand, counting down.
CTCAAAAACCCTAAAGGAAAAAACAATTAACAAAGAGATAGAATTTTTATTATGGTCATAGAGAAAATTCTCAGAAAGTACATCAATAAAAATATCCTATTGATGCACCTCAAAAATTATGTCAAACCCAAACTTGTTGTAACCTAGGAAACTGTGTCTAACAGCCGGTACACTCTGTATAACCTTTGTACATGTTCACATGGTCTACAAAAGAAGCAATAAATTCCTCAAATTGTATCCAAACTTGTGTCCTCCTTCACAAACAAGAGTTTTTTTTTTCAAAAGTAAAAATCATTCCTTAATATTCTAGAGAATCAAAGGTAATTTGTTACATTAGCTAATCAACAGTCCATCAAGTACTTCCAAAACAAAACATAGAGAAAACAATCATCGTGACATAAATACAAGCAAGTAGATAGGTCTGAGCTAGTTTATGTCCTCTCATACCTAAGATCACCCAAAAATGTCTCAAGAAAAGATAATAGGAGCCCTAAGTCAATATCCAAGACAAACTTGAGTCCTCTCAAAATCCAGGGAAAAAGCTGAAGGAACCAAAATTTGTAGAAAGTATAGCATCCCAATGGAGCTAAGCACATCAAAATGATAGTCCAAAATCAGCACCAAAGCTGAAAGATCAGAACAGATGCTGAGAAACTTCCCTAAAATTGTCACCATTACAATATTCCATATAAATAAGATGGACAGGAGCCAATAGAATCCCATCCTTGGATAATGAATCAGCCCTCCTATTAAATTCCCTATAAACATGGTTGAAATCCACTGAAGTGAACAAAGAGATGAGCTTTTTGGTGTTGTTGCACCAAGCCTCAAGGTTCACGATAGTAAGAGTGGATTCATCTCTTGCCCATTTTATAATCAGAGAGGAGTCACCAAAGATATGAAGATACGGTAATCCAATATCTTTGGCAATGGAAAGTAAAGCCCAAAGTGCCAAAAGCTCAGCTCTAGTATTAGTACTACTTATACAACCTAATGTCAATTCAATGGAATGTTGATCACTGATCCAAATACAGACCCCTGCACCACCAATAGAGTTCGTTGCAGCTCTGTCAAAAAAATCCATAGGATATAGTTTAGTTGGAGGATCCCCAATAATCCAGACCTTAGATCTAAATGCAGGAGGTACTGGGTAAGATAAATTATCAAAGATAATCTTATGACAGAGATAGGTAAAATTTGGCTCATTGTTTTCAAAAATGTAGTTGTTTCTAGACTTCCACAAGTTCCAGATGAACCAGAAAGGCATATAAGAGGGAATTCTATCAAAACCCAGCCAATTGGTGATATTTCCAGCCAGAGTTGGCAAAGACTAGTCCACCTGAGAGTCAGTCAAATATTCCAAGTGTACCCAGACCTCACGAGCAAAGGGACAAGTAACAAACAGATGGTCAATAGATTCATCTTCCTCCTTGCATAAGCAGCATCTGTTCGGACTGAGCCAACCTCTAATGCAAAGGTTATCCCAAGTATTAATTTTTCCAAAAAAATACCAACCAAATAAATCACTTCAGCTTTTGAGGGATGTTAAAGTGCTAGATATGAGAAATGACACAGTCAGAAGGAGGGGGAAAGAGATCCGAAATGATAAGCTCATAACCTTTATTTGCAGAAACCTTACCCGAGACATTATCAAACAGCCAGAGAAGAGTATCCTCAGAATCCCCAATACTTATTCCACCGAAAGAGAGACCTTTAACATAAGATGTCCACAGTCGATCCCATTCGCAAACTAGGTCCAAATCAAGTGCTGATAACCAACCATTATAGCCCATAGCAAGGTCATCTAGTTTCCTCGCTTGGGCCAAGCACGATATCCCATAATCAGCCAGATAATATCTAAGATCGATTGGGAGGATGTAAGAGGATTCCATATCCGCGATTAGATCTACACCAAGGTGAATTCTCAGTCCATCACCCACCTTCCAACCCAGCTTATATGTAATCCCTTCCAAGATTATGATAAACCCATTCCATAAATATGAGGTTCCAATAACCGATAAATTCTTGGCCCGAATCCAGTCCTCCAAGGGTCTGTTCCTGAGATATTTATGTGCAATAATTTGACTCCAAATGCCATGACCCTTCAATACCTGCCACAAACTTTTGATCCGAAGAGATATGCCAAACCATTCAAGGTTCTTAATGTCCCAGCCACCAACTTCAAATGGAGAAGAAATGGATTTCTAGTTATCCAAATGAAAACGATGCTGGCCCTCAGATTTACCCCACAGGAAATTGAAAATTAAATGCCTCAAAGCTTTGAGAATAGAACTAGGGAATCTAGCCAGCGCGAACCAGAAGACTCCATTCCCCACAAGAACAATTTTGATTAGTATTAAACGGCCTACCAACGAGAGGAATCTATAAGTCCAACAATTTATTTTCTTTTCAAACATCTCCACCATCCAATGCCAGTCAGATACACGATATCCCATCGGTTTTAATCTGTATCCTAGGTACTTTAACCCAGAATCGATAGGGGCCATAATATATGGGAGAAACTAAGCAATTTGCCTCCTAATCTCTTCATCCACATTATGATAGAGAAAGGAGGATTTTTCCATACTTACCGACACACCAGTCGCAGAACAAAAGAGGTCCAATACATCTTTGAAAGCCCTCCATTCTACTACAGTTCCCATTCCAAACAAAATAACATCATCAACAAAAAGTAAATGAGTAATAGACGGGCTCAAGGAGAATTGAAATCCATTAATGAGACCCTTCTGATGTGCATCAATAATGAGTCTGCTAAGGCTCTTGATGATCAAGATGAAAAGAAGAGGGGAGATGGGACAACCTTGCCGAATTCCCCTAGAGGATGGAAAGAAATCCAAAGGGTTTCCATTAATAAGGACAACAAAACAGGATCTAGTAACACAACCCATAATCCAGTTAACACCAATAAGAGGGATGCCAATCTGAAGGAGTACTAGTCTCAGAAAAGTCCAGTTGACCCTATCAAAGGGTTTGAATAAATCCAGCTTCAGGACTAGGTCACAATATTTTTTGGCTTTGATAGAGTGTAGAACTTCTTGGTTTATGCCAACAGGTTCAATGATCTGACAGTCTTTTAAAAAATCAAATTGTTTGGAGGAAACGACCCTTTTTAGTAAAGGCTTGAGACGGGTCACGACAATTTTTGAGATGATATTGTAGATAAGGTTACAAAGGGAGATAGGTTGGAAGTCTACGAAGGTAGAGGGCTTGTCACACTTAGGTATCAGGGTCATAAAAGTCGAGTTAACCGAGCTAGGAACATACCCCTCAATTCTAGCCTATTCAGCAGCAGATGTAAGAACCTCCCCAAGCAAGTAAAAAAAATCCAAGAAAAACTCTATCAGCCAACCATCAGGCCCAGGACTTTTATCCTTCTTAAAGCCCTTTAATACTGCTTCAACTTCCTAAATAGTAATGGGTTCAAGGAAATAGTTAACCTCTTCATCCAGGGTAAAGGTCGGAAATAGCTTAATAACCCTTAATTGATCCATAATATTAGTAGACCCATCATCCATGAAAACCTCACTGAAGTGTTTTTCCCCATCTTCTTCAAGGCAGAATATTCAGAGGCAAGGTTACTGTCGATGTCTTTAAGGAACTAGATAGCAATGGAGTTCCTTCTAGCTTAGGCAAAAGCATGAAAGAATTTCATGTTGGCATCCCCATATTTTAGCCAAAGGACTCTGCTCTTAAGTATTTGGGTAGTCACCTCGTGTGCCAAGATAAGACCTTTTTTCTCATGAAGTTCATTTAGTATACCAGCCTCAAAAGCTGACAGAATCCCCAAATCCTTAGTTAGGAGGTGAGAGATCTCCTCATTAATCTCCAGGAGGATATGTCTCCTATCAAATTTTTTCTTCCTTTCCCAGCCTTTGACAACAACTTTGATGCATTTTAACTTCCTCGAGAGAGAATCCAAGGGATTTGAGGGGCCAAAATCCAAGGGAACCTGCCAGGATGACTCTACCAGAGGGGTAAAGTCATCATCCAAGAGCCAAGCTTTATTAAATTTGAAATGGTATTATAGTAAAACAGGTCTATGACCCCACTCCAGAAAAATAGGGTAATGGTCTGACACCTCAGAAGGAGATGCGCAAGACCTGTAGTAGGCAAGACTAGGAATATGAAGGGCTGAAGATAAGAAGCGATCTATAATTTTACTAATACCTTCCTCCACAGTACGTCCATTCCTCCAAGTAGGACCAGGACAACTCATGCAAATATCAACAAGATTATTGCTAGAAATCAGATGGGAGAAATAGGAGGTCAAGGGATCAATTCTATCTTTTTGACCCCAGATTTCAGAAGAGGATATAGTAAATTTTAGGTCCGCAACCAAGAGAAAATTTGGCATAGCAAGAAGGCCACCCGGCTAAACATTATCCCAAAACATAGTTCTCTTAGAATAAGGACCATAGTAGTTAAAGATGGTAAGACTTTTCAAGAGTCCTTTAATACAGGATTTGAGAATGATGCTTGCAAAAGAATAGAAATCCTTACAGCGAACAAGGATAGGATTCCAACCAGCAAGGAGCCCCCCAGAGAGCCATATGCATCAATAGCATGAAATTCCAAACCTAGCTTGCATTTGGAAAACATGAGAAGGGAATTGTAGGAGGAACACATAGTCTCTTGCAGTAAAATCATGTCAGGTTTTAAGTCAAAGAATAGAGAACTGAGAGCTTTTTGTTTGGTAATCACTCCAAAACCTCGGATGTTCATAGATAAAATATTCATGAATAACCAATTGCTACAAGTGAAGTTTATCTAAGGACCTGTGAGGAGGAGGGAGAGGATCGTGGTTGTCTAGCAGCAATCTTTAAACTAGTAGAAATAGGAGTGTAAGACCCCTGAATGTCCTCCATCTCAGAGAGGGACTTTGCAGGATTCTTCTTGGCCTTACGAATCGTTACATTTTTATAGTGAATGGATTCCAAAGGAAGAGTAGAAGGTGAGATTGGTTCCTTGTCAGAAAAGATGGAGAGAGAATTAAGTAGTGAGGGGTCCAGGAATGCAGGTTCAACAATGGGACTAGAAGTTTGTAAGATTAGAGACAGACTCAATATAGGTGAGATATCAGGAGGGGGAACAGATGAGGTAGGGAGGGACGGAAAGTGATCCAGTGTGAAGGGAGGTGGCCCCATCTCATGAAAGCTATTAGGCAGGGGAGGAGGAGGAGGAAAAGGATTTGTAGTAACGGAATCCAATGGATGAGAGAGTAAAGCACAGGATTCAACATCTTCAATATAGTTTAGTTCACCCTTCGACAGATATTCATAGGGGGTGGGAGAAGAAGACACGTAAATAGCTTCAGGTATGGGTTCAGAGGGCTCGCTAGGAGAAGAGCAACCATCGGGATAAGGTGAATAATAACCAGAGCTAAGGTAAAACCCTTTTTCATCTAGACAACCCCTGTGGAGGAGAGTAAAGGAGCTACGAAGATGACCGGTCTCGTGACACTAGTTACTGCGAAAAGGCATGTTAAGATAGTCAAGTTTCTGGGTGATGACCCGGTTACCACATACAATATCAATCTCAGGGAGAAGTCCCTTAGAAATATCAAGTTCCACCGAGATTTTGGCTGTCCTTTTGTCAAATATCAAGTGAAATTCCCTTTCAAGGGCCACAAACCACCCATTGGAGTTAGCTAACCCTATAAGAATGTCTTTATTCCACAAGGGTAAAGGGAATGGATGAAAGAAGCACCCATAGGTGGCGGATAATGGCTCTCTCTTTGAGGGGATCAAAAGCCGAATGCCAATGACGGAGAACCAAGGACCCCTACTAAATATGCCACAGAGTCTCGAGGATGTAGGTAGCATCAGATTCTTCAATCAATACAATGACCAGCCAATTATTTGTCTGAAGGCTAATAGTGGGAACACATTTTATGATGGGTTTCCATTGTTCAGTCGCCCACTGTACCCAATCTTACTTAGATAATGAAACACACTCCAAACGACCAATGAGAGCTCTACGACATAGGGTTTTAACCTTGTCCATAAAGACATCGTTCCCCAACACAAACCTATGCTTTTCCCCCAGAGTCTTGAGGGCATTATCCTTCCGGCGAGAGCGACCTGAGTGAAGGGAAATGGAGAACAAAGATCCAGCACCACCCACCGATGGTGCAGTAGGGTTGACCCGAGATGTCATAACAAAAAAAACCCCCACAAGACGACCCCACAATCAAAGGATAGCAACAATAGATCAAATAGAACACAAGGGACCCTACCAGAGCCCAACCTAGGTAAGGTAAGACACAACAAAGAAAATACACACCCTCCGCAGAGGATAGACACCCGAGCAAAGGATACCAGGTATGTAAGATAGGCTACTACCAGCGAAGGAGAAAGACAAAACCAAGTCGACCAAGGATAGAAACTCCTGCCGAAAAAACCAAATAGGACTAAAAATAGGTTCCCACTTTTTTGCACATGGTTGGTACTAGCTCTCAGGGTAGAGAGTGAACTCCATGTGGGGTGGTCGGTATGAAAATACCCATAATCTCTACATAGAGGAGCCTATTACCAACCCCAAGACATGAAACAAAAAACAATCATAAAATAGTATGGTTGGATAGAACAATGTCAGAGAATACCTAGTCGACACATAAGCGCATAACCTGTAACTGGTCTAGTGATGCCTGAGTCAACTGAGATGCACAAGGCCCATCAAATCCGCACCCAAGCTAACTGATGAGCTCCCCAAACAATGACCACAATAGATACCCTCGAGCAGTCCGAGGTGGGAGACCAAGTCACGGTTCACAAGAGGTTGCCAGAAACCCCAATATATAGGAGTACAAACCGTTCAAGAAGAAAGCCTCCAGGGTGGTGGCTAGTCTGAGGCAGACCTGACGCGGCCAGACGCAACCCCAGAACCAATACAATAAAAAACCCCCACAGTTAGCCGTAGCCTCAAAACAAAGATAATAAAAACCCTTCACAAGTAGTTGATCACAACCCACACAAGAAACAAACTTGACACAGGCCACCGGTCAAAACTTTAATAGAACATATAAGCCAAATGAGCATGCACCAAGGTGATAGTGCACGTCCGAACCACCTGCAGTATGCTCAAAAACCGGTAATGACCTGCAGCCACCCCCACCAAGACAATAATAAAACCCCACACGGGAAGCCAGTTGAAATGAATGTAGAGGGACACAGAGCTATGGACTAGGGCAGCCGTTAGCCAGTAGCTAGAAACCCAAGAGTTGCAGAGAAAACCCTCCCAAGAGTTCAAAACAAAGACCTTGTTGAGTACTTGTTGTACTTGCTTCACAAACAAGAGTTTAACATTAAGACATTGTTGATTACTTGTTGTACCTACATCATTTTTGTACAGTTCTATGGTTATACATGCTTGCTCGATGTACAAACTCCTCTTTTTCAATTTTAGTGCAATCCAATTTACTTTGGATTTGTACTCTTTTTCCATCAACAATTTTTCTTCCTTCTCCTTCTTGCAATATTTTTCCATTCTTCCTCTTCATTCATTTATTTAAAACTCCTCTTCACTCAATGGGTCTCTCCACTTTAATTAAGTCTCAATTCACCTTATCTTAGATCTCTTCACTAAATCAACCATGACGAATTAATATCTCATTGATATGAATTATATCATTTAAGTCGCTAAAAATTTTATAAAAATAATTTAAATCATTTTTAAACTCTATAATTTAAAAAATTTTAACAACCAAAAAATTATGTAATTTTTTTTTACATTGTAATTGATGAATAATATGATATCTTCTTATACATAGCCGTACTTATAATTTGTTTGTAATGTATATTACATAATAGAGTGGGAATTTATAATCTGTTTGAAATCTGTATAACCATATGAGTATTTTTATTTTGTCAAGTCAACATTAATTTTGTTCATATGCTTAACATACTTATTTTGGTTCACAAACCCATTGTAAAATTCGTTCATTATATAACCATGTTCTTACATGTATTAATATCTCCTCTAACTAATACATGTTTATTCATTCACTTTTAATAATTTAATAATTAAAATTTATTTAACCCCTCTTTTTCTCTATATATATGTTTGTTTTTAAAATTTACAATTGTATTAAATATGGTTATAATCCATTTATAAATTACAACAATGTAATTCTAATTTGTATTGACACATTATAACAAATGATATAATAAACATTATAGGGTGTATGCAAGAAGATGATGGACCTTTTAGATGCAATCCTACTTTTAAGAAACGCGCTACCATTTCATAAAAACACAAAATGCTACCATTATGTAACTCTTGGCTTGGTTAATCCCAAGACT
>LPNX010039367.1:0-22446 GCA_001517045.1 Pseudotsuga menziesii | reverse complement strand
AGCCAATTTTTTAATCCAATCAAACACTATAACTCTTTTAAATTCCCTCCACATAAGAAAACTAGGGCATTTCCCCTATCCAAATACTTGTTAAAACGATTTACCTCTCTTCAAACTCCAAATTTCAAAACATCAAACAATTTAGGGCTTCTATTAAAATAAGTTTCCACCCTACAGTGGGTAAGTTGGTCCATTGATTTACACCTACATTTTATTTTTCTTATAACTTGATGACTTAAAAAACAACCATTAGTATTAATCAACCCGATTCAAATAATCCACAAGGAATGCTATCTAGAAGACCTCTCAAGAGTCATGACCTTCATGCCCTCAATATAGCAACAAACTTAAAGAGAAAAACATGTCAAAAGCATCACTTTTAAATTGTAAGAAGTTTAAACCCATGTGTGCATGGACATGCAGTCAATGAGATATAAGAAATGTCTAATTAATCTAGAGAAACTAGAAAAACGAAATGGGCCACACAAGTCATGATGCACACAATGTAAGGGATTTGAGGCATGACAAGTGGCACAGTTGTCAAAACCGTGCCCATGATATTTTCCAAAGACTCATCGTACAAGAAATGAGATAAAGGGAAAGTAGTTACAATCCCATTCATGGACAGTTGCTCCAATGAGTGGTGGTTATAAAATAATGCACATTACCAATAGATACCTTGAATCACCAATAATTTGCCTTCCTTGACCTAAGGTAGTATGTATTCCTTCCCACCAATGAGAATTCCCCATGCTCCATACCACAAATAAAATCATCCAAATTATAGGTATTTTTTGAAACATTACAACCATAAACCTTTTCATAAGCGAACCTACGTCCTTATTCAAAACAAGATTCGTTATTACCATATTTTCCTTTATAGGACTAATATATGAACCTTACATTTTCTGAGTGGGGCCAAATGCATGCCAATAACAACCATTTGGCCCCTTGAATTGCCAAAAATCATTGTTTAGGGCCTCAAAACGGCCCCGGAAGTTTAGGACCCAAAAAACCATAGAAAACTAACTAGGAAAATGCCAAAATAAACAATTGTTTTGATCCAGTGGAATAGGTGGGTGGCCATTGATATCCATATGTATCAATCCCCCCTTGAATATGATTGCTATTTATCTTTGTTCTTAATTATTAAGGCATGGGTTACTCTCTTCTTGTCTATTTTTTCTCTCTTTATGTTATTTCTGGGACTTGGTTGCATAACACATCAGCATGCTTTCAGCATCAAACAAGGGTCTTTTAACCTTGGAAATATTATGGGAGGAAACCTAGGACTTTGGTTATAAATGCATCTTTTATGGCTCAAGGGAAATGAAAAACGCCTTTAACTATACAGGATACCTCTACTAGGTATTTGACTTAAATTCCCTAAATAAATCTTCTACGAATCAAAGTCCATAAACAAGGCATGTAACCACCAGATCATGCCTCTCTAGGAGATGCTATGGGTATGAGTCTAGATATGGCCACTATTATTAGGTATCAAAAACAAATAAATGGGTGTAATGAACTTAACCATGGTTGGGGAAGGAAACTCAAGCCTTAGGTCCTAAATCAAGGTTCTAGGCGTAACACTCCATAAACAATTCCTCAAACCACTAGAAAAATCACATTTTCCAAGTTTTCTATTGTGTTAGTGAGGGTATGTATTCCATAAAAGGAATTTGGAACCAATAGTTTGTATGAGGGACTTAAAAATTGTTTGAGAAGAAATATAACTCCTTCATACCTAAAAAATGTTTCTATGAATTAAGGGAAACAAACAAGGCCCCAAAAAACTAATCATGGACTCTATAGGGAATGGATTTCCTCTAATTTAGTATATGAGAGTTAATGGAATTTTTAAAGTACTACGAATGTCTCTCAAGGCTTGAAATAGGTTTATAGCATGAAACCAAACCCTTATTCCAAAACAAAAAGGTTCTGTGGCTGAAGGCTAATGACTAAGTCCTTCAACCATTATACAATTTCTCTTTGGTGGAATGTTTTGCCTCAAATTCAAGATATGAGTGTGATTAAATGAGTTTTATAACAACAATGATGTGCTTTGTAAGGATCACAGATAATGAGACTATGTACATAAGAATGGTTTTATCCATTCTATAGAATATTAGCCTCAGAGGCAATGACATAGTTACATAAAAAAAACTACACACATCTAAGACCAATAAATTCTATCAAGGTTTATGGTCCTTTATTGGGGCACTATAACTCTCCACAACCCTAGAAAATAAATATTTAACTAAGGAAATGGATATGCATCCATTTTCATTCATTAAGGGATTATGTACTGTCAAAACCCCAAATTTTTCGAAAAAATTAAAATTTTTTAAATGCATATAATTTCAATAAATGTAGTCACTAATTGTTTGATTAGTTATATGTTACTAGATTCGTATCTGAATTATCTTTTGATTATGCTTATCTTTATAGAACAGTTTCTTTTCAGTCACTGATTTGTTTTCTTCTTGTGACCACAAGGTGGGACTGTCATGAAAAATTGGGCTTACTTAGCTTCCGAGCTAACGCAGAAGTTTTCCTTCTCTTACAGATATACAGGTAAAATGCCCGGGTGCTGCTAACGAATTTCTAAAGTATTCAAAAAAAGATTCGTTGCATAAAAATTAATTCAGTAGAAGAATATACATGCTAGTCGGATTTCTCAAGCTTATAGAGGTAAAGCATTAACTGTGAGTTCTTTTAAGATCTTACTGATAGAGAATTGATTTCTACTAGTAAAGATGACAACTATTTTTCCTTCATAAAAGCAGGATTTAATATTCCTATGGAGTACTAAACCATTTGATGTACCTACTAATTGCAAGTGTAAAATGCGATAAATATTTCTTTACTGCACAGTAAGTATGGCAGGATCACAAAGTCAAAGATCTAATTTTAATTGTTCATAATTACTGGATCATGCCATGATTGAATTGGTTGCTACAAGTGTAAAATGATAAGGGGTTTACGTACCTAACTTCCAGTTTCTTTACTTCAAAATATTAAAGGGGTTTTACTTGTTTTATACCAGCCACCTTTAAAGACTTGCATTAATGATTAAAGATCTGAGTTGCTTGGGAAATAGATCTCTTCCAAGGTCAAGAATTAAATGTTAAACTTATTGAACGTTTGAAGACTTAATACCCTCAAATACAAACTATATGAGTTTTATAACTATATCAACAAACAAAAGAGTTAAACTTAACAAAAGTTTATTATCATAATGATTCTATATCACCTTTCATAACCTATGAGCTTATCCTTGACAAGACCATTTGTCATAAAATGACTTTACAACTAGTGATTGAGTTGTTATTTTACAAAGTAAAACAAAGTGCAAAGGATAAACACTAAGGTCCAAGAAATAAAATCATGATCATGATCAAATTACTACTTAGCTTGATTCTTAAAGTTTATAGTCTCTATACAATTATTTCCTTAACTTTCTTTTATGAACTAGGATAAATATATAGTATAGAAAATTGGTTTATAATATATATAGGCCGCGCCATGGTAACTATTAAATCTCTTCACTCTTGTAACCCATCGACAAGCATGATAATCTTCCATGTGTACAAGTGTTAGACCAAACAATGAAAAACAATGTTTTCCAAACATCATTCTAAAGTTTACGTGATTGATTTTATATTGCAGGTGGTTGACTATGGTGTGACGAACCTTGTAGAACCTCCACTATATGATTTGGGTTACAAAATCATTGGAGATTTTGTTCGTGGAACTATAATGTTCCTACCCACTGCATGCCAATTATTAAAAGGATTACGTGGGCTCTTTCCAGCCATGTACTAGCATGTTAAAAAGGTTTGAACCAAACCCTAAATTATCATTCTTCCACTACCGTCAGGCCTTTGGCTGCTCTGCAGAAACTCCCTTGTCCGCTTCGTTGCTTGCACTGTCGGCTAGCAGTCCATTTGCTGGTTAAGCTCCTCATGGGCTCGTCTACTGCGCTGTGAGGAAAATACTGTATTGAACAGCTTTTTGTTTGAACGTTGAGCAGTGTTGATTCTCTTAGGGTTTTTCCATTTGCACCCATTGCCCCGAACTCTTTACTGTGTAGGGTCATTGCCTTTACTTGGTGCTGTGAATCGTCCTCCGTCGTGACTGGTTAATTTTCATTCCAGTGAACTCCTTCTCCTTTGCGGTAAATGAAGGGTTCTATTTTCCTCATAGTAGTGGTCGTTTTGCTGTTCTTCAGAGGTCAAATTTCCGTAAATCATTAAGGTAATGTACAAGGTTTAACCTTCGTTTTTCTTTTAAAAGAAATAATTTAAATAAACAGCAATTTGCAAGGTTTTAATATTATGATTTTCCTTCTTTACAGGATTGGCCTTCTCTCTTTGGCATGGAAGGTGCGAGACTTCAATGGCTGGCTACTCCCGGTAAGCCTGGTTTTACCCATGGCGTTCTCCTCCTTGCTGGTTCTTTAGGGAAGTCATGGGTTTTGCCTTCGTGGTTTGTAACCCTCGCGGTTACCTTGGTTCAGTTTAATGAACCTGAACGCTGTTAAAAGAGTTTCATCTCTTCGTTTAGCATGGGATCTTTGGCTGAAGCCGAGACTATGTTTTTGGTGCTTTACTCGATTACTATGTAATGTATACATATATATTACCGTTTGTACAAGCTGTAAAAGCCTTATTTTGAATACGATGTTTATAGCCGTGAGGTGTAAAGGAGATAAAACTCTTCATTTTAATAAGCTCCAATGTATACTTTCATTTGGGTAGGGTTTTTACCTTGAACTTGGAAATATGAAGCTGTCTGTACAGTCTTCTTACCATATATCTTATTACAGTTACAGTTTTGGACCAACTAGTCTTACTTGTGTTCTGTTTTAATATATATATATATATATATATATTGTGTAACCTCGGCCTTATAAGCCTTTCTGAGTTCGGATACCTCCTATTCATGTAATTTGATATATACCTAATTTACTCTTTTGTAAATTAGTTATAGTATTAGCAGGTAGGGTTTTCCTGTACATTATTAATATACTGGGTTATTTATTTACTCAAGAATTATATATAATGTTATATTGGTTATACTTTTCGAATTATAAAGTATTAATGTTTCAATAAAATTCTTTATGTAATTGTCAGTGTAACCTTGGGTACATGTTTTATATTATATTTCTGTTTAACAATAATAGGTTAAGACATTACTGTGATTTCAAAATAATATTATGTTTATACAGTAAATAATAGGATAATAATTATTACTTATTATAATAACAATGTTACCATACCTGGAATACTTATTACTTTTGTTGCTAGCTCTGCTTAGGTTCTTTTATAAGTATATAGGGTAATAGTAATTTGTTCTCTGTTTATTCATATTAATAGAATAAAATAACCTGTTGTTAATGTATTCTGAAACTTACTGTAATAAATAATTTGTAAACATATTCTTTATATTCTATAATGTATGGTTTATGCTACAATTTAATATTTATAAATGAATAAAATGAACTGACTATATCCAACACTGTTAACATCTGAAATAGTAAAGGTTAGCAGTTGTATGTTTTTACTTTTAAGCTTAACTAAGTAAATCAGAGATGAAATAAGGATGTATGTATTACTTTCCCAAAAGTAAATTATTCTAAAAACCAAAGTACCTATAAAAGAAAAAGGAGATTCCAGCTAAGCTTCTTTCAACTGAATATTATACTTGCAGTAGTTTAAACTGTGGAGAAATAGACTGTACAACATCTTTTCTAACTTAACTCTACTTTAGTGGACTATTATACTCTTCTTTGGTATTCAAATATCAAAGACTGTTTTCTCTTCTTGAACATAGTAAACAATATCATTTATTTCTCTGTTTCTAAAAGACTGTACAGGTTAATACAATTCCTGATACCAAAGATATTTCTTTTAAAACTATACAAAGAAACACTCTGAAATTCCATTCATATTCTATTTTATATTATCATCGTATCATCTTTCTTTATAATCTAACCCCTGTGCTGGAGTATGGTCTAATAAATTTTGGATGAGGAAAAACACAGTGGGTTCTTATTTTTCATCAAAAGATTCTATTACTGATAAACTAAAACATTTACATCACTAAACCAGCTAAATCTTTATATCAGAAACTACGAACATAAAATTCAACCATTCACAGTTTTTAAAACAAGGACAGTTAAGTGATAGAACCTGTTAAACTTGGACAACAACAGCAATGGGAGGCCGTTCCTCCCTACCAACTCCTGGAGAGCGCTCAAATAGCGACTCCTCAGGACCCTCGAGCTTGCTCTGGTCTCCCTGGATGGAAGTAGGTGCAGCAATATTCAAATACCAGTCTTCAAACTCAGTATCAATCCTGAACTTATCAGTAAGTTCTCCTAGCTAACAGCTGTAATAGACCAAGTTACTGCAGCATTCCTCTCAAAACAACTTCCTTACTGTTTTTCCCTTTTTCCCCAATGAATTTCCTGACTAACATTCCACCTGAATGATTCTTCTCTGGAAAATATCTGAGCAGCCTCAGCTCTATTCATTGGGTACTTTTAAAAGATTGCCTAGGTCTTTTTGGGTTAGTTGTCATTTATTGAGCTACCTGCTCTGATCCCACTTTCTTGGGGGATCATGACCCCAATTATAGGGAAGTTTCCACCTGCATCATAGGAAGTGTTTGAGGATGCTGCCACTTGTCTTTTGCCCTCCACCTAGTTCCCTCCACCAGTTTGACGAGTAACCTCTTATTAATAGCTCTCCCAATGTTGTTGTCTCCACTTTTTATTTATTAATAATAAAATATTCAGAATTACATTCCACTTCTTTTGACTCTGCTGAGTCATCAGTTCCTACTTTACATTAAATTTAACATAATGTCTCAGGAATATAATCAAAACAATTAACATTATTTTACAAAATTGGGGTATGTGACATGTGCTATGCATTTGGTCTTAAATAATTACCAATGTGTTACAAAATAAATAATTATCCTAAGAGAAATATATTCACTAAATTTAATTTATCATTGGTAGTGGTGATGGTTCTTGTTGACCATTACATGTTTCAAAGACAAAATTCATGCATTTAGGACAAACCAATGAGTCAAGAAATCATGGTTCATCCACAAGGCCCTAAATATTTACATTGTAGGACTACAAATATAGAACCAATATCTATTGGAATTAATGTGCCATTGATCTTTAGGAAATGAGGGCAATTAGATTGAATTATTATGTACTATAAAGGAATGAATAATACCCAATGAACAGGACAAATTTCATAGGAAACATACAAGTATTTCTCAGTATAATTATGTTATAAACTTCCTTCATCCCAACAGTATACCACAGTGTTACAAATAAGGGAATTTGAATCATGTGGATAGGATTCGAATCCACCAACTCAATCTGACTGCATGGCTAACTAGAAGTGTATAAATCACTATCAAAGCTAACTAGCTAGCTCTAGTTGTCTAATTCAGTCTCTCAATCAGTTATAATTAGTTAAACTAGTCTAAATGATGTGGTAGGTGAGAAGTAGGTCAGAATAGGTGCCTTCCCACATGCATCCATGCAATACTGGTGCTAACTGAACTAGAGGACATCTAACTAAATGTAACCGAAGCATAACTAAGCTTGACTAGTCACCAATAGCCAACAACTAAAGGAGGTTGGTGTCAACACTCCTAGTGGCTCCTAAATTGTAGGGATTGGTCTAACAGGCACATAAATTAATGCATGAAGGTGCAGTTAGTTGCAGTTTGCCTCTATTTGTGTTCCCAACACTCTAGTGACTGGTACATGTATCCCCATTAGGCCAAGTGGACCCAATGGTACTAATGGACTCAATAATAACTAAATGATTCCTAAGTTAGGAAAATATAATCTAATAGACCGGTTTGGACAATGAAGGATTAAAAACCCAAACATTATTGTGCATTGGTGATAGTGTTAGGGTTGTGTAGTTAGTTGTAGTTAGTAGTTAACAATAAATGCATAAATGGTCTCCTAATTAATCAAGTCCTGCTAACAAGTTGGTACTCATTAATTATTTGACCATGTCAAGTAGTTAGGGTTTTCAATCTTGGAATCCTATTTAAAAACCTATAAGGCTATGAATGGTTTTGTTAATAAATCATTATATCAGAGATTTTCTTTGGTGAAAAGATTCCCAAGATTAAGAGGTAGATGGACACTACATCCTTATTTGAATTTCATCATATAAGATCCATTTTTGTTGCTTGTTCTTCATGTTTTATTATTTTTCACTATAATATTCGAATTATAACATTATATATATATATATGTTTCCCTTTCTACCAAACTAATGTGCAATATTAAGTGCACCACAAGTGCTATTAGAGTGGCTTTCCTGATCCATCATGCCTCCATTATTTTCATAGGATATTTTAGGCTAGAGATAAGTCTTGATGTTTTTAAATAAATGTATATTTTTTTTATTCAATGGGAAAAGTTGTATTAGGTGGATAATACAAGAATAAAACATAGTTGGTACACATTTAGATGGATATTACATCCTTATTTGATTTTCATCATATAAGATCCACTTTTGTTGTGTGCTCTCCATGTTTTATTATTTTTCACTATAATATTGGAATTCTAAGATTATCTATATATGTTTCCCTTTCTACCACACTAATGTTCAACATTAAGTGCACCCACTAATACGTTTGGGCGTATTTTTCCATGAAATATTTCCACGTTTTGAACATCCATGAATTAATACTTCATTTGTTTTTAACCATGGCAGAAAAATAGTAGCAATATCAACTTTTTTTAATTTTCAACTGACTTTCATCTCTATATCGACGAGATATGGCTATCTTTGCACACTCGCCAAACCAATGCCATCTTTCAATGACTCTTGGTTGTTTACGCACGGGTTAACTCATGCATTTTCGTCACATCTAACTAAGAAGATATCGCTATTTGCATAATGGAGTAAACTTGTTCTAAGTGAGGAGTAAATTCCAACCCTCCCTTGGTTCATATTCTTGGTTCATATTCAAGACACCAAGCATGAAGATGGCACTGAACGTCAAAGCAAAATATTGCTTCTATCTTCCATCTGATCATAGAGAAAAATCCTAAAATGGCAACCCTCAATAATAATAAAATAGATTTGATTTTTTACCCCGGTTATTGCATCTTTTTTCTTGGGTCTGGGTCTAACTGGCTATGTGTGGCATAATATTTTATGTATATGACAGAAGTCTCCTATACCCCCGCCTTAGGCCATCTATGTGCCCTTATATTTTGCATAGATACGTTTACACTTGTTCATATATGATGTCGCCATGGATAAATAGTAATTCCCATGAAACTAACTACCTCATTCCAGCTATCTCCGATACTGCAACCTAGTTACCTATACAATGTCAGCATAGATAATTTTACCTTTTATATTGCCAGTTTATAGCTCCTTTGTGGGAGCATGCCAAGTTGTATCACTTAGCACATTTGCTATAGTTGTGACAAGGTTCTTGGTGATTGATTGAGCATGGATTGAGCCTGGATTTCTTTATCAACCATATCCAAAACTAGAGAGATCATTCATACTCTACAACAGTCATCTAGCTGTAAATTCATAAAAGGTAAGCATGCATCCTTTTTTGGGGGATACAAACTAACATTGAGGCTCAAAATTATAGTTGTATTCTTTGGGTCATGTACCTTACGAACGAATTTAACAACCCTACAACTCCCTCCTTTTATTTAAACCAGAGTAATTGCAACAAGAGGGTCTAGTCAACAATGACTCTAGCCAATTCATTTTTTTTATAGACCCAATGCTCCACTAAGCTATTTCCCATTGACACAGTGTTAATTACTTTCCACAATAGAAGGACAACTTTCCAATTGGACCATTTGTCCCACCTAGTGTTCCAATGGCCAAACTATCAAGGTCTCCTTGTGAGTAAATAAAAGGCCATTGCACAACACTTGTTGGCATCAATGAAAACTTTAGTTTGTTAGACACAATGATCACTAAGAGGGGGGGTGAATCAGTGAGCTAAGGCTTGAAATCAATTTGAACATCTTTTTCTACCAATATTATTGTTAGGATTATAACGAGCAACATTAAACATAATAATGAGCAAGAAATAAACATTATAACAACAACCACATATAGACACACAATATACCCTGGAAACCCCATGCGGAGAAAACCAGCACCAATGAAGATCTTCATTACATGGCCAAAACCAGCCATCTGGGCCAAGTGAGCTAGCCACCGCTCACCTCCAGGCCTGTTTACAATGGAGCCTCCTCAAGCCTTATAAAGGCTTAATCACATGAAATACCATGGGACAATACCATGGGCTACAACAAACCATGTGCCCAAACCATGTGCTAGACCTAACCACCTTTGACTCGATCTCAAGTCAAGGTTAACCCTAACAATCCCCCCTTTAAACTTGACTTGGAGTAATCACCAACTCCCCTCAAGTATTTACCGAGGAATCTTACATACACCCCCTATCACCTAGGTCTATCTCCTGACTTTACCAGTGAGTTACTAGGGGTATGCATGCCTTACCAGGTCTTACAGCCATATGCCCATTTACATGCAAACCGCTCCATTACATTTTTTTTTTCATGTGCCTTCATGGTGACTACACCATCACCATCCGTTGCTTCATCCTCTCTCTTTCCATGCTCACTTCCTTGCTCGTCTTTTTCCATGCTCCCTTTGTACCTATATCCAAACTCTGTCATTGATGTCCATATAAATAAAAATCCATTTACCGGATTACATGGGTCATCGGCCGCTGTAACCACTAGTTCTATAGGAATTCTCTTCACATACATGGTTCATCAATCTTGGTCCCAAAACTGAGATTAAACCATCTCACATTTCTCCCGCAATCGAAGGCTCAACCTCTCCGATCCACATCAAGCTAGGCTACGAGTACACTTGCCACCCTCGTACCTACCTAGTGGTTCATTCCACACTTGATGCAACATCCCTTCTTTGCGCATAAGAGGGATACCTTGTGCTTTTAACATCCAGAGAAATCCAAACTTGCCTACGGCTAAGTTTCACATGGACCAAAAAATTACTGCTAGGGTGTCGGGTACCACCGAACACGCACCCCACAATTTGATTATGAACATAGAAACACCAACGAGCATAACCAAGCCAAACCATGGCTCTGATACCAGTTGTTAGGTTAAAACGAGCAACATTAATATAAGAATGAGCGAGAAATAAACATTATCACAAGCAACGACATATAGACACACAATATACCTTGGAAACCCCATGCGGGGAAAACCAGCACCAATGAAGATCTTCATTACATGGCCAAAACCGGCCATCCGGGCCAAGTGAGCTAGCCACCGCTCACCTCCATGCCTATTTACAATGGAGCCTCCTCAAGCCTTATAAAGGCTTAATCACATGCAATACCATGGGACAATACCATGGGCTACAACAAACCATGTGCCCAAACCATGTGCTAGACCTAACCACCTTTGACTCAATCCCGAGTCAAGGTTAACACATGCAATACCATGGGACAATACCATGGGCTACAACAAACCATGTGCTAAAACCATGTGCTAGACCTAACCACCTTTGACTCGATCTCAAGTCAAGGTTAACCCTAACACTTATCATTCCTGGATCCATCTCTGTCATCAAGTTTGCTTGTCTATTTTCATGTCATCATATCCTTGTCATCTTTGAACCAACATCTTTGTCTTGCCCAAATCATCCTCAAATGACCACAGAATGGGTCATTTGACTCTCTATATGTTCCATGATTGTCAAATTCATTATGCATGTCCTTAGTCATCGCTATCCTTCATGTCTTGTTCCAATTACACCTTACCATGTCATCATGCTTAGACACCTCTTCGAATATCTGTTTGTTATTTATTATTTTAATGAAATAATCAATTAAAACTTCTCCTAAACATTGCATCTCTCCAATAGTATGATGTGTCTCTTCAAAACTCTGTCTTAATTCTTTTTATTAAATTTCTGTTTATTTTTCTAAATACATTCATGTAGCTTCTTATTTAATAAACTCTGTTTATTATTTTTCACTGACTTTGCAGGTCCATATTTTGCATATATGACCATCATAATGCAAACTGAAAGTATGGCTGGATAGCCACCTCAACAAGGATCAGATCCATGTCACCTTTTAAACTTTTTGATACACACGCATTATCTAGAGATCATTTGAAAATAGGCTTCCAAACTGTTTAATTCAACACTTAGACAAAATTGTTTTTAACTTCATGTAAAAAAGAAATTCTTCTACTTTGGCAGATTGATTTCTCCCTCTTGTTGTCACCGTAAGGAAACCCACAAGCATGGATAGATATCCATTTCAACAATGAAAAATACCATATAACAATATAAATCTATTAATACACACACAACCTCTAGCAAGCATCTCAAAATAGCTTCTCAACCTCTTTTGAACATCAAAACATATTTCTTCTCATTTTGGCAGACTCCTATTTCACACGTGTGAACACTCTATGGAGACCTGAAGTGAGGAGCAGATGGAAAACTTACCAAAGAATGGATCCATGACATTTAATAAATTTACTTGCACAAAGACATCCCTTGGCGGGCATTTCCAATTGACCTCTCAAATTCCTGTTTTTAAGTACACTTGGTCTATTTTCTTTTGTTCTCATTATGCAAAATATTATTTTTCCTATTTTTGGCAGATTGATATTTTGCATATGAGACCATCATAAGACAACCTGAAGGTATGGATGGATATTCAATTCACCAAGAAACATGACTATGCTACCTGATAAATTTTATCATCAAAATAACCCCTCCTTGCGGGCATTTCAAAATTCCTTTTCAATTTCCGGAATCTAACACTTAACCAATTTTCCTGTGTTCTTAAAATGCAAAATAATATTTTTCTTACTTTTGGCATATTTATATATTTTTCATAAAACACTCCACATGATAACTGATACCATGGTTAGATGCACTCATCAACAAGCTATATCCTAACACTTTCATATTATTTATCTCATCATCCTATGAGATAGGGAAGGAATTTCCCTGAGGCCACTAAGGAAGTTTTGCCACTACTGGAATAGTGCAAAACAACCTGAAACTCTATTTTGGCAAACCATTATCTTTGTCAATCAAACATATTCTTTGAGAAATGAGACCATGGCGAGATAGCCTCTTCAACAAGCAGTAGGATGATACCTTTAGATAATTTTTATCATACACATATAAGGTACGGAGGGCATTTTACCAAGGCCACATGAGCCATTTTTTCCAACACTTGGACAATTTTCTTAGTCTGGTCCAATCTGCCTAAAACATTGTTTTGGCAGGTTCATAACTTCTTTTTCTGCTACTTCCAAGACGGTTTGGAGACATGATCAGGTAGGAAAAATATCAATCTACAAGACCCCAATATGGTGCGGTCATTTTCTTCAACAAACAATTTTTGAAGGGCATTTTCTTAAAGCTACTTGAGCCATTTTTCCAACACTTAGTCATTTTTAGGACTTTCTCCAAAAAAAAATTTAAAACCTCATTTTGGCAGATTCAACTTTTTCTTCAGACATGCTTAAGGAGAAATAATACCATGGTTAGGTAGAAAAACCAACACACTACAAGACCCCCATGTGCTGTGGGAATTTACTCTAACCCATAATTTAGGGCGGGCATCTTTCTGAGGCTACTTAGTCATGTCATCATGCTTAAACACCTCTTCGAATATATGTTTGTTATTTATTGTTTTAATGAAATAATCAATTAAAACTTCTTCTAAACATTGCATCTCTCCAATAGTATGATGTGTCTCTTCAAAACGTTGTCTTAATTCTTTTTATTAAATTTCTGTTTATTTTTCTAGATACACTCCTGTAGCTTCTTATTTAATAAACTATGTTTATTATTTTTCATAATGAAAACTGAAAGTATGGCTGGATAGCCACCTCAATAAGGATCAGATCCATGTCACCTTTTGAACATTTTGATACACACGCATTATCTGGAGATCATTTGAAAATAGGCTTCCAAACTATTTAAGTTAACACTTGGACAAAAAAAAAATTAACTTCATGTAAAAAAAAAAATTCTTCTACTTTGGCAGATTGATTTCTCCCTCATGTGGTTACCATAAGGAAACCTACAAGCATGGCTAGATATCCATTTCAACAATGAACAAGACCATATCACAAGATAAATCTATTGACACACACACAACCTATGGCAAGCATTTCAAAATAGCTTCTCAAACTCTTTTGAACATCAAAACATATTTCTTCCCATTTTGGCAGACTCCTATTTCACATGTGTGAACACTCTATGGAGACCTAAAGTTAGGAGCAGATGGATAACTTACCAAAGAATGGATCCATGAAATTTTATAAATTTACTTGCACAAATACAACCCTTGGCGGGCATTTCCAACTGACCTCTCAAACTCCTATTTTTAACACTTGGTCAATTTTCTTTTATTCTCATTATGCAAAATACTATTTTTCCTATTTTTTGAAGACTGATATTTTTCATTTGAGACCATCATAAGACAACCTGAAGGTATGGATGGATATTCAATTCACCAAGGAACGTGACTATGCTACCTGACGAATTTTATCATCAAAATAACCCCTCCTTGTGGGAATTTCAAAATTCCTTTTCAATTTCCTGAATCTAACACAACCAATTTTCTTCTGTTCTTAAAATGCAAAATAATATTTTTCTTACTTTTGACATATTTATATCTTTGTTGTGCCGAGAGGCGCTCTACAGCCCAGTATGGGGGAGATCTTGTAACGTGATGTAACGTTAGTAACGTTCGTAACATGTCGGTAAAAAATAATAGTGATAGTGAATATTATGGGAGAGATCTTGTAACGTGATGTAACGTTAGTAACGTTTGTAACATGTCACCAAAAAATAATAGTGATAGTGAATATTATGGGAGAGATATTGTAACGTGATGTAATGTTTGTAACATGTGGGCAAAAAATAATAGTGATAATGAATATTATGGGAGAGATTTTGTAACACAAAATAAAAAATAATATCACTTTCGTATTATTTTTATTAATAAAAAATATTTTTTCTAATAGGCCAAAATAAATGTCGGCAAAAAAAAAACTAATATGGGGGAGATGTTGTAATCTTCCTACCTAACAAAACAATAACAAAGTAAAAATTTAATTATCCGTAAAAAAATATGTGGGTCAAGAAAAAAACACAAAATCGAATTATCCGAAAAAAAATGTTGGCCTTGCATGTTTATGAGGCTTTGCACATGGTTCCTTGTGCAAGGGCTCCTAAACATCCCATGGTTTTATTGTACATGGTTTAAGAGGGCCTTGCAAATGGTTTTAAGACCATGTGCAAGGCCTCCTAAACAAGCCATGGTTGTAGGAGGGTCTTGCATATGGTTTTAAAACCATGTGTGGGGAAATGATTCAATGTTCATCCCTAACAAAATAAAAAATAATAAAAAATATTATATGTCAGCCATAAATAATATTAAATATTAATAATAAAAATATTATATGTGGACCTTAAATAAAAAGACGTGTCTTTTGGTTTGAATCAAATCAATGGATACCTAAGAAGAGGTTTGCACCTTGAGATATTTTCTCCATCTTGGCGCTTAATAGAGCCTAGGATTTGGATCTATGCTGGTAATTGCGCCGAGAGGTGCTCTACAGCCCGCTATGGGGGAGATCTTGTAATCTTCTGTAATGTTACGTAATGGTACATAAAGTTATGGGGCAGATCTTGTAACGTTACGTAATGTTATGTCGGCTATAAAAAAAATAGAAAAATTAGAAATAAAAAAACCAACTATATAAACAACAAGAAGTATCACAAACTACAGCATAATAAACACCAAAAATCAACTAGCTACCTTGATCCTGCAACATCCACAGTAAACCCAAGTAAGAATTTTTAATTTTAAATTATAAATTCGGCAACTAATATTTGGAATTTTAAATTTTAAATTTTTATATTGGGAAAGGATGGGCGAATTCTCTATCTTACCCACTGACTATTGTGGGCGAATCAGACTAAGTTTTTTGGTTGAATACTGTGGGAGAGGGAAGGCTCACAAAGCCATCTCCTCCCAACCAGCCAGCGCGACCTCCCAGACAACCATCTCCTCCTCACGCCAGTGCAAAAAACAACATTACACTCTAGATTACAAAAAATGACATTTTACTGAATGCAAAAAACAACAGATTACACCCTACATTTTACTGAATGCAGAAACTCAACATTTTACTAAATACAAAAAACAACAGATTTAGATTATAGATTACAAAATCTTAGCATTTTAGTGAATGCAAGAATGGAGGAGAAGGTCATGTGAATAATGATGCTACCTTGGATATACACACGGTCTTATTTAACTATAACTACATTATCAAGCTATTAGAATTATGAAAATTGAATATTGCCTGAATCTGACAGAATTGGGTTCCAACTTTGGATATGCAGATGCTTTACTGACTCTAGAGGATTTGTGTCTCGTAGGATTGGATAAGCTGGAAGAACTACAAGTGTTGAAGCCAGGATTGATGCCCATAATTATTGAGAATTATTCGATGTAATAATATTACAAGATTACCTGAGGGAATGGATAGTCTCAGCATTTTGAGGATTTTGGATCTGATTCATTCAGTGAATTGATAAGAAATATTAGGGCATCACAAGAAAATAAAGCAACCTCTGAAGACTGGGAGAGGATCTGTCGTCTCCCTCAGCACGTCCAAATTCACACACACTCTAGTGCACAAACTGCATCTTTTAGAGGTCATCGGTATCCATTCTTGACCATTTCATCGAATGTCCAAAGATTATGAGATTATGCTCCAAGAGGGTTAACAGAACTTGCTCCAAGAATTCCTTTTTGTATTTTCATTGTCAAATATTATAGAAAAAGGGCCCTAATTTTGCTGGATTAATGAAAAGCCATGTATGCTCAATTGAATTATTCAACATCTCTTTCAAGCAGATCACTACCTATTTGAAATGAACATAATACACACTAAAGATATAATTCATTGGTTGCCGATCTATAATCTCGAATTGAAGAATTAAGAGACCTCCGCCCATAGTAGGATCCAGTTCTGTCAATATAATTGTACACATATAAATACAACATGAATATATATACACACGGTGTTATCTCAATTATGAATATACACAGTCTTATTTTAATTTTATTTTAATTATAACTACTTTATCTCCATCATCTAATTATTTAAGGAAATTTAATTATTGTACCGAGAGGTACTTTACAGTTTAGTAGACACTTGTCCCAACATTTTGTTACTTTCATCTAGCTTAGTTACAATGGCACGCATATACATGCTCAGGTCCACTAAGGGGATTGAAGATAAGTCCCTTTCCACTTTAGTTGCTTGGGATGAATATTCTCTTGCACTTACATTCTTAGTAGTGAACAAGGCCATAGGATTTAGAACCCTCAGGGAAACTTTTTTTCTCTGTTCTTGTTCTCTTCCTGGGCTCAGTGATGGTATTTTTCTTGGAATGATAGTTGGTTCCTTCTCTTTCTAGCTAGATGATCCCTCTTGCTATGGGACCATTGTTAAGTACTGTTAGAGTGCCATTACTTGTGCTAATGTGTTTGTGTTCAGCATTTTAGAAACTTCCAAGTGCATATTCAAATTATCTATGATTGATACCTTCTATCGTAGAGGGGATAGTGATGTTCCTTTAGTTTAATATGATGGTGTTTTTAATCGTGGGAATCTGTCCTTAATGCTTATATCATATCTTCATCTTTAATAGGTTCTTATCCTTTCCTACTGCATGTGGTGTAGTCTGAGGGGAAACATGGTTAATTTTCCTTTCCGAGTGGTTGAATGTGGGTGAGGCTCTATGGTTTAATTTGCTCTACATGAAGGAATCATGCCAATTTTTTTGTTGTGCCTTCTTCCTAGGGATCAGCCCTACATCCCTTTATGATTCCTCTTTATTCTTTCTTAGAGGTGCTTTACAGTTTAGTATGAGAGAGATGTTTTAAAGTTTGTCCATATTATGTTGTAACTTTTTCTAATAAAATAATAATAATAAATAAAAAATTGAACTATAAAGCACTGTTAGTAATGTTTGTTACTAACAAAATATCAAAAAAATAAAATGTTGAATTATCCGCAAAAAAAAATGTTGGCCTTGCACATGGTTTTAAAACCATTTACAAGGCCCTCCTAAACCATGCGGGTTTGTTTAAGAGGCCTTGCAAATGGTTTTAAAATCATTTGCAATGCCTCCTAAACCATCCATGGTTTTAGGAGGGCCTTGCACATGGTTTTAAAACCATGTATGGGAGAGATGTTGTAATGTTCGTTCCTAAAAATATATTATGTCGGTCATATATAATATTGAATACTAATAATAAAAATATTATATGTCCACCTTAAATAAAATAAAAATATGTGTCTTTTGGTTTGAATCAAATAAATGGTTATATATAGGACACACCAAAGTTGACAACTCCTTCGATGCAATGCTTAAGAATAGGTTTGCACCTAGAGAGATTTGATCCCTCTCAGCCTTGATAGAGCCTAATATTTGGATCTATGTTGGTCATAAAACACTCCATGGAATAATTGAGACTATGGTTAGATGCACCCATAAAAAACTTATAGCCTAATACTTTCATATTGTCTTTCTCATCATCCTATGATATAGGGCAGGCATTTTCCTCAGGCCACTGAGGCAGTTTTGCTAGTACTGGAATAGTGCAAAACATCCTGAAACTTTGTTTTGGCAGACCATTATCTTTGTCATCAAGCATCTTCTTTGAGAAATGAGACCATGGTGAGATATCTTGTTCAACAAGTTGTAGGATGATATATTCAAATAATTTTTATCATACACCTATAAGGTACGGCGGGCATGTTTCGAAGGCCACATGAGCCAGTTTTTCCAACACTACGACAATTTTCTTAGTCTAGTCCAATCTGCCTAAAACACTATTTTGGAAGGTTTATAACTTCTTCCTCAGCTACTTCCAAGACCGTCTGAAGACATGATCAGGTAGGAAAAATATCAATCTACAAGACTGTTGATGTATATGTAACTTCGAAATGTATTCATCTATGTATCTTATGTATTGTAACCCGATGTTTATTCTGGGATGTTTCTATTATTTATTTGAGTCATGTTGTCTTGCCTCGATGTTCTGATTGGGAGGATCAATAATGTAAACAAGTCATGTCAAGTCATTTTTAAAGTCCCCACAGTTTCGGGGCACTAGGGCTATTATACACTCATAGAGATGTAGGCTCTAGTAAGTAATTGTTAAGTTAGGCCAACATAATTAAGCACACTTCACGTGAACGAAAGAATATAAATAGAGAGTGAGACTCTTTATTTATCATACACATCATTCACTCACTCAAGGGTGGCGCATTAGTGAGGAAGGAAATATACCGGGACTAGACAAAAGAAGAAGATTACTACTGTTGGGAGATCTCTTACTGTTTTGGTGTTGATTCTATCTCTAAGGAAGTTGCGTGGTTTTTTCCTTTATGGTTTCCCCGAGGAAAATCTCTTTGTGTATCTTGTCTCTTGTGATGTGCTTATGTTTTATTGTTGTGCTTGTTATTCTCTCAATGAAAAGATCCTAAGATCATAATGCTAGCTTATACGATGAAAAACTAACATGGTATCAGAGCTAACATGAGAAGAAGACACTGTGCAGCTGCGGGAACTAGGGCTTCCTAGTTTGTGGACCTTCCTCCACAGATTTTCAGCAAAAGTAAGGTGGAACAAATCTCCTTCTTAGGGCGCATCTTTCTGTCGAAACAGAATCCAATTCTGAGGTTTTTCAGTTTTGGACCTATCACTAGGGTCGAAAATTAGGGCTTTTTACAGAAGAGGAATTTTTCAATGATCCCAGGCCTGGATTGATATCCTCCCCAAAATCGAAGTTAGGGACAAATTTCAAGGCATTTGGGTGGACAGAACTCTGGAAAATCAAAACCCTAATTTGCTCCTGAACCAGCTAGGATTTTAGCTCAAGTTTCAAATCCGACATCTTGAACCTAGTAAGATCTAAAATCCTTTGTATTTCCATTTGAGATTATCATTTAAAAATGTCTCATCATACCAAGCTTGATGAAAAGCTTGAGGGAGCTGAAAAATTCCGAGCTTGGAAGTATAGGATCTCCCTGGTCCTAGAAGAGAATGAATTAGACTCCTATATCAATGAGGAGGTTCTAGTCCCAGAGGGAGATGAGGCTAAAGCCTTGCATAAGAAAAATATGGTTATGGAAAAGAGAATCGTTGTTGATTCTATCAAGGATCATCTCATACCACAGGTATCATCTCTTAAGACACCTAAATCTATGTTTGATGCCCTAACCAAATTGTTTGAAGGGAAGAACATTAACAGGAAGATGAACTTGAGAAACCAATTGAAGAATGTGAAGATTCATAATGTTGAGACTATTCAATATTACTTTACAAGGGTTTCTAAGATCAAGGAACAATTAGAAGCTGTTGATGAAGAAGTGGAAAATGCAGAGATTGTGATGACTACTTTGAGTGGCCTTCCTAGGTCATGGGATGCTTTCATCCAAGGAATCTGTGCTAGAAAGAAGTTATTCAAATTCAGCAGACTATGGGAATAATTTTCTCAAGAAGAAGCATGGATAGCAGCTCGAGAAGAGAAGATGGGAAGTGAAGACCAAGCCCTTATAGCCCACTCCAAGAAAAGCAGAAGAAGACCTCATTACTCCAAAGGTAAGGATTCTCATCTCAGGAAAGACATATCAAAATTAAGATGTTATACATGCGATGAGGTGGGACACTTTGCAAAAGACTGTCCTAAGAACAAGAGCCACTCTCATAAGAAGAAGGGGAACAAAAGAAGACATCATGCTCATGCTGCAGAGGATGATGAACCATCCAAGAAGAGATCCAGATATGAAAGTGAAGATTCTTCAAGCGAGGATGAATATGTTCTGATATCAGCTCTCAGAGGTAACATTACTCATGGTAGTGATGATTTGCTTATAGAAATTGGGGCTTCCAAACATATGACGGGATTCAAGGAATCCTTTGTAAGATTGTCAGAACATGAATCACCTTACAAGGTGAAGCTAGGAGATGACTACCAATATCCAATAAAAGGTAGTGGGGAATCTTCATACAAGCTAGACTCTAGTAAGTCTCTAACAATGAAAGAAGTATTGTTTGTTCTAGGACTCAAGAAGAACCTTCTATCCATTTCAGCATTAGATGCAAAAGGAATGCGGGTTGCATTCATAGATGGTCAAGTCATCATGTGGCCAAAAGGAAAGACTATCGATGATGTGGTAGTGATTGGAGAACAAGAAGGAGGCTTGTACAAATTGAAGGGCCATCTAGAATAAGCCTTGATCCATGAAACGGTAGAGCCAAATGAACTTTGGCATAGAAGGCTTGCACATGTGCATTATAGAGCACTACCTATTGCAAGCAAAGTTGTTGAAGGTCTTCCAGAATTCCAAGCAAAACATAATGGAGTTTGCAAAGGATGTGCGAAAGGGAAAAATACAAAGAAGAAATTTCCTAGCAGCGAAAGCAAAGCCAAAGGTATTCTAGAAATCATCCACTCCGATGTATGTGGTCCTATGTCATCAAACTCACTAAGAGGGTATGCATACTATGTTTCTTTTATTGATGATTTTTCTAGAAAGACATGGATTTACTTTATGAAGAACAAAGATGAAGTATTCAGTAAGTTTAAGGAATTCAAAGCCTTGATCGAAAACCATACTGAAAAGAAGATCAAGACCATTCAATTAGATAATCGTGGAGAATTCACTTCGAATGAATTCAAAGAGCTATGCAAAGAATCAGGGATTAAGAGGGAGTTGTCCACTCCTTATAATCCACAACATAATGGAATTGTGGAACGAAAGAATAGAACTATCATGGTAGTTGCAAGAGCTATGCTTCATGATCAAGATCTACCTATGCATCTTTGGGCGGAATCTACCAGGACAGCGGTGTATGTACAGAACCGTACTCCACATAGAGTACTAGAGAACAAGACTCCTGAAGAAGTCTTCTTCGGCAAGAAACCAGAAGTCAGCCATCATTAGAGGAAATTTGGGGTCTAAAATGGGCCTTATAAGAAAACGTGCCAAAATATGTTTTTGTGAGTTGGAATTCAAGAACCAATAGAATTTCAATAAAATAAGTCAACCATAATGGTTGAATTGACATATTTGTCATTAAAAAAACTACTTGTTTGTTCGTATTTTGGACATATCTCATTGTGTTTTTACTCAAATTTCGATCGAGAGAGCTCGCTGGATGCGGAATTTGATTCCGCATTCAACGAGTACCCACACTGCATACTTTTGACGGACCCCGCTACCCCAAAAACAAGAAATACCTGAAAAAAATGTGATGATGACATCATCATCACGTTTTT
>LPNX010039323.1:0-108366 GCA_001517045.1 Pseudotsuga menziesii | reverse complement strand
GAGAATATATATGTACCTGGGATTTAAAGGAGAGTCTCATGGCTTATCTGTACTGACTTCCTCATGTGAAAACAAAACTACCAGCAGATGGAAGGGTTGGAGAAAGCCATATTTAGAGGAGAATAAGACTGTAGAAACTCCTGTTGCCTGCACACATCTCGTTTCAGAGCAGTAGTCAAAGCAGAAAAAGATGTGGAGAGTCATATGAAAGCTCTATGGACAACATACTGCTTAGTTTTATATGATAACTACAAAGAAAGGATGCACATGTTTAAGATGGATCAGTGAAGCTTATGACAGATGCTGAGCCTACCAAGGATCTAATGGCAAAAGAAACATGCTGCCAATATTAGATTAATTTTTGCATCTGATGGACCTTCTCACTTGAAGCCTATTCTTATGACAGGAAAAGCTTTTCCAGTATCGCCATTGAGGCTGTTGAGTGACTTCATGTCTATTGAAAGCGTGCAGGTTTCCAATGTTTCAGTTTCAAATGTTACAATTGTAAATAAATAAACAAGTTACTGATCTAATTGCCATATTATTTGATTTTGGGTAATGCAGCTGAAGTCCATCTGAATGACATGTTTTCTAAGGTCTTGTCAGACTTTGGTTTTTCTTGACTTTTGGTCATTCGAAATGGGTGCATTCTATTGGTTACATTTGTCAGATCAAGTACAGAAGCAAATTCTGTTTGCATCATCTATCTTTTTGACATATGTGAGGTCTTAAGTCGGAACCAGGCATACAAGATATAGTTTCTTTCACAAGAACCTACTTACATTACTGTGAGGGATGCAAATGCAATTATCATTTCCTAAAAAAATACCTCCAAACCCAATATTACATCAAGATTGCCTTTCCTCCACCTACTATTCATGCAATCAGGGGAAGTGCATACAATTCTATATCCTATATCTTGTTTTTCTTTTGCATATAATTGAGGAAGTTACAGACACATTGATTGGAGATAGCAGAGAATTATTTTTAAGGTTAACCTAGGTTATTCTAGAACAACCATAAAATAAGCAGCATCCCTCTTGGAATACTATGATTGTGACCTAATAGCATAGTGACGGCCAATAACACTGACAATATTTAGATACATCAATTGATGAATGGGATCTGGTTAGTTCTTACTGGATATTGTATGGCTTCAGCTCTGGTCCCAATAAATCCACCTAGAAGTGTAAGAGGCACAGAGATGCAGAACCAGAGGGACAAAAGGATGAAGAAAAGGGAAATAGGGATAGCTCCTGTGCTGTGACTACCCCACAAAATAAAGTTCAATATGGTAAGGATTAGAAACACCATCCCAGGGAAGAATTGAACCCGGAATCCTCATACTCATGGACCAACACCTTAAATTTTAGGTGATTTATTATGTAATAGTTCTTATCTTATCATAACCACCCACGGGGAACCCCGTCCATTTAATCACTATGTCATTCTGTTGAGTGTATCTCATGACTGGGAGATTGTCAAGAATCAGATTGACTTGGTAAAGATCATCAATCCTTTGCTTCAAGACCTTTACTTGCTGTTCATTTAAGGGCTTAGTAGTGCAAAGATAAACAAACTCATTCATATTCATATGAAATATATAAGGGGAGGACTCGATCTGGTCACGGTCACCCATGAGAAGCTCACCCAAATTCTCTACACTTTTTTTTGGGCCCTTTGGAAGGTTGACAGTAGGGTAGACTGTAATAGCTAAAGGGCAGCTCAGTCTCTATTGATGTTAGAGAGTTCACCTTCACAGTCAATTCTCCACCTTTAGGGTATCTGTGCAAATAACTTCCAGGTAAATAAAACCCATTACAGACATTAGCACATGAAAAAATAACAATAAATAGGATGCTAGCTATACTCATCTGTATGGATCTGCCCGCCATCGGAAAACCCATTTGGCCCTGGGTCAATTTCGGATTCGCCCCCAACCTTGAATAAAATACCCTTGAAGATACTCGATCCGGGATCTTGGAAACCAGCTTTTCACAAACTGTAACAAAAACTACATGTCGACCTCGATCCGTAGCAGAAAAAGTCAATCGAAATTCCGAAATATAGAATTTCACCCTTCCCCAACAAGACTACTGGAAATGAAGTAGAGATTGGCGCCATAATGTGATGCAAGTTTGGTGGTTGGTTCATCCTTCAACTATAGTTTTCAGTCATGAAAACTTGAAAGTGACTAAAAGTGTGTTTTATTAGGGTTATCCTATCCATTGATAAAGTTATGGATAATGTTTATCTTGGGAAATAAGAACTATATAAATTATGGGAGAACCTTGTATACACAAGTACAATCTTTGTATGAATTGCAATATGATCATGCATTTGAATATATAGATTATACTAATTCATTTATTTGTTTTTCTTTGTATTTTTTTAACTTTTGTCTAGTTGTAGCATTGTTTGAATTTTTATCGTCATCAATTTCTTTCTTACATCCATTGAGGACAATAAAGCTCGTTCCCTTTCTTGGTGACCTCTAGATTCAGATTCATGTCTCCTCTTTCTCGATTCAATTAGACTTTTGTGCATGGAAATCAATGGGAGGGGAGATGGTTCCTGAGATGTGGCAATAATAATGACTCATCCACTACCCTCTAGCACTAATGGAGTTACAATTTTTGAAGGTGTAGGCTCAAGATCGTAAGAAGCCTTTGTTGGATTTACCCAATGGTGTTTTAGTTGTAGGTCCAAGAGGGATTCTAAGCTTTCCTTTTGGTGTTGAAGATGATTTTTTACCACCACATATGACCATGCTCAAAGAAATGTATTCATTAAAAAGCAACAAGTTTGTAGTCCAACTTTAATGGTCACATGCAAACACAATGTGGTCAAGAAGACTATGCTCAAATATGCATAAATGCAAACCTTGCATATGAAATGGAAGTATAATGATTAGTTTTCGAAGCCATGGAGATGAAAGTGCCTACATAATTGTCAATAATGGTAAAGGTTGTTAATGGCCAAACTTCTTAAGGAAGACTGAGCAATATGACTCATAGTGGAATGTATGGGAAATTCATATCAAGGTAGAAATTTATGGGAAATTCATGTGTGCATTATATGACTTATTCTAAGTTTCCACTCACTTAAGGCGTCGTCGCTTAAGCGACGCTTATGAGGCT
This sequence comes from Pseudotsuga menziesii, assembly GCA_001517045.1. Taxonomy (NCBI): domain Eukaryota; kingdom Viridiplantae; phylum Streptophyta; class Pinopsida; order Pinales; family Pinaceae; genus Pseudotsuga; species Pseudotsuga menziesii. The sequence goes on along the minus strand of LPNX010039323.1, from coordinate 105,226 downwards.
ATCCGTCGCTTAAGCGACGCTTATGAGGACTAGCTGTCGCTTAAGCGATGCTTATGGCCACATTTAAAAAAAACAAAATTATCTTTGTGATTTTTGGTAGGTTTAAAAAAGGAAATCCACTCGCCGTCGGATTTTTCCGTCGGATTTTGGATCAAAATGTAGTAGTGCCAGAAGAATGATCGTGAAGATTTAAATTTCCCCGCACATCCATTTGACCATATCCAATTTTCATTCATTACAACTTCACGTGTTTTCAATGAACCATAAATAATATCAAAACAATGTTGTACATAATGTGTAGCATGTGTGCGGTCATCACTTATATAAAAATGTTATTCCTTGATCACATGTCGATTATCATTCGTGCTTTCTATATCATCAACATTTTGTTGAGCATGTCTAGATATAACATGGACAAATATAGCAACTTGGTCAGAATGATAATATTCACTCTATATTTCGTTTTGTGCTTCAAATGTGTAATTCTCTGCAAAATCAACCACAGAAAAAATAGTCCCCTCTGGAAAAAAATCATGTGATTGTTTGAACTGTATGTCTTGTCATCGTGCTCTATGTGAATGTTTGATGTATTTATAAATTTCTTTTTCAAACTTCTTCAAAAACTCTGTAACACTGATTTTATCTTCTTGTAAATATATCCTTTTCAAAAGAGAGTTTGAACAACTTGTAGAATTGTGGGAATAAGTGAAATATTCATATCTCTTCCAATCAAGTATGATATTTGAAAATTACTGGTCGTTAATATCAATAGGATATTTATGGTGGAATAAAGCTATATTTCCACAATGATCACATTTATTTCCACTAACACATCTTTTATTGTAAAAAACCTCGTGACTATCTCTTTCAAATAGAATTTCATATATAAACGCACGAATTGTGGAAGGAGGTGAATTCGACCAAAATGTTTTACCAAACCGAAGGAATGTGCCATAATATAATTCAAACTCAACATGATATCGACAACAACATGTGTCACAAATAGTGATAGGTCTAACATACCATGGTTACTGTTGTACAAATGTATTGATTGACAAATTCAATTCATTGTGTTTATATTTCAATTTATGGAACAATTGTATTTGAATCATCTCCAATATATATTTTGGATGGCTTTCATATTGATTTTGAGATATTCTGTGTCGTATCACATCCCTTGCATTTGGTGAAACACGAGAATTTCCCATCAAATATTCATGCATCATAGCTTTAACACTTTCACTGACCCTATCTTTATAGGATTGTCTACAAATAATTTCCCAACAAGCAAGCTCATCATTTTCATCTATTTGTAATCAAATTTTTTTATATTTGTACAATGTTTTTCGTGAATTTTTTATAACCTTTGTGATCTGCATTGTCAAATGTTTTTTTTCTAGAACTGGATGAAATAATCGCTATTTGTATTATTCTACCTGCAGCACTGGTATCTTTCCTTCTGGATTTTCCAATCGTTTTTATTGCATTGGCTATATTTTTGAACACATCTTGCTTCGCCTTTGAATCTTTTGTATTTTTTTGAATACCCAGTAATGACCAAGCTTCCTTCAACTTCTTGGAGACTAACAAACACCTCAAAATTTTAGCTTGTGTTGCCACTGATTCTTTTTCCAAAAATTGTTCATGCATCTTTTCAGCACGCTGTCGTACAATATGGTAAGGTTTCGTGTTTCAAATTTTTTCTTTATCAACATTTTGTAACATAACGTCGTCAATGATGAAGCCACCAATATATATTTCAATTTCAATTTTAATTTAGCATGTTTCAAATATACTTAACTTGAATCATAAAAATATGACTCATAATTATAATTATAATTACATGGTTTAAAATATTTTAATAACCTATATATATGATTGAATATTTGCATCATTTTCTGATTCTTCAATGTCTTCAACATCTTCAACATTTGTATCTGCATTTGGAAATTATATTAAAAAATACAATCATTTACAAAACCCAGTTACTGCATTTTAAATAAATTTACAATATTTGTACATACCTGGTTCAATTTCTTCTTGAGTTTGATTTTGAACATTCATATCATCAACATTTTGATCCAAGTCTCTAGTTACATCATCATTTCTAATTACATCATCATTAGCGATGTCTTCAATATTTGTATTCTTTTGTTTCATCATGGAATTTGAGTTCTTTCTTTTCATTATGTAAGGCATCATCTCGAATGCGATCACATTTCCTCTTTTTTCGTTTTTTTGTTTCCCATAATTATTCAATATATACCTTCACCTTAGAATAAATTTTCCTCGAGAGAATCTTAATCATCAAAGAAAAAAATTCACCTTAGAAAATACCATAAAAGTAAGAGTCATCCACCTCAAGCAATATGACTCCAAAAAGTAGTGATAATGGATACAAGGCAGGTTATCAAACAAATTTGGAACTTCTAGGCCACGTGAATTACAAAAAAATTACAGTTTATTTAAATGTTATAAAAGTATAATTAACCAGTATAAAGCCGCATTCACTAAATATAAATTACCAGTGAAAAGGCCAAAAGATGACTACTAAAAATTTATAATTAACCAGTTTAAGGCAAGGTTATAAAAAGTAAATATGTCCATAAAGTATTGTTCAAAATATTTGAAAAAAAATGTACCATAGAATAAATTGGTGCGGAATTTTTAAGAAAATTTGTACCATAAAATATTTTCCAGAAACATTTTCAGTAAAGAAAAAAAGTCTCCACCTTAGAAGATAATTTCTAAAAACACTTTACTATAAACATTTTACCATAAAAATTTACGAAAAGAATCTTTACTATTAAAGAAAAATAGTAGGATAGTTTCTAAGAACAATTTATTATAACAAATTTTCCAAAATAATGTTTGCTATCAAATAAAAATAGCCTTCATCTTAAAAGATAAGTTTTAAGAACACTTACCAGAAAAGCCTTCCTTCGTCTATAACTGTGTAAAATATTGATCAAATATGTATATACAACATTCATATAATATGAATTGAAACAGTGTTTCAAAAAAACGTAAAAACATTTCAAGTTTATGAAACGAAATGGTGTTTCGAAAAATGTTACAAGTTTTTTCCAGCCGGCGGAAAAAATTCAATAGGGATTTCGGTCAAACTATTAGTTCAACCGAACTATTTTTCGTCCGTTAAAACTAAATTTTGGCCGAACATTTACTGTTTTTTGGCCGAAAGATTACTATTTTTCAACCGAAAGATTAATTCGGCCGAAAACCTATAAATTTTCAAAAATGGAATTCCATCCCATTTTTTACTCTTCTAATTTTAGGGAGATCAGATCATATCAAATACTTACAATTTCTCTTCACAAATAATACCATTAGTTGCATAATTCAATCTACTTTCTATATATGCGAATTTTGTTGCAATTGGTGTGATCTACTAATTTTATTTATTAAATTTCTTAGAAGGTGTCTGGACTGCTTCAAAATTTAATAGAATTCATTGAAATGAAAATTCAATAGCTTCTTAAAGACAAGATGAAAAAAAATGGAAAAATCATGGTTTTCAACATTGATGTATTGTCTTCAAAAGGGTACTTTTAGTTTTTTTTTTTGAATTGAAAGTTAAGGAAGATGTTGTGTCAACCTAAACATGTCAGTTTTATGCTAGTTTTTTAGATTGATCCACTTCAAAAAATTCTAATAATTATTGCATGTGGCTGTTGGATACAAACTTATAGATGGATGTTAGTACAATCTATTTATATAATCATAACATATTTTGTTTTTAATGAACAATAGTTGAATAATAAATTAGCTTGTGTCTAAAAACATGACTATTTTTTCAGAATTTCATTAATTAATTAATTCATAAAATGACATGTCAAATGCTAATTAAAAAAAAATTAACCAATAGAAAGCTAACAAAATTCTCTACAAATTTTGTTTTTATGAAATTTTAAATACAAATCTATTTTTTCTTTTCTCGAAGTTGACATAATTGAAAAAACAACACTCATTTTCTCATTACCCCCCCCCTCCCCCCCCAAAATAGACACCCAGATTCATGATTTCACCCTAGTACAAAACATCGAGTTTAATGTTTTTAGTACCATTCTAGTAAATAAATGGAACTTTGTAACTGATCTTGTCTTCCTTCACACTCATTAAACTAAAGCTACATGCTTTGTTTTGAAGGAGCATTGGTTGGGTGATAGTTTACCCCTTTTTTTGGACCTTCTTGACTGAGTAAGAAAAAAGTATAACTTAGTTATTAGGATGCTAAGAGAGTTCTCCTTTGGATTGTTTTACACTTTTTTAGACTCAGGAGACTAAATTTACAAGAAACCATATCCTAGAGTCTTCTTTGTATTTTTCAGACTCTCAAAACTATAAAAGCACCAACGAGCATTCACTAATTTGGGCTCGTAAAATTCATGGATAAGTGACATATCAAGAACTATTATCTCTTTTCTTCAATCTTGTTAAAAATGAAGAAAGACTCGAGTTGAATTTATTTGACTCGTTAAAACTTAACAAGAAAGGAAAGGAAGAAGTTTACTCTTTGGGTTATAAGTTGTTGGCAGTATGTCATACTTGAACAAAGCACTAGTTTGAGCCTCCCGCAACTCATGTCACAGGTTTTCACTTCTTATTTCAACTATCAATTCGAGTCATTACTCCTCCATGTGTCCTGAATACATGGGGAATTTGTCCATGTCTCCTACATGACAGATAAATCTAGTTGTTCTAGTTGAAATTTTAAAGCTTCCTTGGGCCATCTCTGTGCCGTGCTCACTGTTCAAGGATCGTTCTTCCTATCTATTTCACCTTGGTTCTTATCATCTTCATCTCTGAGATTATCTTGTGAACACCTTCCCTTATCTAGTTTTTCAATTACTCATGTGACCTGTTGAAGGACTCAATGCCTTCCTCTCCACATAATGGATTCCAATTAGTACCTCCTGAAGATGAATACCTATAGTTTCGACGATAGTACCTTATGATTCGCTACCCATATTGGTGGACTCCTCTACATTGGTGGTAATTACAACCTCTTAATTGACACTTCGATGGAATTCTTCCATGTTTGAATTCAACTCCTATATTCACATGGTAAGATTCGTATTGGTTTCTATGGATTTGGATGAAGACCTTAGGTTACAACCTATATGACCTAAGTTCCACAAGAATGTGCTATGATCCTGAAACACTATTTCCATCTATTGACGACTCATCATTATCTTATTGTGGATTTAATCCACCATTGTAATACATACATGTCCATGTTTCCCATACTATATGATGTAAATGAATCTTGTAAAGGAGATAGTGTTCCACATGATTGAACATGGAATCCTCAGTAATGATTTTGTAAATTATCTTGATTGTATGTTTCAGGAAATTCTCTATGACCATTGATACTGAGTCTCTTCATGGTAAAAGACTTGTAATGTGTTTTGGCCATCGCTTCCCTCTGACCCCACACATTAGCGGGGAATATGTTATACTATGAAATGACACTTCTTCATCTGAGTACTTGTTACACACAATTCTCGTAATGACCATGTAATGAGAACCAAAACATTAGAATATGCTTTAAATCCTCAAAATGTGAAGTTAGACATTGGCCAGGACTCTGCATGATTTCAAACTTCTGTCCACCACTGCCTTTTCCCTTTTAGCAATGTGCATTACCCCTATCAGTAACGCCCTTTTCTAGTTGAAAAAAAGTGGTGTCACTACCTTATCCCTTTGATAAATAGGAGGTGCTTCCTTGGTAACGCTCTGTCTCAATAGAAAAAGAGTGGTGCTCAAATTTTAAAAGGAAAAAGAGAAGATTCACAAAGCTTCTCGAAGATCATCTTCGTGGCACCCTCATCCCTACACTACTGGACCACCTGGGCTTGTGATCCATCCTTCTAGGATCTCCCTTCCACCTCACCCATGAGAATCTCAACCATTTCTATCCTACCAAGGGCTATAAGTAGTGGCTCACCCCCCATGGGTAGGAGGGGGGAAATTCATGCTACAACACCAAATTTCTAGCCAAATCTAGGCAAAGAGGGTGACCATTAGGGAGACAAGTTGAAGCTTTGAAGGAAAGACTTTGCTTGAGTGTAGACATTTCAACACTAAGGCATATTGGTTGTAATATCTCTCTTGTTTTTATTGATGCAATAAAAGTTCCTTTCCCATAATTCATATTATGTTCTAATCATTGTTAGTTATATGATCTTTCTTTTCGAAAAGATATCTTATTCAATTTACTTTCAATATTTGTTTATAGAAGTCTTTTCTTGCTTGCAAATTGAAAATAGTTCAGTGTGTTGTTTGGGATTTTATGTTTGGAAAACAAAAATTGAATCACTATCTCTCCTGTAATTAGGGCATACCCTGAAAGATAAAGTGAAAAATTGCATGAACATGTTGCATGGTTTTACTTTTTCTGTACTCACTTCATGCACTCACCTAATCGTATAAGATAAAATTAACGCTAGATTTAGGTTAAAATCTTTAGTAACTTGAGTGATAAGCTAGAAGACGTGTTCTGACGTCTATAAACATAGGAGTTGTCATTTTATTTCCTACACTGCATCCCTAGGGCTTGTAGTTCTTCCACATACCAATCGGTATATTGAACGACCTTTCACATACCCTTGAGCAATATCGAAAGGTTCTTCACGTACTCGGTAGTATATTGGAAGGCTCATGTCGAACAATTGTGCATTAGACAACACTAACATGGATTTGAGCTCCCACATGCCTTGAGTATATTTGGAGAACCTTCTAGGACACCTAAACCAACTAAGAAAATTCTTTTGGTCATCTTGTTGGAGAAATACATCAAGAACAACACTTGAGGAGCTACTATGCATGTGTCATTCAGGTAGTTGGGCATTGAGGAAATCGTATGGTCCCAATCATCCTTCGCGTGTTTTACTATTGGACCATGCGGTATATCACGAGTTGTGAAGACTTGAAAATCCTAGTGAGGAACCGGATTTTTATCATCCCCTCTTGTCACTTAAGTTTTCTTGTGACCTTAGCTTATGTAGGAGTGATTATGTGTGATTCTAGTTTCAAACGCTACATTAGGATTTCGTTACCAACATTCTGGCTAAGTTACCTTTGAGACGATCTCGAAGAGTATAAGGATTACCACCTGACTTTGCTCCTATCATAGATGAAAACACAATGGAATCCATGGACCAACCTGTCACAGTTAATTCTCATGTGGAAGGGAATCCAGTTGTGGAAGATAAGGAAGAATCTACTTCTTGTGATAATCCCTTGGTAGTCCAACATCCTCATGTGGCTGATACTACCTTTCATTTTCCAATGGAAGGTCAACCTAGTTCATTTGATTGGTTATTCAATCACCCATCGGGTGATACCATAGGAGAATAGTTTATCCCAAATGCTTCTTTCTTGAGAACTTACCTAGGGCAAGCCATTTTTGAATATGGGACCACTAGGACCTCCTATGTTACTCCCATGTGAGAGTTTCCTTCAAACGCATAATTATTTAAAGGTATTCAACCATCTATTGATCATTTGCATAACTTTCAAGAAAGTCTTAAGAATATGAGTTCTACTCCTCTTCCCTGTCATTCAAAAATGACCCCCGAAGGATACCGTGCACTTTCATCGTCTCAATTTGCTCCTGATTTAGGATCTTCGGCTCAAGGTGTTGTAATTTATGATCCATGCCAATCCTCCATTCCTACTCCTTCAGTTCCAAACCCTGGTTCTGCCTATGTTTCTCCCATATCTTCTAACATTGGGGGGAAACCTCCAACTCAAGTTGCTTCATTCGTTAATGGATATATTTCCAGTACGAGGCAGGACCCTATTGTAGGACAACCATTAGTCATTGTTCCATACACAAATACCAATGTGATTATTCCTCTTTCTAGTACAGGGCAACCCTTAGGGATACAACCTACCATTAATCAACCTTCTTGGGGTTATACTTTCCCGAGAAACCAACCACTTGTAAGAAATTTGAATTATCAACATAAATATTCAGGGCTTGTCTATCCCTGAATGCCTTACCCCATAAACATGTTTACACCATGGGGGAAGCCTAATTGGCCATACATTCCTATGCCTGGAGGAATGCCTATTAACATTATTAGAGGTTATAGGGGGGCACCTTTTTGAGGTCCACCTTCCGGAGGACCACCATCAGGAGGGCCACCATCTGGAGGCACACCTTATGGAGGTCCACCTTATGCGGTACCACAAGGTGGATGCCCACCTTATGGAGGACCACCACTTAGAGGAACTCCACTTGGAGGATCACCATCTCGAGGACTACCAACTAGAAGTACACCTTTTGGAGGACTACCACCTGGAGGACCCCCTCCTCCTGGAGGTCCACCATCTAGAGGTCCCCCACCTAGAGGTACGGGGGCGTCGCTGACAGATCAATATTATAACACGTTCGTTCATATTGGGGGTTAAAATATTAAAAAAATTCAAAACAATATATTGAATTTATATTTAGGGTATAAGGGCCTATATTATATAATATATAAATGCCCCAATATGGTGGGGGATTTTTTATTGCAAACGAACCATATCCATATGGTTTTCGCGGAGGGTGTAGTGGCAATGTTGGAGGAGATTTCCATAGTGGCAGTTTTGGAGGATATTTTTGTAGTCTTGGAGGGTTTTCATGGTTTTCATGGGTTTTTCACAATGTTGGAGGGTTGTCATGGTTTTCGTGGGTTTTTTGCAGTGGCAGTGTTGGAGGGTTGTCGTCATTTTCCACAGTGGCATTGTTGGAGGTTTGTCATGGTTTTTGTGGGTTTTCCACAGTGGAAGTTTTCCACAGTGGCAGTGTTAGAGGGTTGTCATTTTTTTCATGGGTTTTCGTGGGTTTTCTGTAGTGGTAGTGTTGTAGGGTTGTCATGGTTTTCGTGGGTTTTCGACAGTGGTCTATCAAACGTATCCCATGGGAAAAGATGCTTCGCAAACCATGAGAAAACATACCGTTGTAATCCACAATCTAAAAGATATGTCTAAATTCCTATTCAAACCTTTATGGAAAAGAATGTTTGATGTATTGATTCGATTTATAACCTATGATGGTCGTTTCACCATCATTTTGCATTACCATGGTATTTCCCCTAACCTGCCTGATTTTATGCATATGATCTTGAAAACCATGTCTCTCCAAGTTTATAAGGAGACTCGCAACCCTTCCCGAAGATTTATTCATGGTGGGATTGTCTTCATACTTATTGAACATTAGTTGAATCTACAGGGAGATAATTGGTTGAATTTTATTCATAGAAATGGTTTCACGGTAACCCTTACCAACCATAATGGAAATCCTTTTCGATTATGCACTGATGATGTCATCCCACCAAGTGACTCCCTTACCTTTTAATCTTCTGTGTCAATTTCAAATGAGGATCCTTCTAGTGATCATCATTTTTCTTCCTCAACCCCAAATGATATTGCGTTACTCAATTAAAACCCTCAAAGTTCTGACCCTCCAAAAATTTGGCATCCCAATGTGGGACATGTTACCCATTCTTATGTTGAAGGGTCTATTTGCCATTCTGAAATTATGAGTACCCAAATCCATCAATCTTTCAATTCCAAAGAAAATATTTTGGCTATGTTGGAGTAGATCCTTAGAAAGAAACATTTAGACAGAGTATCCCATAGGTTTGTTTGTTTGCAAAATTGAATATGAGGTGAGTTCAGTATAAATTTTTATTTAAAGGTTACTAGTATTATTCCAGAAATCAATCAGGAAAACTCTAGGCATTGTCATAATGACATTGTCCAATTATCCGACATGAAACTTTGAATCAGGGGTGGTTTCGGTTTTCTTTTGTCTCAGATTGTTGACAAATATCCATGACTTAGAAATGTTGATCTACTTTGGAAAATTTTAAAATTGTTTGTGATAAAATTGATAGGATCGATGTTGATTTTGATAAGCATACTACAACATCTCCATTCCAATTTAAGTCATCTCCATTCCTATTTAAGTCACCTCCATTCCACTTTAAGTCATCTCCATTCCAATTTAAATTCATCTCCTCTACACATTTTATGGAACTCCTACCTATGGAAAAGTAACATTCATCATGACATCGAAGGTCTAGGTTTTCCATTGAAATATAATTTTTTTGTAGGGGTAGTGTAATTTTTGTTGCCAAACAATTAAAAAAAAACTCTTCAATTAAATATTTGGTAGTGGCAAAGGAAAGTTTGATAGGTTGAAATATTGGTGCTGGTATATTAAATTATGATATAGAATCAATCTGAAACAATGGTAGACCAAATTAGGCTTTCTGATCATGTTGACAAAGAGATAGATGCAACCCTCAATCAATATTCTTATTTCTATCTCCACTAAGGGATTCAATCTTGTGATACATGTCACAGGTGTACAGGTGTTTGATATAATTAAATGTACAAATGACTTTGCTAAACTGTAGAAAATACTACCTACAAATTCGTAGGCACGCCGCTGGTTAGTATCTCATAGTGGTTTTCTAGTAATGACCATAATTTGTCAAACTAGAGATCATGATTTTAAATAGCAACTGATGATGCGAAATTCCTGTGATAATTCTCTCAGGATTGCTCACTCAAAACTCCTGTGATAATTATCTCAGGATTTTGAGGGAGCAAGTGAAGTGAAGTTAAGATGAAGATATTTGCAGTTAAGGTGATGGTTATTTTGGAACTGTTAATATTTATAGTTGCAAAAGCATGGAATATAACTGTTCCCACACTGCAGTCGAGCTTCCCTCTAGCGAATCCTCTGAGCTTGAATGTGTGTGTTAATATTTTGAGATGTTAATCTATTAAATGATTGCTCATCCAGGATCTGAAATAGGATGGAAACCCTTAGTAGGGATGAACCCTGTTAATCTCTGGATTTTGTGATGATTTTGAAAGTTTTAATTCTATTAGTGAAGTTTGTACAACAATATTATACTTGCCAAATAGATAGTGGTAGTTATAGAACTCTAACACTAGCACAAATAGTAGAAAACAATGCTAAAATTTTAAGAAATTATATAGTACTCACAACAACTTTAATAAATTTTCTATTATCCTACTAGACAGTTCAACCACAATTTTATTTTAATATAAAAATAGCCATTTCTTTTATATAAAAAAATCCACACTCGTGAATCCTCCTTGCGGAATTGTTTGAATTTTATCGATTGAAATGATATAAGAAATCAAACAAATATAACATGGTATTTACAAACCCCTTAAATAAAATCAGTCAATTAGACTACTTCATAAAATACATAAACAAGTATATCACTTACAAGGATTGTTGAATTGAGACTAGCACCACCAATCAGAGCTACTTTCATCTAAAAATTATTGGGATAAATATGTTTTCCAAATTTATGTTCGAGCTTACTTTTCCACAAAATATATTTCTTGTTCAATGTTAGTGTTTTGTCCCCTCTAGATAAGTTGTAGCTATTATTGAACAAAATCCAAGCTATGAGGTCACATGGAATAATTGGAAGACCATTTCCAATTGTTGCTTCAAGTTCGTAATACTCTGTTTTAATTGAAATCCCAGATTTCGTTAGCTGCTTGTCATTTATGCTCTTAACATACTTGCAAAAAGTTTACAAGGATTAAGAAATGTGATGATTAACAAGAATACATGTATACTCATAAAAGGGACACTTCATGGAAAAACTTCTAATTATGTGTAGCTCATAATTCATCAGTAAATACTCAAGTATGTATTTTTTATGGATACTATAAAAAATAATCCTCTTGAGAAACGATGGTCTCTAACATGTGAGCTCTTATAGATACAATATCAGTGAAATCTATCAAACTAAACATCCAATATTTAGGTGAAGCATGGAAAATTAGGTTTCATCATATAAGAAAGGAAATTTTTATCTTATCATCTTTTAAAATGTGAAGCCTTCAGATAGGGTTTCTTGGTTATAGACTGCTTCCTCCAACACTTACCACAAAATGGTTGTTCAACCCACAAAAGGGACAAGGAACAAAGACCAACTATGTTGTGCCATATGGCCCAAATTTCTAGGATACATATACATATAAGAATTTGGATCCAAATACAAATTTTCTAGAATTTTGAAAAGCCTAAATCTAGATACAGTGGGGAAATGGAAATTACAAAAAAATATAAATATTTTTATAATAGATAAAAATAGAGTGAAAATTCAAAATGTTTAGGAAAAACAATCGAAATTATAATTTGAAGCCAAAAAAGATATTTTTCATGCATATTACTATTAACCATTCATGTACTAGAATTGATAATTTGATAAGTTATAACCATGACTGATAATTGATAATTTTGGAGACCATTTCAACATGAAGATGAAGAAGGTTATAACAGTTTTTTTGTTAGCCACAACCACGACCATATTAGCAGTGAATAAAGTGATTTTTTTGAAAACTATGGAAGGAATAAATAACAGTGTTCGTGAACTAAGCAACAACATAGCACATAAGGATAGATCAGACCTTGATAGTAGACCCTAACTATAAAGATATATCAAATGGAAACCTTGAGAGAAGACCTTGATATATCAGAGTTTGAGAGACGATATTGAAGAGGGATAGATCATAACTTGACTAGGAATGGGTTTTATAGTTCTAGCCTTTATATGTTTAGGGTTTTGGAAGTTTTTTCATTAAAATTTTGATTTTTGTGGGGATTAGCGGGTTTTGGAATTTTTTTCATTAAAAATTAGATTTTTTATTTATTGATTCTTTCATTAATAATTATTCCAACCAAATTATTACATATATTGCTTGTTTCTACTGTCAAATTAGAGGACGTTTTGGTGAAGTTTTGAAGCCAGTAAGTGCTTTCCACAACAAATTAATTCGTGGGAAATATTTATGTTTGGCAATTTGATTTTATTTTCATGGGTTCTTATCATATTTCACGAAATGGTGAACAACTGTAGATTCCTATAAGAATTAAGTTTATGGAGGGTTTGAGAATATCTATGTATTTAAGGCCTTCAGGAATTATGCATAATTATTGGTGTATATATTTTTTAATTTCTCTTGAAGGTCAGGGTTGTATTTGTCGCTGTTGAAGTGGGTTTTGAATATTGGAACTTAGGGATCTATGTTCTTGGGAGAAATAAAAAGATGGACCTCTATTTATTTGAGAACAACTATGGCTAGCTTTGTTACTAATAATTTCAAGAGGAGAATAAATTTCAAGGGAGGAAAGCGTTGTGACAAAATGTGTACTTTTCTCATCATAAAATAATGTTTTGGATTGGACTTATTGTTGTAAGAATTGAATTTCAAAAACATCATGTGTTTAGGTCTTGTGATATTGGCACACCATGGAAGATGGGACAAATTAAGGTGAGGGTAGGGAACGTGTTGGGGTTAGGGGAGTTTCATGTTGAGAAAGGATGAGGGTTTGTGGAATTAAAAATGTTAGGGCTATAACTAGTATTAGGGTTAGGGTTATGGTATGGTGTAAATATAGATTTCTTGTCAATTTTCGTTTGATGACCAGGGCACAAAGAAAGGATTGGTATAGCTAGGTACTCTCAAACATAAACATTTCAATATGAAAAATAGTGAACAAACTAGAATTGAACTTAAGAATGATTACTTATTCCAAATCTCTTATTTGAATTTGGAGGTGGAGCTTGTTGACTACTTCAATAAAGTATTAGATAAATTTCCCTAGTGCTTGACACAACTACAACCACTTGCACATGAATTTAGATAAATAGCATGGCTGATCAAAAATACTTCTCATGTCATGGAACAAGGTGTTAAATGTAATTATGATAGTAGGAATGGTGTCAGTAGCATGATGTCCATTTAACTCCCATATAACTCAAGGTCATCTTGGTGAGATTATCATCAACATCTCTAATGTATGTGCGGTGGGATACCCACTTAGGTGGTACCAAATGATCACATCATTAGACTTTATAGAAACCTCCACAACAACTTCTTGCACATCTATATTTTCCTTTGAAATTGCAAGCAAAGACTGCAATATTTTATGCCGTTAACTCATTTGTCTCCAAGGAAATATTTTATGCTATTAACAGAGTTTCTATGTTTTTTCATCTCTTGTTTTGATCACCTTTTCATCATCTGTAGGTACATTGAAGTTGACTCATCAGTTTGCGGAGGGATATTTGAAAAAGCCATTGAAAATACATTTTGATTCAAGGTGTTTCATCCCAATAGTAAGATTTCTTCATCCTTTTTAGAGATTTGAATTGAAAGTTCATAACCTGCTTCCTAGATCTTTGTTTTATTAATTTGTCTCTAGAAAATATTTTATGCTATTAATAGAGTCTATATGTTTTTTCATCTCTTGTTTTGATCACCTTTTGATTGTCTGCAGGTACGTTGAAGTTGACTCATTAGTTTGGGGAGGGATATTTGAAAAAGATACTGACAATACATTTTGTTTCAAGGTGTTTCATCCCGATAGTAAGATTTCTTCATCCTTTTTAGAGATTTGAATTGAAATTTCATACCTTGCTTCCTAGCTCTTTGTTTTATTAATTTGTCTCTAGGGAAATATTTTATGCTATTAACAGAGTTTCTAGGTTTTTTCATCTCTTGTTTTGATGACCTTTTGATTGTCTGCACATACACCGAAGCCGACTCATCAATTTGGGGAGGGATATTTGAAAAAGCGATTGACAATACATTTTCTTTCAAGGTGTTTCATACTGATAGTAAGATTTCTTCATCCTTTTTATAGATTTGAATTGAAAGTTCATACCTTTCTTCCTAGCGCTTTGTTTTATTATTTTGTCTCTAGGGAACTATTTTATGCTATTAACAGAGTTTCTATGTTTTTTCATCTCTTTTTTTTATCACCTTTTGATCGTCTGCAGGTATGTTGAAGTTGACTCATTAGTTTGGGGAGGGATATTTGTAAAATACAATGACAATAATTTTGTTTTGAGGTGTTTCTTCCAGATAGTAAGTTTTTTTCATCTTGTTTAGAGATTTGAATTGAAAGTTCATACCTTGCTTCCTAGCTCGTTGTTTTATTAATGAACTAATATGCATGTGTAAATTTGAATACATATTTCTTTCATTTATTTATGGATGCAATCACCTCATTTAGTAGCCATATTATATCCAAACCTGTGAAAACATTGTTATAATTTTAGGTGTTTATTAACAAACTAAATGGTACACATGGATGAAAAATGCAGATGGATCCAAGTGATGTCGTGGAATTCACAATTTATATCGATGAAGAGAATTGTACCCTTGGCATAGTCGAGTGTCAAAAAGGTTGTACATATGCTGATATACGTTGTGAAATTGTGGACGATGAAATCGTTGCATATCCTTTTGATTTTATTGGCCCAATTGGAATTCCTTTAAATACAAATCAAGAGCAAAAAAGGAAACATACAACAAAAAATATAGGCATTAAGAGGAAAGTAGGCACGTTGGGTGTTGAAACAATCCAATCACATGTAATGGAAGGAATGCCAATCTCTGAAAACATTGAAGGGAATGTGGAGGAACTTATGAATAAACAACCAAGAGTTGATCATGTGTCTGAGTCAATGTAACAAGTTGTACTGGTTGATCCTAATGTATTGGCATCTTGGGAACAACAAGTCAATAGTTTAATGGAAGATTTTTTCAAGGAGAGGCTAGCACTCAAAGTATATTCAAAAAATAGAAAAACTAATATAAAGATCCATTGTGAAATTTGTGGCATTGATTATGGAACGGAGGAAGTATCCTTGGCAGCGCGAACAGTTCATAACTTCAAAAACAATCATATGAAAACAGGGTCCCATCAACGTCACATTTCAATGTTGGGAATTAATGAAATTCCTTCATATAACATAGAAGAGATGACAACAAATTAAAGGCTAGAGATCAACTTGAGATTGATCAAGAAATCAAACTTCTACACGATTTCAACCAAACACAAGAGCCTAATTTGTTCAAGGTGGTGGAAGCAACACTTGTAAACTATGAGGACAAGAAAAAATAAGAGTGGAAAGTACACGATGCAATAGATGGTTCTCTTTGGTGCCGAAAAGTGGTAATATTGTCAATTCTCTAAATGAACACATGAAATCAAAGAAGCACACTAGTACTATTATAGTTGAGGCTTCACATGATACAGTTGTGTTGAGGAGTGAAACAGTTAGGAGACCGAAGAATCCTACCAATGAAAAGTCCCAAAAAAGTTTGACTCTTGATCCCATCACTACCATCACCATTACATGGGGCTTCTACAAGTGCACATGCTTCTACTTCAAGTGTTTTAATTACCCAAGTTTTAATTTAATTTGAATTTGAATATGCACATTACTTTATTTGTTATTACTTGTTAGTAACAGTTAGTAGATCATTAACCAATGTGTTTTTTCATCTTGTTCTAGGACAAATAAACCCCCCAATATTATTATGTTGGGGGTTTTGGGATCCCTATCTTGAGAGAAGAGGGGCGAGATTGGACACAAAGGTTCTAATGGATGACAAACATGGTGGAAAAAAGTGGGCCATAGAGAAACATACTAGGAGAGCAATATATTATCATGGTATTGAATGTCGTATTGATGGTGCATACAGACATATTCATTGCAAGAGGGTTTCTAAAATAAGAATACCTTTTTATCCATTGACATGCAATTTTTTTAAGATGATACCTAATTGAAATGACTTTTGAATATGTTTCTATCATGAATCAAGGAGCAACATGAAAAGACATGGGAGAGATACAGGGAAAGGGAGACGGTTAGACCATTTGACTCAAACTAAACTCAAAATTGTTGCAAGAGACGCAAATGCTACACATAGGTTAACAATACGATCTCTTTGGTGGAAGAGAAAAAAGGTTTCTACAATGTTTATTAGAACAAGGTCTCTAAGGGAAAAGTTGTTCGAATCTGCTGGAAGGAAGGATGTGTTTAGGTTTTGCAAGGATGTGTGTGAGGATCATAAGAAAGGAAAATTACAAAGTAAAGATGCAGTTTGGGAATTTGTTCAAGATATATTTCACAACCAAGTTCGTTCAAAGTTGGGTAGAAGGTATAGTGCATCCACTCAATCCATTTATGAGATGATTAAGTTATGGGGTGGTCCTAGATTACATATCTTTATTAGCTTGAATCTGGATGGCCCTTCGATATCTGTGACTTTAAGGAAAGTTAGAAAATCATTGACATATATCCCAAGTGACCAAGAGTACATTTTTGAGACAATTAGAAAATTTTATGCTTCCTATAAAGCAAAACATGGTATAGAGGGCCCAATTCTTGTATGCCTTGCTAAAGATGAAATTGTTGTGAAAAAATATGTCAGGTGAGTAGCAAAAAGTGATACATTGGTGGGTTTTTGTGGTAATAAATAAGAACATAAATGCCAATCACATTTCTTGGTGACAGTTGATGAGGGTGCTGCAGGCTATGAGATTATTACAGATGTATTCAAGAATTGTGTGATTGGTCATTATGCACGTGTTATTAATGCAAACCCTTTACATTATAATCTTCCCCATTTGATTGTGGTTGTTCATCCAACATGCAATAGGTTTGATGCAAATTTTGTCCATCAATAATGGGAAAAAGTAGAAGACCTATGGAAGAAACATGTGGAACATTTTTTAGGAGCTATTGTTGGTCATTCCTAAAATGGGGATAGTAGGAGAAGAATTCTTATGCTGAAGGATTATTACTCAATGACAGGCATGAGATATCAAATTCCCTGGGAAGGGTTGAGGCTAACCAAGTTGTATGATGGATTTAAAGTAACAAGAATTCATGACTAGGATTACATCCACAATGGAAAAAAGATAGTGAATCCTTTGTTTAGTGGTCAACAAGATCTGATTGTTGGAGAAGAATTGATTAGTTTTAATCATGTAAGAATGGTTTATAACAATTTTAAAGTGGATGACAACAAGCTTAAAACTGAGGATATAGAGAGGATTGATCGCCAAAATTGGGGTTCAGCACAATGCATTGCTTCAAGGAATGTCCAGAGGTGCTTGAAGGAAATGATAAGTACAGGTGGTAGGACAGACAGGACATCGAGTACAGAGACCTATCTATAAATCATTGTTGACTATATTGATATTTTTTTGTCTCCTAGTTTGACTCTTTGGGAAAGAGTACAAAATTATTCAAGAGTCCATCATTTCTTCACGTTATGGCTATATTGGGTCAGAGAACAAGAAAATACTAATGTCAACATTAATTTCATTAGCAGAGAGGCATATCAAGATGTGAAAATTTCTTGCCACTTTGCGGTTTTGTTGATGAGATTATTTCGTGATCAATACTCTAACTTGCCAAGTGCATTGCACCTAACTGGGTTAGATGTATGTGAGAACTTCTTTAGAAAATTTGGTGGCATGGTTGGAGTAGATAGGGAATATGATTTCGCTAACTTAATTCATGCTATTGGAACCCTTAATAGAGTTGTTGAAGAAGAATTGAATACCCAAGGGCTTCGTTTCAATAAATATCATAAGAAACAAATGAGTATCTGGAATAAATTGCATCAAAAAATAGTAGAGGAATGTGATATATTGTCACAATATGATTCAATATACACATAATAAAATTATAGAAGCTCTTAAGATAGGATTGGAGGATGCACATGGAATTTTACAAGGTCTTGGCATGCAACCAAAAAGACACACATAAGATTCTTGGTGGTTTAAACCATGGACAAAGGATCACAATGTTCCAACATTCAAAGATGTGGATGAAGTAGTTGATAATTCACCACTGGGTCATTCCACATTCATATTCCAATATTCCTCTTTTATGGTACTCAATGATAGTGAATTGCAAACGATAGAAAGTGAGTGGAGGCATGAGTTGGATGGAATTTTAGATTCTGTTGATGAAAATGTAAACACAACTACCAAACCAGTGGTGGAGCTCGATGGTAAGGACATGTACAAATCTTGTTTGTTTAGTCAATTGAATGGAAACCCGACATTATCGAAAGATAGATTGACAAAAGCGAGGAATAGAGTATTCTTCAGGCGAGATGAGAGGTCCCCCAAAGAGGGTGTTGCAATTGGTTTTGGAATTGGATCAGATTGTGTGGTGTTATTTGAGAGCGAGTCTATAGTTGTATCTGAATGTACTACAAGAAAAGGTGTATCTCAAAGTACAAAGCAAAGCATTTCTTTTNGAGTTCAAAGAATAAGAAAGAAGGATGGTAATAGGGTGTTTGATTACCATAATGACATTGATATTTTGGATAGGCCTGAAGGTGTTGAGCTTCAATGTTATTGGTACAATAGAATAAAGGGGAAACATGTGTACAAGTATGATTCGACAGATCATCTATTCATACAACTTGAATCTGTTATAGCAACGAAAAACCTATAATACAATATCAAGAATGACACATACAAGTTAGAAGAAAGCAAACACGGATTTTTTGAGGATTTAATTAAAAATTTAAATAGGGTGAAGTTTTCAAACTATTATAATTTATCTTATCTTTTGTACTACTATCTTATAGGTTATTTATAAAGTATTATTTTTTGTATTATCGTTGATTTGTTTGTATCAATTTCATACTCATTTTAATTTCTCTTATCTTAAGTTGCGGTGAATGGTTCAGATGTCGAATGGTTGGGATAACTCTATGTGAAGTTATTGATTGTCAAATATTTATTTATGCGTTCTTGAAGCATGGTTCTTGAGGGTTATTGAATCGTTGGCTAGTTCAACAATTATGTTTAATATTACTTTTAAAAGGATGAAACAAGTTTTTGTTTGTCAAATTTTGGTGCCCATGCCCATGTTAGGGTTTTCATATGCGTTCTTTTGTTACTTCAATACTTAAATGGAATATTACTTAACGTGTGTTTCTTGAAATGTGTTTTCTAAACGTTTTCTTAAATGGAATATCAACAATAGTAAATTGTGACTAGATGAGTTCTTTAATTTCATCATGTTTGTGTGGAGTGCATATTAACTCATTAGGAAATTGTGAGTGTTGTTGATTCGAAAGATGGCTAGGGTGTGGAAATATCTTGTTATAAAACTCATTGTTGTGCACTTGTTGTGGTATGGAGTGGATATGGAAGTGGTAGGGACCTTCCTAATACGGTGATGATAAAACTTACTGCTGTGATTTGGAACACTTATAATTTTTGTACTATATACCTTGGTGATACCTTGAGAGAGAATATAACAATCTGACCATGATTTTGACACCTTCATCTTCTTGACCTGTCTTGTTGACTCTTGATCTTATGTTGGCCCATAACGAAGTCCGATCCTAGAACCCCAATGCTCCAATAGGACTTAAAATTATATTGTCTAGTGCTTTAAACTCTATGCCTTAGTGCTCCTCCAACACGACCGAAAACCTTGTGACTTGGTGCTCCTCCAACTTATATTGTCTAGTGCTTTAAATCCTATGTTTTGGTGCTCCTCCAAAACGACTGAAAATGAAAAACCCTATTCCTTGGTGCTCCTCCAAAACGACTGAAAATGAAAAACCCTATTCCTTGGTGCTCCTCCAACATGACCAAAAAACCAGTGCCTTGGTGGTACCTTGAGAGATAATATAACAGTTTGACCATGATTTTGACACCTTCATATTCTTAACCCCTCTTGTTGACTCTTGATCTTATGTTAACCCACAACGTAGTTTGAAACTGGAACCCCAATGCTCCAACATGGCTAAAAACACCAGTCTGACCCTTGATTGGTCTTTATGCCAGCACTCCCCCGCTTGCGATGTGCTTATGTTGCTTCTCCACACCCCTCTAGTGTTGTTGCTCCACCCACTTTTATAATAAAATCCCCAACATATTATATTTTTTTCTAAACCCCTAGACCATTGATATGACCCCAATATATATATATATATATATAATAATTATGAAGCCCAAATATGAGCGAAAGTGATATGGTATTGGTATGTCAATGACACCCCCATGGTTTCATATTTGACCGGTGTAATATCTTTGTTGCATTGTTTGAGTGTGCTAAGTTATAAGAAATCCATGGGATTTGTATGGGATACAAACGATGATCTGGTTTGTGCACGTTTTGTCTATGAAATTTCATCATAAATTATATTTTATAGATTGTTGTATTTGGGTCTTCTGCTCTAGTATTTGGGGTTTCATTACGGTTCACTTTAAGCAGAACCAAACACTCATACAATGCAACAAAGATCTTAGTCCACTTAAACCTGCTTAAACCACGGGGATTCCTTGCTCTGCTACTCCAATAATTAGATATTCCTTGATTGTCAACTAGGTAAATGAAATTATTGTCTTTCAGGTATGTCCTTTTTTCTTGTAGTGACTTGTATCTTAACAGACAAGATCTAATCTAAAAAAATATTGCTGAGTATAAGGAAGGTTTGAACTCGGTTCAACTCTCCTAATGGGTTATTATTTGTTTTCTTTGTACTTTGAGTTAGACACATGTTAGATTTACTACTGATGTTATTTATTATCTTTGTATGCTTTTCAGCTGTAACGAGACGAGAGTGAGAAGGTTTCAAATCTGATAGTCGATTATCATATTAGTTTTCTTTGTACTTTGAGTTAGATTTACTACTGATGTTATTAATTGTCTTTGTATGATTTTCAAGTTTAACAGAGGGACCTTAGGGAGTTTTAAAGTTGAAAGAGATGAAAATTATGCTTTAAACTTATCTTTTCTAGTTAAAACGATACCATTTTGTTTCTAGTACTATTTTGTCATTGTTTTTCATGGTTTATGTCTGTTTGAGATGGTTTTCCGTTTCTCTGATGCCTATTTATGTAGTTTAGTTGCAGTTGCAGTTTCCAAGCTAACTACTTCTATGAATTCCACTTCTCTTCCTTGTATAAGTTGTTTATTTGGTTCTACTTTCTATAACTAATGAATCTTATAAAGTGATGACAAAAATATATAAAACATTGTACCTTGAGAGAGAGAAAATATTATTGGTCTCATTGGTCCTATAAAGGAGTTGCATGTCCACCTTATATAGTTCAACTTGAAATTTTGGGTTTGTGGTTCATTTTGTTGTGGCCCCCTTGGTTGACTCATGATCCTTTATCTTACTTGGCCCATAGGATATGTTTATTAATGTTTTGAGACCCTATCTTAAGGAGTATCTATATTATAAATTATATTTTTAATTTAACATGAGAGGCAGATCTAGTTCATGGTCTACTTCTCAGCATGATTGAGATATCTCCCTTTACATGATATTTGTTGTTTCTCCATGTGATATCTTGCTACACCAGCTCCGTGACTGGGATTTCCTTGTTACACCTTCCACGTGGTCACTTTGCACCAGCATGACCATGATTCTATTGGATTGTGGATCCTTCCCTAGCATGACCGTGATTCTATTGGATCATGGGTCCTTCCCTAGCATGACCGTGGCTTTTTTCTTAGGTGGACTGTGGGTTCTTCCATAGTGTAAACATGATTCTGTTTCTTGGTGGATTGTGGGTCCTTCAACACAGGAGAAAAACTTGTGCTTTGGTGATACCTTGATAGGTCCTTCTCCAACATGACCATGATATATTTTCTTGGGTGGAATGTGGGTCCTTCACCAGCGTGACTGTGCTTTATTTCTTGGTGGACTGTGGGTCCTTCACCAGCATAACTGTGATATTTTTTCTTGAGTGGACTGTGGGTCCTTCCCTAGCGTGAACATGATCTGTTTTCTTGGTGGACTGTGTGTCCTTCTCCAACATGACCATGATTTGTTTTCTCGGGTGGACTATGGGTCCTTACCTAACATGACCATGAGACTATTTTCTTTTGTGGACCATGGGGTCCAGAGTAATTTTTAGTGGCAAAATTTTGCCAATTGGCTATTTTTTGGGTTTTTTCAAAAAATAAATTCACTATTTGGTCAATTTTAGTGTCTAATATCACCTATATTTATATAAAATATGGTTTTTAATCATAATATTTGCCAAAATTTACACATTTCAGTGTTAATTTTATGTTTTCTATTTAATATTCTCCTACTTATCTATAAACATGTATTTTTCAATCCAAAACAATCGCCTAGAATGCTATACTTAAGTATAATATTAGAATCCTTAAAAAATACCCTGATGGGGTCTTCTCCAGTGTGACAATGAGTTTCACTTTATGGGTGGACTGTGTTTTTTCAAGCATGATTATGCAAAGTATGCATGTGTGTCTCTGTAGTATGTGACTGCATCCTTACCCAGCATGACTATGTGTCCTGTGTCAGCATGCCTGTACTGGGTATCAATGTGAGTGTTGACTAATAATTCAAGGTCAGTATGCTTATGCTTTAACCCTCTCTCAATATCTCTCAAGGTACGCAAATTGTTTTTCTAGATTGACTTGTCCCTTTGGTCACAAGATCAAATCTGAAAAATCTGAGTATATGGTTGATTCAAATATTGGTTATGATTATTTACTGTTGATATCTACTGTACATTATTTTATCATGTTGTTACTGTACATGGAATTTGATGATTCTCGAGGACCAACTTTAACGCAGTGAATAATGGAGCGTTAAGTTGAAAGAGCTAAAAATTATGTTTGTTTATTACAGTTCAAATTTTATTAGAGCAGTATTGTTCTGAATCTGATTTTATATGTTCATGCATTAATCTCACTAGGTATTCTGTGTTTTCCAATTTTTTATATTTCTTAACCCTTTAACAACAGAATCTAGAGTATTACCTTGCTCCTGTTTTATTTGTGATATAATTGTAATGTATAATTTCATAAAATAATGTACAATAGTGAGACAAGACACATACAAGATAATTTTAAAGTATAACTTTCATCTCTTTCAACTTAAACACTCCCAAATGTGGACTTTCGGTAGTGTTAATGTTGAAAGAGATGAAAATTGTGTGGATTGTAATTTATTTTATCTTGTTGTTACTGTACATGCCATTTTATGATTCTTGAGGACCAACTTTAATGCAGTGACTAATGGAGTGTTAAGTTGAAAGAGATGAAAGTGATTGAAAATTTAATTTAAATTAATAAAAAATATATTTTTTTTTGTAAATTGTAAAATAAATTGTAATGGAATTTTGGTTTTAATTGAAATTTTTTATTTTGGTGTAGAATAGTGCACCATCTGGATAGAAACTCTGTAAGTAAAGTATAGACTACAATTGGGTTGTAGCTCTACAATTCTATGTTGCTTCTTATGGTTGTTCTTTCTCAATCAAGCTCGAACTTGCCAATTTCAGCAGCATACTTCTTCAGCTTGTTCTTTCTCAATCAAGCTCCAACCTACCCCTATTCTGTGAAATATATATTAAATACATCATGTATACTCAAACTTAAATTCAAACTCAAATACACCATGTAAATTCAAACTTAAATACACCATGTAAATTCAGGCTTACAACCCCATGTAAATTTAGGCTTTCAGGCTTACCATGTAAATTCAGGCTTACAACCCTAAAGGCGAGGAATATGCAACTTTGATAATAACCCTTGTTTTCATCAGCGAAACTTATTTTAACGATATATGTGACATGTTGTTTTGATCAATTTTGATTGTTAAACGTGACATGTCATTGTGATCAAGTTTGGTCGTTAAACGTAACAAGGTTTTATTAGTTAGGAAAAGAACATACATATTATAATCCACCAATTGTTTTGTTGGGTTTGTATAATTTTATTCATATCTCATAATAAGTCTTTCAGAATCTATGAATGTGGATGTTTTTATGGGTGATAGTTAGAATAAATTTGGGGTTTGTGGACAATAATTAGGGGTTTGTTGTACACAAATTTGATGTGTAAAGTTAAAAATGGAGTAATTTGTGCATTTTGTAGAAAAAATGGGTAAATAATGTATTAGAGTAGATGATCTCTCTCTATACATCATGTGATGAAGGTGTTTGTGGGTCGAATTCCCTATCAAATTTGTATCTTCACACCCTTTTATGTGATGGATGCATAATCCAATCTAATAACAACAAATTGTCTTATTATTGCAATTGTGTAGGCTTGAATTTGTTCCAGGTCATTGCATTATAAGAATAAATCTTTTAAAAATATTGAAGCATATCAAAATCTATTAAAATTTTGGAAGCATAACAAAAACCCAAGTAAATATGTCCCTTTACCTGATAGGCGAGACAATTGAATCCCTCTAGTAACTTTAGATTAGATATAGGACCATGTAGGGGATCAATGTCAGTAAGTATTTTTTCTCCATTTGTCATTTGTTCAAAATTTTATGCAAATCATAAGGTCAACAAAATACATCCATTCCATGTGATATGTTTCCAAATTTCTCAAGCCTCTCTAGGGTTCAAACCTATGAATGTAAATAATTGATCCACCATCTAGATCAAAACCCTTGCATCACACCTAATTGTTCAGTACGTTCATACATTGTCCATGACTCCAACCTTCATCATCCACCCAATCATCCAATAATCCAACCTCCATCATCCCAAGTTGCCAAATTTGGTAATTTTTCTCACATAATCCTAAGTCCCAAGGGGTGGGTCACAATGATCTTTCTAGGTAGAGGATAAACTATTTAGATATATATAATTTGTGGTTATGGATATGATCGTATGGACCACCTTATATGGAAATAGTTCATAGTGTAATAATTGTGTAATATTCCCGAGAATCTTTTGTGTGTTGTTGAGATGCATCAATGGAATTTTATTTTTAAATATAATTGTGACTGGCCCCACATGCATGGAGATATTGAGGTATGACATGCCCACCCTCCCAATCCAGTGCTCGGGTTTGGGGTTGTTGTTGTAATATTTTTTCATATCTAGAAATTGATGTAAGGCACAATAATGTACCACTAGGCTCATCAAACATGTTTTATTGTTATTTTTTCAATCCTTCTAGGAAAATTGCTAGGTAACTAATGTTTGATGATATGGACATGTCATATTGATAATGCCACTACTAATTAAGGTGGTCATGTTCATGTTCTTACGACTATTCATGTTTATGATCATGTTCACTTGCCTACCCTTTGTTCCTATTCTTCAGGCCTTTAATCATGAGTTATTTGATTGTTGGGATTTTCCTACCATGCTTATGCATTCTAGATTCAAAAATAAATGTCTCCCTAAATAAATTCACATGTTTGTATCATTCAAAATGTTGGGTTTATATCATAATGCATTTTCTATATCTCTAGATCATTCATGTTTGTTTTCTTTAGTCTAGATCATGATTCATAATCCCTAGGTCCCTATAAACTGCCCACGTTCAACAAAAATATCTAGATACCTAACAAATTGACAGTTAGGTACATGTCCTTAATCAACATGTCTTGCATGTTCCAAACCACTAAATAAATAATAAAAATCTTACATGTGCATGTAAACTGAGTTGCATTTTACATGGGGGTTTTAGTGCCTGGATATTCATAATGAGTGACCCCAATGGTGCCTTATGATCAATGGAATTATCACACAAGTGTATATAAATCCAGTCACTAACTCTAATAGAGATTGCAATACCTATCGAAATTACATGATAAAAGAAAAAAAAATTCAAATAATAGAGAGTGAGATGGACTTATATCCAACAAAGCTCTACATATCAATTTTGTGCATGTTGTGTTCAGACTAGGGATTTTTGAAGGATGAAGTGTGGGGGGGGGAAGGAATTCCCTCTTTCAAATTATCATCTCATTGAATAAATGAAAGATGGAGGGGAGAGTTGGTAGCCCCATACTGGTGCTCATCATTGAACCAACTCATTTGAGAGGGAGAAAATAAAAAATCAAATTAAGTGTTGACATGCAATGGGAAAACCTGGGTTGTAACAATATTTCACCAGAAAAACCCTTAGATACTGTCCCTTTTGGCATCACCTATAGGCAGATGAAGTCTCAGTCGAGGCATCTATAGGGACTGCAGGAACCAAGTTTCCATAATGTTGGAGGGACATGAGCCAGATCTCTTAAACATTCAACTTACTCAACAGTGCATGCAGAAACAACCATAATTTTCATAATATACCTACTTTACTTATTCATCACAACATATGTGTGTAAACAAATAACAAATCTATAGAAGTTAATATCACATTTTAAGCTTCATCGTAAGAGAAACAATCAATTGTGCACAATAAACATAACATCAAACACAATCATTAGGTATTCAAAACATTGATCATTCGTTATTATAATGTACAATAGTTCTTACAAAACCTACGCACTGCGCATCATAT
The DNA here is from genome assembly GCA_001517045.1 of Pseudotsuga menziesii. Taxonomy (NCBI): domain Eukaryota; kingdom Viridiplantae; phylum Streptophyta; class Pinopsida; order Pinales; family Pinaceae; genus Pseudotsuga; species Pseudotsuga menziesii. The sequence goes on along the minus strand of LPNX010039323.1, from coordinate 78,068 downwards.
CGGTGTCTTGACCCCAAGATTTAACATACAATGACTCTTGATGCAGAACATATTATGCACTACTCAACTACTCAACAACTCCTTTCTACCCAAAACCCCTTACATATTTATATATTATAAAATAGGTCATAGCTCGTAACAAGTGGACAAACCATGCCTAACTACTTCTAACTAACATCCACCTTTTGTGCATATTGGTCCTTGCATGCTCGTCGCGTGGTCCACTTGTTGAGTGGTGTTATTAATAATGGTCCAAAACACCTGCTACAACATTGAACCCATTGGAATTATTGAATTAGTGCTCAAGATCTTGAAAAGACCCTAATAAATCAGAATCATTTTTTAAGATATTATTTCAATCCTTAAGACATGGGAATGGTCTTAGAAAACAACATTTTCCATCATGTTTTCATTTTTTAAAAGAGAAATACATTTTGTGATTATTTTTCGTAATAGAGCACCTAGTAGCACCATTTCTTGACATGCATAAATTAGATCTATCACTTGTGGGATGGGGGGATACATGACACCTAAAGACACCCTAGTAACCATCAATATATGGGCGACTTGAAGGGACTTTGTATTTTGAACGAACATTCAAACTTTGTCTTTGATGCATTGATCAATAATACAAATAGAAATATTGATTACATGGGACAACACTTTAACACTAATTTATTTTGAAGGAGTAAGGAGAATGTTCATGAGCATTATTTGGTGAGATGAATGATTTCTTGATTATTGGTGTACCTCCTCCATTCATTCGAGTGGGCACTTTTTAAGGGAATGGGTGTATAGTAGGCTAACATTACCAAGAAGTGTGGAGTGGCAAAGAAAAATACTATGCCCTAGGAGGCAATTTCTTTCAACACCTTCCACCAAGCCTTTGCTATATCTTCTTATTTGTCAAACTACATTATAATGAATTAACTACTATTTTTGCATTTCTTTTTATCATTAACATGTATCTATGTTTATGGTTTTGTAATTGTGATATATATCTTCACATCATGCGTAAGATCCATATAGGGGTTTCATACTTTTCAAAAATAAAAAATTAAATATCACATATCATTCTTATCATTAATAACAAGGCCATTCAAAACTGCATGAATCAGAAACTAGTAGTAGAGTGGGGAGATGGGGGATTGCTCTTTTTTCCTTCATACTTCACCATTGTCCAAAGGACTTAGCATTTAGAATCTTTCCTATTCCTATCTCTAAATTGCAAGCTCAAGAATAACTTGCAAGGTCTCATAACCACAAGCATCCAATACTATTGAACAAGCTTCTATATTGCACTAAATCTCTTCATATCTTCACAATGACCACTTAAAATGCAAAAGGTTAATTTTTTCAGCAAGAAAAAAACCAGTGGATATATCCGATGGTCACTATCCTTCAATGGTCACCGAAGAACATGGATCGTGTAACCCAAGCTTATTAAAAAATCAAAATTCAAGTGCATGTGTACCTTACACACTAATCACCCCATGCTCTAGTCATTTTACCTCATCATGATGCAAGTTTGAATCCCAAACAACTCGATTTTTTTCCTATTTTTTCTGCCATCTAAAAATTCAACACTGGTAAATCCATCAATGATAAAGAATAATTATCATTCAAAGCCAAAAAATATGCAAAAATCCGAAAACTCTGTAAATATACTGAGATCAATTTTTTGTGTTCCTTCTATCACATTTTATGAGTGGAGCAATCTAAGTTCCCTTGGATAATGGACACTTATACCATATGCATAGATTATTCTACTAGCACCTCCAATCAACTTGTGGTCGATGAATTTTGATAGGTTATTGGTCATTTTTTAGGCTGCTCAGACTTAAAAAATAAATTTAAAGCATCAATTGAATAAACAAAATTTATTAAATTTTGTAAAAAATTAAAATTAATTTTTGTATTTTTAAAGAACAAAAAAATCTATTTTATGATTGGCCTATAAGTATGAAGTCACTATTTTTATCTGGATTAAAATAGAATTTCCAGATATACAATTAATTTTAAAAATTTAAATTAAAGAAAAATAGCAAAATGCCAAGTGTCTCCTATTTATATCTTTAATTATTACTGACTTAAAAATAAATGTATAACATCAATTGAACAAACAAAAAGTTATGTAAGCATGAGAATTTAAATCTTGACTAAGAGTTTCAGTTAACCATTTAACTAAGCCTATTCAAATCATAATCAAGATGCATTTAAGCATAAGAAGATATGACGACCATGAAATGAATCTCGGTTGTACACTTGTTACACTCGGGTTAATCTTGTTAATAAGCTCAATGAAGCCCAAAATATGAGATATTAACACCCATCAATGTAATTACATTGTGGCAATTAATTATATCTATTCTCAAAATTAACTCATTATTGGAATAAATTTTTAGAGGCATTTTATCATATCTATATTTACTACATATTCCCTTGAAAAGGTATTTATATATATATAGATCCTTATAAACTTACTTCTTGTCAAGATGCTTGACATTACATAAAAATAAGATGGCATTAATGGAAATCATGCCCACTTTGGATTTATTCATGGCAACATCTTCCTTAAATATCTTATTCAAGTGGCATTTGGCATTTTCTTTAGTAGGCCTCAAAAGGGCTCTTGCACTATAGCATATTCAAGTTGCTCCTTCTTGATTGAGCCAATGGAATTCGTAGGATCTACTAGGGATTGTGAATTTCGAGAGAATCTAAAAATTATGTTGTAATTCATGTCCAACTCCATCAAAATTTTATCAATTCTCTTATACTCTAACCCTTCAATGTATTTTCCAATGCAACCTCTCTAATCATTTAGGCTTCCAATTGCTCATTTATTCGCCAATATAGACCCATCTAGATTCGATTCTACAAAGCGCTGAGAGGGATCAAATATGTAAACCTTTCAGCACTGAACGACAACACGCAACCCTTTCAAAACTATGTTACAACATTAATGCATGCATTCTTTTTTTTTATCACAGAGATAGACACTTCCCTATCATCACTATGCTAGAGGACACTGATGCATGCATTTTTTTTAATTTTTTATTTTAATGGGACAAATGAACACTTATCTCTCACCACTATGCTGCAACACATTGATGCATGCAATATTTATTTTTTGTATTTTATTTTTTTTATTTTTTATGGGATAGACGAACACTTAACCCCACCCAAGCTATAGAAATGTGCTTTCTCAGTGCAACAACATTTCTCTGTGTAAACCTTTATATGAAAAACCAAGCTTCTAAAATATTTGCATATGTCAAAGATCCCAAAAATTGCACAACTTCCTAAGTGACTATGATTTGCCATAATTATTGTGGATCCATAGGCAGGTCCAATTTCCAAAAGTTCTATTTTATTCTAAATCACTAGCTTTACCTCAAAACCAACACTTGTATCTAATAAAAAACCAAGAAATGAGGACCAGAAAAGAACCTCTATATGAGCATTCATGGTGTAGCCTCTGATGCTTGGGTTGGGGATAAAACGGATCACCTTCCCAATTACCAATTCAAGGTTCCAAGGATACAAACTAGTACCACTTACAAAAGTCCAAATTTCACCATATCGGAAACCTTGTTACCTCTACCGCATATTGAAGTAATCACATGTACTATTGAGAAGGGCTATCATGTTGGTGTTAATACACACACTACAAAAGGAGGAGGATCAATGTGTGAAGGGTGCACAATGGAGGGTAGGAGATATGACCCACACCTCATTCCTTTCCATTGATAGAGTGTACTTCTAATGTTCATAACATGAAAATATGGCACTTCCATCTTAGCTTAATATTAATACTCATTTATCGTCAACCACATTCTGCATAAATAACTCTCTATTTAAATAGAAAACCTAATTTGTCATTTCATATGACTTTGAATTACACAATGTTTGATGTGAGAGAACTCCATCCTTTCAAAATGATTAATTAGTCACTTAATTTTGTTTATCATTGTAGAAAATATTTATTTGCTTCTTATTTTGGCTCTTGTTACTTACGAAGAGTCTCTAAAAAAAACAACTTTCTTGACATTCTAGTCATGAAGTATAATCGTTCCAAGTTACATAGCATACACCTCTACTTTTTCCCCCAAGGAAAAAACATTTTTTCTACACAAGTAGAACTGAATATATAATCATTAGGTGTCTAATCACAATCACTTGAGATGTTTGAACAGGTAGCTATGCCCACAACCAACCACTTTGAAAAACACGGGTGTCCTATATTGGCACTCAAATGGTGTCCTATGAAGAATCCAAAAGAGCATGTTCAACCCAATAATTCAAATAAATGTGTGCCAATAGATCCTAAAGTGATTAATACAAAAGTACATTACAAACTTTTAGATTTCAATGATCATGAAAAGACCACGTGTCCCTCGTTGTATTTGTCAATAAAAAATGTCCTTCAACCAACTACAAAGCATCTTTGAAAAAAGAATCTACAAAATAATTTAATTCTCGATATATAGGAGTGAAGTTGATCTAGTTTAATAGTCGCAAAATATCCTTTATGTGCATAGCCATGTGGAAATGACATTACTTTACACTAGACATTCATCCTTAATCCATTTTTGTAATTAATACATAATCTCAGGAATCTATAACTACAAGATGTCTCTTTCAATTCCAAACCACATAATTAGATAAAATAATTCTTTATACTCACTCACATTGTTTGTCCCGCAACCTAAATTGTATTTTCCATTGAAATATTGACTACCATAGAGATATAATACAAAACCAAAGCTATAGTGAAGTCTTATCCCTTGACAAGCTCCATTGAAATATCTCTAGATGATATTCTTATCTATGCCAATATCACCAATAACACACCCTAATTTTATGGAACTACAATTTTTGTAAACATTATGTAAGGATAATTCTAATAAAGTAGTCTTGTCAGTAGGCACTTAAACTTCCTCAACTACACAAGCATTCCTCACCAACCAAATACCCTAGTTAATCAAATATGGAAAAGCATTGAAAACCTTAATCTTGTTTCTAGTGAAGAACCTGCGAAAAAACTCATCCCAAGTTGATTTGTTCCACATGTGTTGTAGAGATAAATGTTGTTCCAACTCAAACTAAACCTTCTTGGTAAAAGGACAATGAAGGAACAAATGGATATCAGTTTCCTCATTCCATTGACAAAGAATGCAATGACCTAGTCCTACTCCATTCCTCCTTTGTAAATTGTCCCATATTAGAATAACAAGCCACAAGAACATAACACTTTTGGGAGGAGTGTCAACCTCCACTATCAACACATTTCCAATGCCACCAACATATTTAAAATTGTATACCCCTATTTTGTGGAATATGAACTTCCTTCCTTGTTGTAGACCCAAAATACCTCATCAACATCATCACATAAGCATATGTTTTCCTTTTGGATCTCGGTAAGGTATCGATTCTAACATTGTGCTCATATACCATTAAAAACCACATATTTAACACTTAGTGAGCCTTGCATCCATATGATAGTTATCATAGGATTAGTAAACAAGTTTAAAGTACAACTACCTTGCTCCTGCAAGTGGAGAATCATATCTTCAAGGAAAAGCATTGTATTCCCACAACCCATAATTCCATCAACACCAACTATGAATATTTCACCTGCGCCAACCTTCCAATGACTAGGAAATCTAAACTTAGAGATTTCCACTAATTCGATACGTTTCAAAGACTCTTTGTAATACACCAAGATTTAATAATTTATTATTAAATTCTGCTAGAATATTTTATTTTATTATTTTAAATCTTTTTTTATAGAAAGTAAAAATTAAAACAAATGTAATGAATTATTCTTTTATTAATAAAAGATACTGAAGGGGGGATAAATGAAGTAGCTATTGAAGAGTGTTTGTTGACCCATAAGAGGAAAATACAAGTGGTTGTAGTTGCTGAGTGAGAAATCAAGGTGCAGGAGGAATCTTCCCCAAAATCAGGTCACAACTCTTTGTTGAGTGCTAAAAATAAGGAGTCTCATAAATGACCAAGTCCTAGGAAAAATACTATATAATAGTATGTCCATTAGCAAGCAGGAGGCTAGCATTGGACGGGGATTGAATTTTATGATGCAAGAGATGGCGCATTAAATGGATTTTGCTCTTGTGGTTCAGCGAACAGGCTTGGGGGTTCTGGAGTAAGTGATTTGGTTTCTCTAGGAGTTGGTTGGGAGGAACGGATATTCCATTTCTATTTTCCTAGTAGTGGTACTAGTTTCTTATTCTATTGCTTATTATTAAATCTAGTTACAATAGGATGCTTATCTTGACTTTGAAATTTCAACTATATTCTTTAGGAAGAAATGTTTTATGCATATGTATAGGAAAAATATCTATTATGTGTATAAATAGAATGTAGATTTGTTACAATTCAATACTCTTTCCTATTGTGTTATCAAATCTAGATATTTGTTTTTGTATTTTATTCATGCCTGTAAAATATTAGATTTAGTTATTAATGTATTCGTTGGTCTCCTGATGATGATCCCAGAGTAGGGATCGAAACGTCGAGAAGTTTCAACTTACTAACGCAGCTTCCTTCCAAATCAATGTATCTCATATCAGGCATCCATACCCAAATCAAAGCTTTTTAGTAATGTGTACTATTATAATAATTAGTAATTTATTTGAGTGCAACTACTATCAATCTAAGGTATTCTAGTTCTACTATGTATTTGAATCTCAACACTCGTTTCTTTTAAAATTATTTAAATGTCTGTAAATTTTTCCTACTAAACTATTCTCATAATGTATTTTAGGATAGATCGAGTTAACTTCCAACTAAGGTAAATAGAGATATAATTCTCTACATATTATAACAAAATTACAGATAGAGCATAAAAACAAAAAATATGATCGAATGTTACAAATAATAAAAAATATTGTAAACTGGATGGTTCCCTTATCGGGTTAAGAGTCTAAACTTTCTACAAAGATATTATTTTATTAAATAAACCTCATCTCTTAATCCCCTGTACAAATCGAGACTTTTCAAATCGGGATCAATGGGATCTAAATAAATATCTACAAATACTTTACTTATGGAAATTATCAAATTAAATATGCAAGCAATTCATGAATTACAACATAGCTAACTGCCAAACAAAGAATTGTAAATACACTTTAATCAAACATATATATATTATACAAGAAGCCAAGGAAAATTATCAAAGTACATACATATACCAATAATAGATTATACCAGTTATGATATTCACAACATATCCAACTAATCAGTTATGGATTCGCAAATATCCTATCTAATTATTAAAAATAACAGTCAACAACCCGAATCAAGGCAATCAAAGTAAATCAATACTACAGTTTTCCAAACAAACGAACAACTATTCTCAACAACGAATCTTTATAAATACAAGTATGGCCATAAAACCATCAAATTATGGCAACCATTGCTTACGCAAAGAATTATCACGAGTATTTAATTTCAAAATCAAATCTACAGGTGTATTGGCACTTAAATAGTAAAAAAAACTCTTTAACTCTCCTTTACGTGGCAATAAGTCCATCATAGATGGAAGCCGAGTACCATTAAGTGTAGTATTCATATATAAAAGGATTTTAACCAAAAATGTACGAAAATACATTTATAACCACGATATCAATTTATAAACAAAGGATTCAAGAATACTTCACCGAGATCGCAAGGACCATATGGGTCGTATTAAGAAGTATAAAACACTATCAAAAAACTAAAAACACACTATCATTTTTTACCACATATTCTGACGGCCTAAATGTTTGATTTTCGACATATTGATGTCAGCGATTCGACAATTTGTTTTCTTTTTAAAACATCAGTTGAATTTCACATGATTTCTGACAGTGAAATATTCTCAATGCAATATCGACGTACTGTTGTCGAACAACTGACATCAAATTTCACTTGATATCTATCGGAACATCGACGAAGTCTCCTTCATCTTTGTCAAATCTCTAACGACTAACTCCATTATGCAATCCAATGAATCTCCTTAATAGCTGTCGGATAACCGACACACCAAACAAGTCGGTAGTGTAGTATAGTCATCTGATTTGATGGATATCCAATGACCCCTTTCACTACTTAAAGGTCGTAAATCTGACGACTGATCCTTCATTCCTGTCGATAACCGACGCACTGAAGGCGTTGGTAGTGTAGCATAGTCGTCGAATTTGATGGATATCCAACAACCCTTTCACTACTTAAAGGTCGTAAATCCGATGATTGATACTTCCTAACCGTCAGATAACCAATGCACTGAAGGCGTCAGTAGTGTAGCATAGTCATTGGATTTGATGGATATCCGACGACAAATGTCATTCCAATAATGTCAAAAAATCGACGACCTTGTATGAATTTATAAAAAAAAAACCCTTATAGCCCCAACAAGAAATTGGGAAGCTTGAAGCAGTTTTGGGGCTGGTGTCTTACCCTAAGTAAATTCTCTCTCACCGTATGGAAAATATTTTGAAGAAGTATTACTCACAATTCTAAATTAGATACTCAAAAAAATTCAAGGAAAACTCTATGATTGCTAACAGTTGTAAGCATTGAATGATCTAGTAACATCCTTAGGATCCTAGCTTCATTGATACAATCACCTAAACTATTCACCCAAGAGCATTGATATGAGACATCTCTATGCCCTTGCATATTGTCAAGGGAGTTAAGAGTGAATATCATGAACTCATTAAGATGAAGAGACAAGTGGATGAACTATCAAACTTGAGCATTTGCTTTGTTAATGTAGGTTAGATTTAGTTAGTTGCATGTCATTCATAGGATACATCTGAGCAAGTTAAGAACTCATGGTTTCACATATAGTGCAATATAGAACATAGAAGCATTACACCCCTACATTTATAATTAAGTATAATTTAGAGATGAAGTGATTAATGCATCATTTTAAAGAACAAAGCAATGTTAATGGTGATTGATGGCTAATGAGGGAAAGTAAAGTTGACATAAAAGGTTTATAATTGCTAGAAAATGTGGCAAATGGTGTTATGTATCTGCAAAACATGGGATAAGTCGAGATTGTAAAATTTGAAATCCTAGGTCACTAAAGTGCATATGTTCATAATTAAACAAGTAAATTTGTGAATTTCATTAATTCCTAAATGAAATAAAAACCATAGAATCAATCGCACAATAGCTGGAAATTCAATAGTGAAAGCATTAAACACATACACACATTTTTTTCCTTCAACATCATTTTTTCATTCCTTAAAAAAACTTACAAGGAAACCTTTGTAAACTACCAAGTTGGTTTCAACCCCACATCCAACCAGCTCATTTCATGTTTAGAAATAATTAATAAAAGAAAATTTTAACACAATAATGCATCAAACTATACAAAAAGAAAACTTAGAATTTTAGTAATGTCCTCTCTAAAACCGTTAAAAATAGTCAAATATGTCATTAACCATGAAATATGATCTATTGTATACTAGATAAAATCACAAGCATTGCTTTAATCCCAAGACCCTTCCACACCATTTGGAATCAAGCTTTTTCACTTTAGTGTATTTAATCGAAAAGCCACTATTGAGCTAGATTCACTCTCTAATATTAGATGATTGCATGATGAGAAGTTAGGTGCTCTAGAAATGAAAATGTTTTACAGTACAACAACAAAATACCTTATAACATTGGTTTTTACTTTGAATCATTTTGTTATCAATCTCCCTATATTCATATTTTAGATCATAAAATGTGTTCAAAATAGGTCATTGCATAACATTTTAAAAATGTGTTTGCATGTACATAGAAATTCTTAGACTTCTCAGATAAAAACAATTTCCATTCTTAACTTTTAAATAGTATTTCTCGTCCCATGAATTATATGAATGTTGATCACACTGGGAAAAAACAAAAATAAACCTTACATTAAAAATGAGTTCAAAACATACCTCGTTTTGTTGATAAAAGCATTCAAAGCATCCCATATTGGCATTGGAAGACATACATCTGAGAATCCAAACATGAGAGAATCATTATTGACTTCCATGCAAGACTTACATCATATGTGGTTCAATTTATTTATGGTTCAACCATCCTTTGGTAATGGGGATAATGCCAAAATAATTTCTATGACTGTAGAATAGCTATGGGAACCAAAAAAATCTAGATATTTATTTCAGAATTTAAAAATGCATTGTCATGGGGTTTCCCCTTCCCATATTCATACACGGGGAAACAATTTACCATCAAACCTCAACACATCATTTTGGAAACTCGAATCTCTATGAATTGATTTCTACAAACTATAAGTTTTTACTCATGTGTCCATGGTCTATGTGGTATTCAAATGATGGTGAATCTCTTTTTTACATGTTTTTCGTTTGATAAGGAATCCAATTAGTACTATATTAAAAAAAAGTCCACTATAACCACTAAATGGAGGTTTTTAAAACATTTGAGCCATACTATTGTTGTTGTTACCAATGCTGACAAAGGTATTGGTCATGAAGTTGGGAGAAGCACTAACGTTGTTACTGGAACAACACAGAAGTGTACAAGTCATCCCATGCTATACATGTACACATGCTTTACATTGCAGGTTAACAACCTGTTTTTCTCCTTCATTTTTGGTGTGTCATCTTTACAACATATGGTGCAATGAGACATGTAGATGACATATGTGTTGGAAAAACTGTTGTTGTGTCATTGGTATTGGTGGAGTAGGATCTAGTTGTTTGTAGATGGACAATGCCATTGGAGGTAGCAAGATAATTGATGTTGATGTTCAACATGAAAAGATTAAGAATGCTAGAAAGGAAGGAGCAATCCATACTGTGAATACATTGGAATTCAATGTTGTAGATACATTGTATAAAATTAATGGTCACTTCACAAATGAAACTTTCATCACCATCCTTGAGGAGAACGAACTAAATAATACTAGTTTGTAGCGTGTTACCCCCTATTTCCATAGGGTGTTTACTTGGGGTTCTCAAGAAGGTTGTGGTACTATTCTGAAGATTTTGGACAGTCTGAAGCAATGAACAATAGAAGTGAATGTCCCCTTTATCAAATATGGAACATTACCTACATAGTTGTACTAATAAATAGTAAATATATCTGGGCAATTTTGAGTCATGGTTCCACTCTATAACTACAATAAAGAGGATTACAAAGCTAATATGGGAAAAATATTAGGGTTATAAAACAACAAGATAGAAAATCCGAGCATACATCTCCTGGAAGTTTGTAAACCTATGTAACATGAGTAATAAAGTTAGAGGAAGGACATGATTGGTAGATAATTATTCACCTCATCTAGTAGCATTGGGTAGTATTGGATTTCTTTCTTTCTGATATCACTGCATCAAGGTTAACTTGCGATTCTCAAGTTTATGTTGAAAATGTGACAGACTGGAAACTTCTTCCGGCTCATGTCGAGAAAGTTTTTGATGGTATAAAGTTCCTAAAGAATCTCGTTATTGTTGGATGAAATATTTAATTAAGGCATACCCGAGTGAGGAATAAACTCAACAATTTGTTCTATCGAGAGTATGAAATCAATTATGACCTAGAATACAAAAAATACAATAGAAACAAATTAAAGTAGTGAAGATCGCTCCATTTTTATGACTAGACCTGCGCACCTTCCAAGTTATTTGATTGTGAAGGAAATTACCCATATTTTGGAAATATGTATGGACTGGTTGGGATCAAGGATGTATGGCTATTGGCTATTTGATTGATAAATAAAATGTAAGGAAGGAAAGATCAATCAGATTATCCCTGAGTATTTTTGCAAAACATACATGCAACAAATCTATGTTGCTTAGCCAATAAGGTCGAAATGAATTTGTTAAATATCAGGGTTTTCTTACTTAACTGATGAATATAATTGGAAATATCAATTCATGATGGTTTTATATTTCCTCAATAAATACTTTTCTTCTCTATAATCTTAAGGATATTCAAATATTAGCCATGGAACCTCCTAATCCATCTTAATATTGCTAACATCCTGATCAAAGTTTGAGGCTTTCCAGAACTTGTAATGTGTCTTGCAAAGAAACTATTTTTCAAACACAGAGCTTGATGGAAGGATGAATTATTGGAGTTCAAACTGATATCAGTGGAAGGTGAAGAATGAATCTTGAAAAATTTGCGGTGGGGAGGATGTGAGGAGAGGGGCGTGATAAGGCATGGGATAAGAATTACAGAAGAAATGGATTATAGTATTAACAATATGAGTCTCTTCATTTTCACAACATAGCATATCCGGTTACATGGGTATATTGTTGGAGATTTATAGAAATGAAAGAATCTATTTAAAAGAAAAAATCAACCTAAATACCAACCTAGGGTCTCAACGTTTCTAAAAACATGTAAGGGTTAGGATAAGAAACAAACTTGGGAATGAAGAACCTGAAAGTACAAGGACATGAACCCAGTGGATAACAATCTATGGTAATAGATATCTACATAAGTCCAAAACCCCAATCACCTTGCTTTGGAAACTCTCTCCAAAGCTAGGAAATTATGCTCATTTTTCCTTCTTCCCTTAATAGTCCCTCAATATGTACCATGAAAACCCTAGGGTTCATGTAATATGGAAAATGTAGGTCCCTTTTAAGAAGGTTATTGGTAATAGAACTATGCAGAGGGGTTTGCGATGGCTATTAATTTTGGGATGTCCATGATAGTATTTGGAGAAGAAATAATGGATTGAACAACTCAAACTTTATTTCAACCCAAATCTTATATGAACTAGAGAAGATAATTTCTAGGAATATTCAAGCATCAAATATCCATCAAATATCCATACATCAAAATAATGAACCAGACACATATTACCATCATACCTTAACACATTAGTTCATAGAGATTGAGCACATGACTGCTCTACTTCCATGTTTCATTTTGCAGTAGGATTTTAACTAGTACAAGATGAGCACAAATTTTTTTATAGCAATAAATAATAACAAAACCTAGTTAAAATCCTAACAAAATAACAATAAATAATAACAAAAATTGGGTTCCTAATAGATTTATGTTTGATATGTAAGCTTTGACGTGGGTTTAAACATCAATAACCTTGACAACAGCAATACCCACATGAGTGTTGCAAGTCATCTCAGACCTCATCTAGATATTTCCTAACTTGTGCATAGAGTTTTTAAAATTTGATGTAATATCACAAGTGATTTACGATCTTGGGAAACCCTAGGTTTGTATATGCAATCTAATTAGATGTGAAAAATGTATCTATTATGTAGAAAATGATTGTGTTACAATGAAAATCATTCAAAACGAAAACAAGGAACCTAACATTTTAAACCAACAAAACATGTTGTCCATGTTTTTGGACTTCTAAGCATATTTGATCAAATCTATTATCAATTCAAGAAAGAAAAAATAATAGGGAACAAATAATGGTCCAAATTCACCAAGTATGGAATACAAATCAAATTAATAGAAACAAAATAGGTATGAGAATTAGGAATATGTTTCCAATACTTACAATTTCTTGGTAAAACTTACCTTGATTTGTGGAGATTGACACTGTCTTATTTTGCTTTACCTTTCAAAACATCTTTCAACATACTACAAATATTTGCCTATTGCAATAATTTCATGTTAGGACGCATCAAAAAAATATTTGCATGTTTATGAAAATAAGAAGCTAAAAAAATACAGTTTGAGTAGTTTGTCTCAATGAATAAAAACAACATTAATAGTGAACATTTTACGTTTGATGGACATTTTTAATTTAACAATGTAAATTACAATAATATTCAAGTAAAATAACTAGTAGCAAGAGATCACTTGAGGAAACCTGGAAAACCACAACACTAAGTATATAAGGCCATCGATCACATCACAACGCCAATTTTCCTCTGAAATATGAAAATTTTTCCCAAGGATATATGTAACAAGTTCCAATGGATGAGTGAAATAGTAATAGTAAAATTTAAACACTACAATTATAGAAAAAAATGTGGGAAATGTATAATTCCTTACCATTCATTGAGATCCTTTCTGTTTCAAGAATAATTTAATATTCTCTATTGAACAAGGCCAACCATGTGAAGTTGGAAGCTATTATGCCCTCCCCCCTCTCACATCACTCTCAATTCCCCAAACCCAATGCATCTACTTGCAAATAAAAATTTAGTGCAAATTCATTCATTCAATAGCTGCAAAAAACATTCATTAAAGCATTCATTCATTCAATAGCTAATAAAACCATTCATTAAAGCATTCATGAAACCATTCATTCATTAAATAGCAGAAAAAACCATGCACAACATTGTATTATAAAAAAGAATTACTCAATATTTCTTCAATCACTTCCTTTTTACTTTTCTTTTCTTTACAAAATGAGCAAGAAGCGCATCTTCTGAAATTTGTCCTTCGGTTCTTATTGTTTCATCAACTTGTCTTGATGTCTCCCTAGTAGACTACTCGCCACGTGGATCTTGCGGCAAGGGGCTCAGAATTGTTGCAGTAATGTGAAAATGTTGCATTAATTTATTTTTGTTTTTATAATTACAAGTATTTCATTTAAAAAAACATTATAAAGGTGTTTTTTAGCTAGTCTGGGCACATCATCTACTTCATTTTCCTGTCCATGCTCAACATGTACAGTGTGACCATATACATGCTATGTCATTGAAATATGGAGAAGTACAATTACTATTCATGGTATGCAATTATCTATACAAAACTGTAGCATATGCATAAATTCATTAGCAAGAATCGAAGCATGATATTCGACTGGTTGTTGTCCATCATCGACATTAAGGGGATCATTGCTTTCCTTCTCAAAACAGAATAAATATTTTATGTTAATTGTTCATAACGAATAGGTTACATTATAATTAATAAATTTTCATTAAACTATATAGATTTTATATACATGTGCTCTAGATGGATCGCTAGAATATTGTGTATGCCTAGACAAGATTTTTCAGTGTTCAACAACAACTTCAAAGGCGTGTTGGAAGCCAAGTTTCATGTCTTCCTGAGTGGGAACTTATTTCAATCAGTCAGCCTACATATTTGCATAACGTTATTAATGTTACATTTTTCATCGGATTAATACGAAAATAATTTTCAATTTATTATTTAGATGCATTATCGGGTTTTCAATACTTACAATTTATGCCGCCAAATCCGAATAACTATCAGGCCCAAGATTGTGCTGACCAATTTTGTCCAGTTTTGTCTTTGTGTCCCTTCATGTTTCTGACAGCCTAATCCAGTGTTGAATTATGTTAGATGTTCTAAATTTGATATAAAAATTATTAATAATAAGGTTACCAGTACATTGTGGAAATTATTGCATACCTCCCCGTGCATGGTGGTATTTTTCCTAATTTTCTCAGAGCCCTCTCTTTTCCATCTTCCACTAGGGATTTCCACTCCCTTGATGGAATTAATGGAGGGTGCTCATACCTAGGGTTCCTTTCTAGGTGAACCTTATATTGGTCTCGAACAATCTTCATCTGTTGTTCAGCCTTATTTAGGACCTTTGTTGTATCGAAGGTATCTTTTCCGAACAGGCCAACCAACCGATTAGTCAGATCATCCTTTAAATTTTTTGTCTGTCTATCCCACCTTATACAGATGGTGGGCCTAAAGATCTCCAATGTCAAATCATTTACATTTTTATAAAAAAACATCATTTCCTGCAAAACAATCATGTCATCATTAGTTTTAAAAAAATGTTTTATCGGTATATTACAATCAAATTATAAAAACTAAATTGAACAATGTATAATTACCTGGAATCTTCTCTATATTTATTGGAATGAATTCCTCATTCACAAAAAATGTTGTCTCTATTGAACCCATGCTAGTTACATGGGAAGATACAGGAAATGTTGCTTCAGCGTCAAAATTACTATTAGGATCTGTATTCACCACTTCTTCTGCATGATCTGGTGTGCATCGGTTAGCAGCGCCTGCACTTTCTGTTGGCCTCAGGGGTGTCGTGGAACATGTTTTCAACTGTTCAGTCGACAACACGACTGCAATATGTGGTGTACATGGATTCATTTTCTCACTGGTCCCAACACCGCCTTCACCAACAGTGTGTGGTCACAGAAAATCCTATAAATACAAACCATTCAATTATAAGTTCAATATCATATAAAAGTAAAAATTATAAAGTTCTAAATGAATTGATATTATGATTCAAGATTTTGCAACTTACTTTCAACGCCTAAGATCTATTTAGTAACACTTCAACCTTTGCTTTGATCTCATCTGTCTACGGAATAATGAATAGAAAAAGAAGCATATCCACATTAATTTTTTTCAATGTCTTCTCTAGAACCTTAATCGGGTCTAGTGAAGAACCAATGTTAGCATCGTTCAACAACTAGTTCACATCAAAATCTATGGATTGTTGTGTTGTTGTTTCATATATCGAATCATTAATTTGCAACAAAAATATATATAAAATTAATTACGTGTTCAAGCAATAGTTTGAGAAAAAAATTATATTAACAAAACATATCTATCATGATTGATTCCTAGAATTACATCTAGGTTTACCTGATGTCTGGATGATGGTGTAGTCTGATCAACAGCTGGGGACTTTCCCCGATCATCCACCTATAAAAAAAGTAGACATGATTATCATAATGAAATCAATTATACAAACAAAAAACTACATAACAAAATATATAGTATGCTACATTTTATATATGTGTACAATTTTGAAATATTTAAATTGTAGAATTGCATGCTGGTTTACCTGTTGCCCCAAGACTCTTGTAGTCTGATCAACAGTCGGTTTGCTTCCCCAACCAGCACTCTGCATCAAATATAGATAATATTATATAAACCAAACAAATATACTATTTAAAAACATAACAACAAAACTGTTTGTACATATTAAATTTTTACAATGGCATCTATGTATACCTCCGGCCTTGAGGCAGGCTGGTAACATCTACTGTGAGGGAGGTGCCCTTGAGAGAAACCTGCATAAAAAACATAAAAAAAACTAACTAACTAAATGAAAATACTCACTAAAACAATTTAATAACATAACATTTTGAAGGAAACATGTTTCCTTGAGGATGGTGTACTCCTCTAACCAGCTATTGGGGTGATGCTTCCCCGATCACCTCCTTGCAAAATAAACATAGAAAATTTAATAATTTTTTTTAACTATATACTAACGAAAAATCTTAAAGATGTTAAAATAATTAATAAAAGTTTGGTTAAATTCTTGGATGTACCACATTTATAATAACCGAATTTGTATATACTCGATTCAAATTGTAATTAAGAAGAAGCTCTTCCCCTGCAACTATTGATTTAATGGCACATACATATATGCAATTTCCTTCACGCCCCTCAAATATGCAGTTGGGTTGCTTAAGTGTACACCCCAGTTGAGTACTGTTTATAAATCCTGCAATATTCCTAATTGTATTTGGCCTTCCGTCAATGTACAACATTGCTCCTTTATTTTGATCTTTGTCTTTCAGTTGTAAATAATTTGTTGACAACCCATATCTATGCATACTTCATGTATATTGGACCAATAAATCCAATATTTGTAGTCATAATAGGGTTCAACATACTACATCAATTATGTACATCTACCGTAATCGACCTTTATGCCATCCATGCAAAACAACCCAAATCCATGTAATGACGACGGTGCAATTCTATATATCCTTCCATTCACAAAAAAATCTGTGTTGACTTGAGGAATATCCCTAGGTACCCATTGTTTCACTATATGTTTGTACCTTAAGGGAACCTCGATATCACCTATTGTCTCATCATCATAGGAACATGACCCCCTCCTGCGAGAAAACATTCCATGCGTTTCTGAATTTTCTTCTCATCTTCTGACATTTAGTTGATCTTTCCCTTGTAGACCTACTAGATGTCTCACTTTCCTCTAGCCTTCCTAAACTCCCCTCGCTTGAGGAATACAAGTATGACAAATACTTGTTTGGTTCCACCTGTACCATGGCCAGAAAAAACTTGGCAAATAAGAGAAAAATACTATCATGTTAAAAGTACCTCCAACCAAAACCAATTTTAAGCAAGAAAAGGATGCACAAGCCAAGATTGATAAATCAAAAATATATTTAGTAAAAAAATACCATCAACCATGCCATCAACCAAATCCTCACCAAAACATTTAATAGTTTGCACTTACCAAGGATTGTTACATCGACAACCACAACAATTCCTATAGAAACTAAAACAAACCAACATCCTTTTGACATTGTGTGCTCAAATTTCCCACACAACATTACAAAAAATTCATACATTAACTAAAACACATTATCAACAACACCATGCAAGAGACACAATATATATTTTTGTAATCGTTTATAATTGTTCAACCAGCTACAACTGTGAGGTAATTCAACACCTACTTATATTCCAAGACTCGGCTTGGTATTTTCTTAAATCCAACTAAGAAAAATGTTACAAGGTGTAAGGAGCTTCAAATATGCATATAATCAAGTGGTATACTAAACCAACTTCACCAACATCCCACTAGCCATCTTACCACAACAATGATAGTCGATGGTTTCAATTGTGCATCATAGGTTCCACATACTCCATTAAGTAAGGCTTATTTTATGCAAGAACTTAAAGGTATATTCAAATTCCTTTTCAAAGTAAATTCCCAATCAAGGGCTTCTCATTATGTGTGGAATATTAGGGATTCCACAAGCAAGGGTAAGAGGCTTCATAACCCCATTAAGGAAAAAATGACCACATAATGGGTCATTTGGCTCATTAGGTGTTCCAATGGATCCAATGCCCACATCCAGGGTTCTTCATGCCATGTCATTTCATTGTCCTTTGTTTTCTTGATATGTCATCACTTCAACCTTTGTCATTAATGTCTTGTCATCAATGACAACCATATTCAACAAACTCGCCCTTTGCCATTGATGGAAACAATCTTCCAATCTTCGATTTCTCTTCCCCTTTGAAATTAATGACAAAGGGTCAAATACATGTCCACTAAGGACTTCATAATGACTAAGAAAAAAAATTAGATGCTTAAATACTCTCCCCCTTGCATGTAGTTTAGTTTCCCCCCCTGAAATGTTGGTAGTCTGTTCATTACTATTTTCAATAGGTTGCAATGTTTCTTGATTGGTTAAGTTGTCTGCTCACCCTTATTAACATGCATATTTCTTAATGAGCAAGGTTATCATTGATGACAAACCATTAGTGACAAAGGAGGATTCAAGACATAGAAAAGGAAACAAAATTCAAGGATGAAAAGAAAGAAGAAAAGCATGTACAAGCTTCAGATACAAGTGATTGTAAGCACTCTTTAATAGATGAAAATTATGAATGTAATGATGATGAAGTTATACTTACAGAAGATGAACAAGAAATATTGTTGAAATCTAATAATTCATTTACAAGAACATTGTTGGATATTTATCTTAAATTCAATCCAAGACTCAAGAAAAAAAATTTGAGATCATTTGAAAAACACAAAGAGGAGACAAAAGATTTGTTCATGAGAATGAAACTTAAGAACAAAGGTTTGGAAGATGAATTAGAAGACCAAAAACATGAAATTGGAAGATTGAATTCTAATTTAGCAAGAGAACAATAGAAGACAATTCATGAAAAGACTAACATACAACTCAACAAATGATTCCTGGAAGAAGGATGACACAAACAGTTTTGAAAGACAAAGGAGAAATGATCTCAGCCAAGACCGCTCTAAGTAGATCCTTGTACAAATGAAGACGGCTTCCATATGGCAAGCCATACTTGAAGTATTCTAAAGATGTACATTTTACCATGAGTTCATCATTGGAGAATGAAATCAAGTGGAAATAATGGCTATGCAAGGAAAAATCAGGTCCAAGGATCATGGTTGAGTTAGAAAATTAATGAAGTTTAATAAGTGATGAAGTTTGCATGTTGATAGCGGGACCAGTGTGAAAGAAAATGCATGCTTACCTTTTATGAATGTACTATATGATTGTTTGAATATATGGGAGATGCTCACAGAAGCTAAGTAATTCTTTTAAAATGCACACAAGGGACTGCAAAAATTTAACACGCATGTAATAACTACAATACTTGGAGAGAAGTGAAAAATATGAGGAATAAAATGCACACAAGCTCTTCATGATATGCCTGCTGCTCACTCAGAAATACACTAACTAATGAGAATGACCACAAGCAATAAGAACGTTCCCACATTTGGAATGAAACTAACCACTATGGCATGCATTTGCGTTATGTAATGATATTGTCCACAAGGTGATGATACCCGTAGTAAGTTAAAATGTGTGTCTTCAAGAATCAAGATAATGCCCGCCTAATAAATGAAATTCCTGATGGTTGAAGGAAATAGTGAGAAGACAACAACAGGATTTGGGAAACATGCATTGGTTATATGCACACACAATTAAAAATGATGGCTGCATGGGAATAAAATGTGCATGCACTAGTCCACAAACTTAAGGTAATTATGCCCACAGGCTCTGGCAGAATGCACACCAGATAGAATCAAAATGTCCTAAAATATCAGAATAAGGTATGATTAGGTTGCAAGTCTAATTAGTATAAATATGCTTTCCATATTAGTTAAATTGACTGAGTTAAAGACAAATATGCCCACCAAAAGATTCCTGCAAGCAATTAAATAAACGCCTGCAATATTGAAAAAGTGTTTGTAGTGTTTAAAACTATGCCCGCAACTTGCATGAAAGTGAGGATAATTCCTACACCAAAATTTGTTTGCAATCAAAATACCTGCAATACTTGGAGAAGATTTTTGCAGGGCTTCAAGAACGTCTGTAAGAAAATAGAATTCCCACACCAACCAACTATATAATGTTTGCAGAAACTTTAAAAATGCCCACAACAGCTAAGTGATGGAAGGAGGTTTTCATCATATTGGAAAAATATATCAACATTATAAAGATTGGAAGACAAGAAAGTTTTCACCATGGCCAATTTGAGTGATAAGTCAGAAATGGTAAGGTGCAGTGTAGCTCTTAAATGCCCGCACAATCCACTAAAATTCCCAAGGGCTTGGGTTTATAAAATTTAAGGGCTATTGGGTTATTTTTGTTATATTGATCTTGTGAAGAAATAACCTCAACAAGCCAACAAAACCTCATAGCATTGTGATGATAATGTTGTACCAGCAACAAATAACTATCTCACTTTGCAACATAAAAGAATTATTGTATCGACGCAAAGAGAAAATGTTTTGACGACAATGCTAAACTAAAAATGGAAGTTTACAGCTATAATGACAAAAACACATCTATGTATTGATGTTGTCTAAATAAATTTAAAAAAAAAATATCCCAACAAAATGTATTATAAAATATAGAATCCCTAGAAGGGGTTATTAAAATAGCCTTAAAATTATCCATGACATGATTGAAAGAGACATGAAATGTCTACTCTTAGTTATTGTTTGAAGAATACAAGGATGAGGCCATACAAACTTGAGATGGATCAAACTCTCAAGGTTGTAAGGTATTCCAGAACTAGGCAAGTTGATGGAGGTCAATAATGAAGATTTATGAACAAGTTAGAAACTATATGTGCTTCTTTAATCATTTTTTTTCTATGAGAAAGGACACTAGTGCCCACTGACCTCTTTGGCTCAAACTGGTTCTAAATGTTGGCATTTAACTATAATTTTGTAGGTGTTGAAATTTCAACGATTTCTTTGAGCATACCCATCCATTATTGGAAATGGATTCATGCCCACAATATTTTACTGTGAGGCCTACCAAACACGAATTATAAAATAGGATTTTTAAAGTTGAATAAAGGACCCAAATAAAGTGTGTATGTATAAGTTGTGGATAAGGATGTCACACCTCCCACTAACCCCAAGGGCTTGTTAGAACATATTAAGAAGTTGAACAGGGTGAAGTGATTCATCTTTAATTAAATCAAGGATCACTTGATCCCTCACAAAAAATATAAGAAGAAGGTGAAGGATATGTGTGATCCTTCAATCAATCTATATCAGAGCATGAACATATCTCGTGGGATTCTTTTGAAAATAAAATCCCTAGTACACAAAAGCAATATTGATATGGTGGTGAGATATGTATTGAATGTCACCAATTTAAGAAATTGACTTGCAACCATAAGAGATTTGGTGCATGAGGGTGAGCTAGTGTGGATAACTATGAAATGATTCCATACATCTTGGGGCATGTTTGTTTGAGGTGTATGTGCTCATTATAAGTATCCCACTTTTGAAAAACTATGTGATGACTTTGTTTAATAAGAAACAAGAATGAAAACAATAGCAACCAAAGATTTTGAGGTTCAAAACATAAACCTTTATGGTACGATAAATAAGGATGGAAATAAAGGACTCAAGAGGGATCAAAAGAACTAGAAGGAAGATTCAAGATAACTAGATTCACAATGATAAAAGTATCCCATAATTATGCAAATCACCTTCAAATCCACAATTACCCACTACTCGCATGTTAGTTCACCCCATACTTTCCATGTGACCCACTACTTACAGATACCTATGTCACATTCAAGTAGTGGGCCATTATAGAGTTAACTGGGCCACATGCAAGAAGTGGGTCACATGGATACATTTTTGCAAATCCTAGTTTCCACCAGATTTTGTTTTAGAATTGCATTGTATATCTGTTTGGAAGATTTTTTATTCAAGGTTCTAGATATCTATTTTTTACCAAGTTTTTATTTTGGGCTCCCAAACCTTTTCTCAACATTTTTCCCATGCATCAAATTGACATTTAGATTTTTGGAGGATGCATGGGAGGATGAGGAAAATCAAGTGGGAACTTTTGGAGTCTTGATCTTGCATAACAAATACTTTAGAGACCTAGTATTGAGTTCTCTCATTAGGTACCTTCATAATTTTGGAAATTTTTCGATTTTAGATATGTTATCTTCCTTTAAATCTAAAGGTATATTTGGCTACCCATTAGAGAGTTGTGCATGATATTCTAGTTTCAAATCCAATGAAACTTGTTCGACCCAAAGTATAAAAGTAGAGAATTTTAGTTTTAAGAGATGTTCACATTTTTAGTGATCCAATATCGAGTATAGTATGAACATGAAGTTTGGTGGAAATTAGATAAAATAATAATAAGGTCAATAATTATGTACAATTTTGTATGATGTCTTGGTTCAATGCTTAAGTGGTGGTGATTGTATCTCATGTGCAAGCATATTTTTTGACCTAGATTAAGGTAGGTGCAAGTCTTGAGCAATTTGGGTGGAATAGAGATTCCTCACCTTTTGCATCTCAACTAATGTTTTTTTCTTTTCTTTTAGAGTTTTAATTCAACTACACTACATTGTAATAGTGTTTGATTGTGGAAGGACACAAACATGTTTGTTTCATTATGATAGGAGGAAGCATCATGTAATATAAGTATATATATACATTTTATATTACTCTGTCACTGAGGAAGAGTAGCATGAGTGTAGTGATAGTCAATGGATTAAATATGAATCAATTGAGAGAAATGAAGATATGTCTTATATGAATAAATGAATAAATAAACTACCATACCCTCTTTTGGTAATGATTTAATATGCATCCACCATGAGTTGCATTTCCTATGCCAAGGCTTGCATAAAGCATCAAATATTAAAATTTTATAAGACTAAATAATAATTAAGTGAATAAACATGCATTTAAACATGTGCAAGACTGAATAAGTCTAAATTGGAATACCTTAATCAACTCCTCTTTGTTTCGAGAATAAGTTATTCTCTACCGAATAGGGTTTATAAAATTTAAAGGCTTTTAGGTTAATAGAACTTCAATCCCAAGATGATTGAAGTAGCAATACCACAGGGAGAACATAAGGAGTCCAAACAAGTTATCCAAGGAGGCATCGAGGGTGGAGAAAACACACCCCTAGGGTGATGAAAACAAAATCTATATCCCCAGCTAAAACAAGAAAGATGCTAATGTATACCATAATCGAAAGAACCAAAAAAGAGTATGCCACATAAATAAAAAATCTCTTAAAAGAGTTGCATCATGCCTTCCTCAATGATTTCTCCTTCTAAAAGTTACGAGAATGAGAGAAGGCCGGCCTTCATATTCAGTGCTTCCTTGGATAAATGGTCTACACTCATATTTTGCTCCATGTAGACATGCCTAAAGTCATATAACCCACGAATTGAAGTTGTCGGTAGTGTAGCATATATATCAGATTTAATGGATATTCAATGACAAATTTCACTACATAGATGTCAGAAATGCGACGAAGTCTCCTTCATAGAGGTCGGATAACCCACAAATTGATATCATTATCTTGAGGACTTATAAGCATGGCATCTTAGTGACATCAATCTATTGAGAAACACATTTTATAGACTTATAAGCATGACATCATAGTGATATCATTATCTTGAATAATATCAAAATTCCCTAGTATAATAGTACATCACATAGTCTTGTAACACGAGATAGATATCAAGTGGCTCCATAGAAAATGCTTCAGCCAATTTATCTCAAAATACAAACTACGGTTTTGACAGATTTTGTAGGTGTAGTTTTTTTAATTTATTTTGTTTCTTCACCAAAAATATTAAAGACCCAGTTTACAGATCTCAAGATATATAATAAAACCATTTGCTAAGATTTTGTAACTTTTTTTCATGAAGAAAAATAGGTGTTCCTTGATGTTCAATAGTGAATCAAAGGTAACTTGTACATAGTCTTGACAATAAGTCATTCCAGATGTGAGTGGAGATAAGTATCAAAACAATTTCCCAAGGGGAGGGACAGAACCCACAATCCCAAGATGATTGAAGTAGCAATACCATAGGGAGAACATAAGGATCCCAAAGAGCTTATCCAAGGGGGCATCGAGGGTGGAGGAAACAAACCCCTGGGGGATGAAAACAAAATCTATATCCCCAACTAAAACAAGAAATATGCTAATGTATCCCATACTTGAAACAAAAAACAAAGAGTATGCCACATAAATCAAAAATATCTTAAAATAGTTGTATCATGCCTCCCTCAATGATTTCTCCTTCTAAAAGTTTCAATAAGGAGAGGAGGCCAGCATTCATATTCAGTGCTTCCTTGGATAAATGGTATGCATTCATAGTGTGCCACCTGTAGACATGCCTATAGTCATATAACCCACAAATTGAATTTGTCGGTAGTGTATCATATATGTCATATGTAATGGATATCCGACGACAAATTTCACTACATAGATGTCGGAAATCCGACAAGGTCTCCTTCATAGAGATAGGATATCCAACGAATTGATATCATTATCTTGAGGACTTATAAGCATGGGTGTAGTTATACTAATACTAAGTATACGAAAGTGTAGTTATAGTATTGTTGGGTCTTAGTGCCAAGGTAGTAGACTTTAGTTAGAGGTTGGATTATTCCTTAGAAATACTCTATTCCTATACTTCAAAGTTTTGACATAAAACCATCTAGATTAATAGAATTAGAGCATCTACAATGCTCAGTCAACAAACAAAATTCCATAATTGGAATGCAATAGAACTCTTTTGACTAACTTTTGGCACTGATGTCGATTTGGGAGTGGAACCCCTGCTAACATGGAAATACCTTAGGGAGGGAGAGTATTATCAAGGACTCAACCTTAATTGATGAAGACAACAAAGACCAAACATTGCAGGATAGAAGAGTCCCTAGATATAACTGATGGATTAATAAAGAACCTATGGAGATCATAGGAACACTAAGGAAATGGAGGGAAAGCAATGAGAGGGATAAAAGGAATGCCAACTCACCAGGCCATGTGGAAACCCAAGAGAAAACAATGCAGGAATTCAAATAACTTAGATTCCATTAATAATAACCCAACTAATAGTAATCTCAACGATTTCCACGAGACAATTTAATAGGTTGTTCGAGTAACAATCGCAACTGGTACACGCCTCCATGAGATATTGTGATAGAAAATGCTCGTAGAAAGGATAAAATAAAGAGGAGATGGAAATTATTACGTGAAATGCCACTCTCTAAAATTTCACCTCAATCTTGAGGTTTCCCAGATATATTCCCTATGAAATTTCATCCTTAAGTTTGTGTTGTTGCACAACCTAGAAGGATTGAGATTGCAAGGAGGAAACCGGTACTCACAATAGCAGGCTTGTGTTGTAGTCACACTAGCATACATAATCAGTTATGCCTAGCACTAACAGATAGTCACACTAGAAGAGACACTCAATTATGCCCAACAATGACAATGTCACACTAGCAGAGACACTCAATTATTCCCGGCAGATACACTCAGTTATGTGCAACAGAGACACAATCATGGCTAGAAAAGACACACATTCACACTATGATGTAGGGGCATAGACTACCTATGTGAATTCATTTATGACTTCACTATGTTATTTTGAATTTCAAAGAGACCTAGGGTCTCTCTTATGTATTTTTTGTTTTGTTAAAAGTTGAATAAAAATGGATAAGGATCTTCGATCCTTCCACATGTAATAGATAGGACTGAAATTTGGGTGAGTTAGTTGAGAGAAACTAGTATTTTGTTAGTGACTCATAGGGGTTAGTAGAGTCCAATAAGGACTAGATTCCTTCTTTGTAGGACCTGGAGAACCGATCAGTAGTTGTATTTAATGCAGACTAAATTATTGTGTTAATTAGTTTAAGGTAGCTCAAGGAGTTTTTAGTAGCTCATTTTGAATCTTGAAGACTAGATCAAAAAAGGAAGAGCTCGAAACTTGGTTCCTGGAGCATATACAGAGTCAGAAAATATATGCTTGTATTTTTTCCATTTGTGATTTTCAAGTTTTAAGAAAGGTCTTTATAAATAAAACTCCAATTTATGTATTTGTGGAATTTACAAAACTAGTCTTTATTGGTATGCATAGTTTATGTTAGATTGTTCATGTTTGCAAATTGATGGAAGGCTTGCTAAATTCATTCATAGGATATTTATTCTCACCCTAATAGAGGTTAAAAATTATGCATAGGATCAATATTATGCATGGTGATTATCGAATTCCATTGAGAGTTACATGATTTTCGTGCTTTGAAGGTGTAGATAGAAGCAAAGGGCGATAGAAGGTTTCTGTGCATTAGAAATTTGATCGATGACGTTGAGAGAAATCATCGCATCATGCTCGAGGACAAACAATGATGATCAAGGGTTGGTTCAATCAACAGTCATAAAGATATATCGTAGTCATACTTGCTCAGGGTTTTGTTTACCCTAAGCACTACAATGGAATACCATATGATTATGTGGTTAGCGCTGGGCACTTGTGGCTCAAGTGCTAACAAATAGAGGATTCACTATAAATGGTGGGGTGTGCTGAAGTTATCAGTGGCTTGCTAGTTTAGCTCTGTACATGGATAATTCTATGTTGTGGACAAAATAATAGAGATGGGAGGTGAATTTTTATGGTTTTCACTATTTTGGAAGGCTTTATGCCTAGAAGGTAGTGTATGTGTGTTTATATATGTTGGTAAAGACCCTCATGTGTAGATCTTAGAGGGTAGACCTGCCATCACACTATCAGAGATACTCAGTTATGCCCAGTAGAGACATAATCATGCCCATTAGTTACATACAATCACACTAGCAGAGACACTTCACGACCAACAAAGAGAGGATTTTTTACTGGGAAACAATAATATCGACCTTGGTAAAATTAATAAAATTCTTCCACTCTTTGTAACACCTCAACCAAGGTTGTTGTTTATTTTTACTACTACTGGGAATATTATTCGGTTAGGGCCAGATCCGTTGCTTATTTTGGCACTTTGGGTCTATTTATCCACGCTTATATTATAGGTCCGACGACTTTTTCCCCTTGGACGTGTTTCTTATTAGTTCGAGGCATATTAACAGATTTAGGTCATTTGATATAGGGTTTTGATTTTGTCTCACATATACAAATTCTCTACAAACAAACCCTTGAATCTCATACAATACTCAATGTATAGTCAGAAATTGATTCCTACTTCTAAATAGACTTCAATAGGATGAAAATAATTCAATAAGGTTACAAGGTTTATCTATAAATCCTTGCCCCTATCTCTATGTGTGTCTCTACTGGTTCATTGACAGGTTTTTACACGGGCGAGGAGGAACTAGCTCACCTGACAGAATGAGGTTAACACTGAAGGTAAAGGGAAGGTTTGTACGATATTGTCTTAAGAAGAGGTAGTTGTACCCACTAAGCAATTAATGAGGGGCTCACATTTAGTTAGGAGGGAGATAAAATTAAATATTCATTCTCCAGATCAGAGGGAGTGGAAGCACATAAAGACTATATCGACTAGGTTCAAAATGCATATCTGGGAGCTAACCATGGATGTTTCGGCGATGTATACTATAGTATATTTCATTTCAATTTACCTGGAGGTCAAGAGTTCAATTCTTGCGAAGGGAAAATTCCCCATAAAAAAAACTTTAATTATTGACATAAAAAAATGATGTGGCTAAATTTTCAATTCGCATAGAAAATTTTACTTACAGAAGACATTTTTGCAGTCAATGAACTTGTGAAACTAGTCATGATGTCCTAAAACCATCCACAGTGGGTCAATCAACCCGTCAAGGAAATCGACAGAGAAAAGAAGGAACCCGTGAAGGAAACCGATAGAGCAATGAAGAAACCAGTGAAGAAACCCGTGGATTCATCCAAGTTTCAAGAATCAATCCAGTGAAGGAAACAGCTGCATAAGACAAAACTCAAGTCGCAAAGTATTAACTCGAAGTAACGGTTGGCTCTACGAGGGAACTCCAAAGTATTGGATTGTAAATCTATAATGCATGAGAGGGAACTTAGGTGCAGGTAAGTGAACAATGAAGGAAATGGTGTAGTTTTATATGTTTTTATTTTTTGTTTTTTAATTTAGTTTTTTATTTGTTTTTTATATTTGTTATTTGTTAATGTATTATGAACCCTAGAAAAGGTATTATGCATTATTTGTATTATTTGTATTATTATGTTTATGTATTATTTGTTAATTTTTTTATGCCTAGTATAGAAAAGGTGTTAATGATATGCATATCCCACCAAAGGAAAATGATCCAAATTTATATGGTGGTTGATGGCCTAGTTCGCAAACTAGGGCCATAGAAGCTTCATTTTTTTCCAAAGTCTATACATCCATATCTTATGTGCAAAACCTCGTAATGGTACCCAAAACCTTGTTTTCTAGTGGTGATTTAATGGATATATCATGTCCCATAATACCTATAATATTAATTTATGCATTAAGGGCATTATTCTCCTCCCATAATCATGGTAAAGGCCCTAAGACCAATTGAATATATGTACAAAAAATCCTAATGGCATCCCTATCCCAAACTTATACAAGAAATTCCTTTTAGAGGGATCTTTTGTAATTCCAAGCCTTGATTATTTTCCATTATCTCAAGAATATTTTTTTAGGGTATAAGTTTGTGGATTTCTTCCCCATCCATGGTTAAGGCCTTGAGATCATCTTTCATGTACAAAACATAGAAACAATACCAAGTATCTCACTCGAAGGACAATGTTTCCTTATATGGGACATGTTATTTGGTTTATGGAATTTTTTATGGGTCTTAACCCTTAAAGGCATCATCTAGGGTCAAAGGGGATCAATCCCCTCCCTTGATCATATCCCATCCCTCATGAGCATTTCAGGACTCATCTATAGTATGAAAAATCTCATAACGATTCCCATATTCCACATAGAGGCCACATATCACTCCTGGCCCGTCAAAAAGTTCCACATTTGACCACTTGTAAACTCCATCCATTAGGATGACAATCACAAGTGAAAATTTCAGGATACATGCATTATGATTAAATATAGAATCTCACCTTGGAAATGTATGCACTTATATTAGGATTGTATTCTATGGTTAGAAATTATCTTGATATCATTTGTTCCTGTCTCATTGAAAATCAATTTGACAATACAAACACTTGTGACCCCCTCCCTTGTGTATTGCGGTAATGATTCCTCTTCCATTATTAATTTTCTCACAGAGTGGCACTGCTAATTCGATACATTAGTAAGAATTTTTTCTTCATCCATCGACTTCCTTTCATGTTCATATGATCCCATGCCCCATTCCAAACTTTACAAGTTGTTGTTTTCATTCACGACAATTATTTGCTATCACGGGGACTTCACTTAGTGAACATCTCACATAGCATGTGCAATCGTGGGATATTAAAGAATACCCTTAATTTCCAAAGATATTGTCCCAAACTCTTTTTGTTGAAACCCACTCCCAATACTTAAAATCTCCTCCCCACCCCTTTTTATACCTCAATCCTTATAAACCACCCTACCCACCCCCACCTTAAACCCCTCATCCCCCCAATACCTGCAATATATTGGTTCAATTTTTAATAATTTTAAAACCCACAATATGAAATAACGTGATAGGATATTGGTCAACAAGTGAAGCCCCCGTGTTTTCTATTATCTATACAATGATATGATTTAACAAATAATGATGATGATGATGATGTTTGAGTTTGGAAACCCTCCCACACCATCAATGCATGCGCCTATTCAAACCATTTCAAATTTTAGAAAAAAATCGACACATATATAAAAAATTTCAACGTTGGCCCCATGTAGCAAATTAAATAATCTATAGGTATGATTTTTGTTGCTTGAATTGTTAGTGTGAGTCATGATTATGATGATGATGATGATGATGATGACGACGACAATGATGAAGACGACGAAAATGATGATGATGATGATGATGTTTGAGTATGGAAACCCTCCCACAACGTCAATGCATGTGCCTAGTCAAACCATGCCAAATTTCAGACCAAGCTGGCACATATATAAAAAAATTCAACGTTGGCCCCACGTAGCACATTAATTAATCTATAGGTATGGTTTTTGGTGCTTGAATTGTTAATTTCAGTCATGATGATGATGATGATGACGACGACGATGATGATGATGATGATGTTTCTAGAAACCCTCCCACACCTTCAATGCATGTGTCTAGTCTAACCATTACAGATTCCAGACCAAGCTAGCACATATATAACAAAATTCAACATTGGCCCCACAGAACATTAATTAATCTATAGGTATAGTTTTTGTTGCTCGAATTGTTAGTGTCAGTCATGTTTGACGATTATGATCATGATGAAGATGGTGATCATGATGTTGATGTCATATGAGATGATGATGATGATGACGACGACGAGGATGATGATGATGATGATGATGACGATGACGATGATGATGATGATGTTTGAATCTAGAAACCCTCCCACACCGTCAATGCATGTGTCTAGTCAAACCATGCCAAATTTTAGACCAAGCCGACACATATATAAAAAAATTCAATGTTGGCCCCATGTAGCACATTAATTAATCTATAAGTATGGTTTTTGTTGCTCTAATTGTTAGTGTCAGTGATCATGATGATGATGACGACGATGATTATGATGACAATGATGATGATGGTGATGATGATGATGTTTGATTCTGGAAAACCTCCCACGTCGTCAATGCATGCGTCTAGTATAACCATGTCAAATTTCATACCAAGCCAACACATATAAAAAAAATTCAACATTGGCCCCACGTAACCCATTAATATTTAATCTATAAGTATGGCTTTTGCTGCTCGAATTGTTAGTGTCAATCATGTTTGATGATGATGATGATGATGATGGAGATGGTGATCATGATGTTGATGTCATATGAAATGATGAAGATGATGATGATGATGATGATCATGATCATGATGATTGAGTCTAGAAACCCTCCCACATCGTTAATACATGTGTCTAGTCAAACCATGCTAATTTTCAGACCAAGTCGAAACATATATAAAAAATGTCAATGTTGGCACCATGTAGAACATTAATTAATCTATATGTATGGTTTTTGCTGCTCGAATTGTTAGTGTCAGTGATCATGATGACGACAATGATGATGATGATGAAGACGATGACAATGATGATGGTGATGATGATGATGTTTGAGTGTGTAAACCCTCCCACACTATCAATGCATGTGTCTAGTATAACCATGTAAAGTTTTAGACCAAGCAGACACATATAAAAAAAATTCAACGTTGGATCCACGTAGCACATTAATATTTAACATATAGGTATGGTTTTTATTGCTCTAATTGTTAGTGTCAGTCATGTTTGATGATGATAATGATGATGGAGATGGTGATCATGATGTTGATGCCATATGAAATGATGAAGATGATGATGATGATGATGATGATGATGATGATGATGATGATGACGATGACGACGACGACGACGATGATGATGATGTTTGAGTCTGGAAACCCTCCCACTCTGTCAATGCATGTGTCCAGTCAAACCATGCCAAATTTCATACCAAGTTGGCACATATATAAAAAATTTCAATGTTGGCCCCATGTAGCACACTAATTAATCTATAGGTATGGTTTTTGCTACTCAAATTGTTATGATGATGATGATGATGATTATGATGATGTTAGTTATGACGACGATGACGATGATTATGATGATTTTAGTTATGACGACGATGACGATGACGACGATGACGACGATGATGATGACGATGATGATGACGACGACGATGATGTTGATTTGAAGAGGAAAACTCTAAATCATGTTAATAACCACCTTAATTCACACCAAAATCCTTAATTTGATTGAAAGGATAAAGAATTACATTAACTATGATTAGAACGTAACATTGAACTGATAACTATCTGGTTTATGATTCATTTTAGAGATATGTGAAATGCCACAAAAAACAAACATCAATACTTGATCACCATGTCATCATTATTGAAATACAGTGGACTTAAGTATTGAAAAAGAAAATTCCAAACAATATTAGCTGCAAAGTTTAACATCAAATTAAAATTGATAAGATTTAACTTACCAGTAGTTGGAAGCACCTTGTTCACAAAAATAAATATTGCTTTCTCTGCACCTACATTTATTCTCTTGCATATCATATGTATAAACTGTCCCACTGTAAAATCTGTTGGCCAAATCATATATCTACAAATCCAAAATGATGATCTATTCAACTACAATAAAAATGAAATATTATTTGAATCTTCTATTTGATGAAATTAATTTCTTTTGCAGATCAAAATATATAATAATAGTCAAATATTTAAAAATTCAACATATCAAAAATTAACTTATTTACATAACAAGACTTGGATCTTACAGGTATGCGATTTGGATACTTGCCACGGATTCTTTTAGCCTCCTCTTTTCTCCTCTCTGTAATATGATCTCATTAATGTTAGTTACTCTTTTTAAAACAATTAAGATATAATAATATTTCAAAATTATTGAATTTTGAGTACCAATCAAATTCAATATTTCATAATTACATAATTTCAATAATTCAATACTATAAGCCATACATGAAAAGATTATATAATGATTCAATATTTATGATTAAGTGCATGTTTATGCCATACAGGGAAAAAATCAATGTGTACTACATCGATAAGTAATTTGCAAAAAAAAAATAGAGTGGTTGATTAATATGATTGCATGCTTATCTTTTAAACCATATGTTAAATCGATTTCCCTTTGTGTAAGATTGGTATCTCCATTGCGATGTGTTGCTTTAACCAATGAAGCCATGCATCCCCATGATATTCCATGACCAAATTGTTCACATCATTCAATCCATACCTTCATCTAGTCAATATTGTTTGTGATGTATAAATGAATTGTATCCCACTCTCGACCAACTACTTGATGACAATAAAAATTAAAATTCAATACAGATGTAAAATATCTTAACAAAGTATACGCTATTAATTGATGCAATATATTGAATGTAAAAATAGAATATGTATGATATATATACATAGAAGTCAACAGTCAAATGTATTATATTAATTAACATCCACTAGCTAATAATTACCTTTCCCCTTCAGGTACTCCCCTTCAAAATTGTTATTGGAGTCTGGATCACAAATGCGAGGTAAATTGAGCTTTGGCGCTAAATTAGGAAGATATTCACTGACATACAACATGTTTTGGTATATTGTATATCCCTCCATCATATAACCCTCAGCACGTGCTTGTTGTCTAACCAAACCCTTCATAAATATCAAGTGCCTCTCAACCATCCACATGGACCTTGAGTGCACATGTCCACACAATTCAATCTCCTCGACTTGGCGTATGAGGTAGTGTTATTGTGCATTGAAATATGTCGAAGGTAGATGCTTCTGCATTTCATACATGAGACGAGGAATTTCTCTCCTCCAATACTTTATATCTTCTTTACGTATTTATTTAGATGACAACCATCTACAAGTGACGCAAACCAATAACGATATTTAACAAAAAAAACATTTAATTACATAACATCAATTAGTGCACAAAAAACAAATATAAGTTCTACGATGAATTAAAGAAATACTAAGAACATGCAAAAAAATAGCTAGTTACCTCATGTATTTTCCAAGATTATATATAACTTGTTTGACATTGTTGTTGAAGTTGTCTGGGAGAGAGAGAGGTAGAACATACTATAACAATGAACAAACCACATCATTTTTTAAACAAATAGTGGAGAAACAAAATAACAATAATATGCACTTGAATTAAAACAACAATAATACCATAATAATTACCTTCATGAAGACATGCCAATCATGTGTTTTCACCCCCACAAAATCACCTTTATTTGTTATGATATTTTTCATGTTCGCACAAAATTCAGTGGGAAATTTAATTTTCCACATGACTTCTTTTACAACATTACTTTGTTGCTCCGTTAACATCCATGGAAGTGAGTTTATATTAATTTGGTCTCTGTTGCTATGAAATTGAATGGTGTCTTTCATTGCATGGTTTCCTTCTTGAATGTCTTTGCAAATTTTGACAATGTTTTCTTTGTCGCTCCTTAGATCCAATATTCACCATAATGTTTCAGTCACATTCTTTCCAATATGCATTGTATCAAACTGATGAGCAATTTGCAGGTGCTCATAGTAGGGAAACCTGGTTAATTGTTAAGGATAACAGTTCATTCCTTGTGGAATCCCATTAATGCCTTCATGATCATGACAGACATCATGAATCGTAGTTTATAATTAAGAAATTACAGAAATCAATTATGGCCACTACAATAAACAACACACAATAAAAAAAATACATAACAATTCATATACAATGGTCCATACGTACCAGCTTGACGATTTCTATTATATTGAAAATTCCAAAGGTGAGGTGTCATTCTCTATGGTTTTAATGCATTCTCTTGCTTCCCATTGAATATATTTTTTTGGGTTGTTCGATACATGCGATTCTTAGAGAGGAATCTCCTATACTCATCAAACACCTCCTTTCTTAAGCTTTTTGAGCGACGAGATTTGATCGTAGGACCACAAACTGGACATGCAAATTTTCCCTTTGTCTGAAGACCTGCATATAGATATGGAATATCTATGTCAATTATAATTATATATAAAATTAATGGAATATTTATAAAAACATGCGTGCATAGTACTATATTAACTAGTTCATAAATTTAAATGAAATTAAAGTGGAACTTAAAATACAAACCACGAAAATGGGTTAACCCTGGGCCATCGTGTATTGTCCATACAAGCATTGCATGGAACTGAAATTTCCTTTGTCGTATTGGTCTAGATACGTCATACATACTGCTTCTATTCCATAACTTTAGTAGCTTGTCTATAAGAGATTCGGTATATACATTGATATCTTTAACTTGGAACTTACCTGACTAATTTGAAGTACATATGAAATATATAATAATGAGAACCATTAAGATATATAAACCAAGCACAAGAGTAAAATAAAGAATATATATATGAAATTAGGAAAAAAAATACGACAAATGAGATGCCACACCTACATTAAAAATAAAATAGTTGTAGACACAATATACCTGGAATAATCCTCGACAACATTATGTGCTCCCTCTTTATTGACAACCATGGAGGAATGTTATTGTTGATAACAAAAATAGGCCACACCGTCTAAACGGATCTCATATTTGCAAATGGATTAACACCATCTGTTTCCAAAGAAATCCTAAGATTACGGGGTTCTTCTTTGAAGTGAGGCCACTTTTCCTCCATATCTCTAAATGTAGAACCATCTGCAGGCATTTGAATAATGTCATCTTGACATATGTTCCTTGCATGGTAATCCATAAATTGCGCTATGTTTTTGCACCTAAACAATCATTTCAAACATGGAATGATGGGAATATAATGAATAACCTTGCGAGGCACCTTTTCTGTTACTTGATCTATTCGATATCTACTT
Source organism: Pseudotsuga menziesii (assembly GCA_001517045.1). Classification (NCBI taxonomy): domain Eukaryota; kingdom Viridiplantae; phylum Streptophyta; class Pinopsida; order Pinales; family Pinaceae; genus Pseudotsuga; species Pseudotsuga menziesii. Next base: position 41,780 of record LPNX010039323.1, on the reverse strand, counting down.
ATATGACATTCTAGACATTCTGTTGGAAATTCATGTTGATTATAATATATAACATGGTCATCGGGGCATGCATGAAGTGCTTCATAATGCATTCCAATCTCTTTCATGATGGCGNAATATTTGATGGTGGTAACAAAAATTCAGCTATCAAGCTACATCAAATAAAAATAAAAATAGAGTTAATATAATATATAAATAATATTAACGAAACACATTTCATCTGTATTAATTTGAATTATGAATGAACAATAGAATTATTAGAGGAACAAAGATAACATTTATCACGATCATATACATGTAATGGATTATTTTACATACCTTAACATTCGTTTGATTGATATGTTTGAAAGACATTCATAACCTTCAAGTTCATTGTCAACAATATAACAGAGAAAAGATTTGTGTTGGAGCCTTCATAAAGGAGTTGGTATGCCTTCTAAAGAAGAGGTATATCGTGAACATCATTAAAGTCATCAATATTTTCATGATCATCATCGTCATAATCATCCATTATAACATTAAATGAATCATGGATCAATGTATTTGTACCATCATCTCCAACTATGTTATCAGTATGATCATCTTCTTCAATAGGATCATTAACTTGTTCTCCATTAAGCATAGGCTCCATGTTCCTCCAGCACTTGTTCTTGAAAGCACTTCCTCTAGATGATATGTCATAGGATTTATTTCCTTTATAATTACATGAATACATCAATAGATATAAGTTAGTGTAGGAAATATTAAAATAATACATACATATACCAAAGAAAAAAATATAAAAAACTTTATAATGCTAAACCTACAAATGGACGATATTCATTCCCCTCCTTAGCATTTCCATGTTCCCTACAATGTTTTTTGGCTATTGTGATCAATATTCTTTCCCTCTTAAATCCCCTGCATTGACTACATGGACAATAACATTTCCCATCGCCCCTTCTTTTCGCTGCATCCCACAGTCTAGCAAGCAATTGTCAATTTTTTTCGATTGGATCAAGAATATTGCTATTTGACATTTTGTCACAAAAAGCTTGAATGAAGACTATAGGATATCTTAAAAAATCAAGGTCCACACTTCACTATTTTTCGCAAACAGTGGTTTGTCAAAGAATAAAATGATTTCCACAAACTGTTCATCGAAGAATAAAATGATGTCTACAAACAGTCCGTCGAAGAATTAAACAATTCCTCAAACCGTCCGTTGAGGACTAAAATAATTTTCGCAAATCGTTTGTCGCTTCTATAGAAAACATGTTAGAATGTTTCTGTAATTTATATATTTTCAAATTCAACTGTTGTCGAATAACCAATGATATTAACTTAGTTACCATTGCAAAAATCCTAGTGACCGTTGGAAAAAAATATTCCAAATACGTAGCAAATCCGACGATATAACGTCACATATCTGACGACAAAGGGGTCAAAAATACGACAACAAATGGGTCAAAAATCCGATGGCTAATTCTAGAATTTAAAAAAACTTAATTGAAATTCGTAATTTCAAATTGAAATTCGACAAAAGTGTACTTTACATCGAATGTTGTCGGATTTTGGGTTCAAATATTGTTGTGACTTGATTCACAACAATGTGGTTGTAATATCATTCGATGGCATCCACATTCGATTTAAAAAAAAAAACTCCATCAAATTTATGAAAGTTATAGATGGTGGTAAGTCCATCCATGATGGCTCCCACCAAAACCTTTTAAACCCTAAAAACAAGCTACAACGCTCATAACCAGCAATAAAAATAAATGTTGAAGTAGAGAGTCTATGAATCTATCTATTAATTAAAGGTTAAACCCTAAGGGTTGAAACAAAACACGATAAATTATGTTGCACAAAGTTGGAGTTGAATTTCCATGTTGACCTAATTTCTCAGTCAAGAAGCCACCTGCAACAACCCACAAAACAATTAGCAACTGTGGGTATAATTTAAATGGAAAATAAACAAAGTAAGGGTCTCATGTTGTAGCTTACCTAGGTGTTCTAAGACGCGGTCCTGGGAGGAGGTGACCCTGTCTCCTTCCACGCCAGCACTCTCTACCTGCAAAACAAATAGCTACAGTTAGAGCTAAAATAAAAGAATGAAGTAATCTAAACAAGTATTTAAAACTTCGTAGTTCATATCTTGGATGAGTTACAGAGAGGGTCAGGGGTCATCTCCTTCAGGATTGCCCTTATCCCTCCTCTTCCTACATCAAAAAACAATGTAGTGTTAGTTTTACTATGGATTTCCATTAACCATTTAAATAAAACCTTGAAGAGATGAACTAATAGTCCCTTACCTAGGGAAGGCATTTTTATAGGTAAAGATGGTGGTGGGGTCTATCAGAGGCACAAGCAGCATGCTATAGGAGACCGTTGAAGCCATGAAAACCACAAGTACACCTTGGAAACCATCCAAACAGAAGGCCATTAAAACCATGAGAAAGTTTCCACACCCAAACCCCATTACAATCGCCATTAACAGAGCAGAGCCTCTTCTCTCTTCTTCCACATACCAAACAACCAAACAATGAAGGTTTCAAACCAAACAAATGACACATTAACCCTTTTGCAACCCTAGACAATGAACTGTATAGGTGGATGACTGAGATGCATTCTCGAGCTAGCATTGAAATCCTCGTTGTGTTGTCAACTCACAGCTAGGGAAGCACCATAAAGTTGCAAGTGAACCGGGCTACAAATCCCTTTTAACCATCATAACTTATGGCCAAGTGTTAATCATAGCACTTCAATTATTGTATGTCGATCCAAGGTTAAAACTATGGTAAATACCCCATAACTCTTAACATATTAACATATAAAACGTTGCCACAATAAAATGTGAATCATTGCCTTTATACCAAGACCCAACCATAGTGCAAACCTTAATCCATGGTGTTATGTATTATAAACTTGCAAATCAAAAGTCACATATCCAGGTGATATTAAAATATGCGCATGAGGACCAAGGCTAGACCTTGGATCCTTCTTTATGTTTAAACGTTGTGCTTAGGACCAAGGGTATACCTTGGGTCCCTTAAGCTTATTACATCAGAAGAATATGGGGTCGAGACTAAACACATGGTCTCGCCTATATTGTCACTTGCACATAGGGTATCTTTGCAACAAAGACCCGGACTTAGCCTTAGGGATGAGAAATGCTTTAATAGAGATAACAAGATAATTAGAACAAAAACATCACTAGTAGGTTTGATGACAACCTGACGATATTTTCCTTAGCAAACATCCACTTTGCACAACCTGTCATATAGCAGTAAGGTTTGTATAAGCAATTGTACAAACTATAACAGACGTGTTTATACTATAGCAGTTAAATACATGTAGGAACATTAATGATGTGTCTATAGATATATGTTATATCATTTTTTTTTGGATTTTTGAGGTTCATGACACTCTTCCTTCTCCTCCGGATCTAGTCAAGTACAATATTGGGAGCAATGCATTGTTCAATTAAAATTCGTCGCCACAAACTATCACTAGTCAAAAAATTCCATGGTGACTTAACAACAAATGCTTGATTGAATAAGAATATATTCTTAATGCCCTATATTCCACCATAATCCTTTGGAGTTACAATCACCTTCTAGAAAGCTAAATGAGAATCCTTGTAGTCACAACTACCTTTCCAAAGATAATTAAAATAGGCAGTCCTAATTTTGTCTAATATACCTTTAGGAATATGTGTCAGAAAGTGTCAATAAACCCCCCCACTAGAGATCCATCTATTGCATCAAAAGTTAATATCTTTTGAATTCTACTCAATCGCCCGGTACAATAAAATTTCCCATAATTGTTAGGCTTAGTAGTGTAGGAAAGATACTTGCGGTTGACATTTACATCATGAGTAGGAAATGGGAATGCCCTCACCAAATTATTCATTAGTTATGCCTCCACTCTTGGAATATAAGGTAGATTTAGTGATATTAATTTCCATACATGTTGCAAGACTAAATAATTGTAAAATTTCATTTTATTGTATATCCTCCTCTTCAAAACAGAGGCAGAAAAATAACACATCATCTACAAATAACAAGTACAAATAACAAGTGAGTTAATTGTTCATTCCTCCTAATAGTTATGGCATAAATTCTCCTATGTCTTTTTGCATGAAGTATCACCCTGCTTAGACCTTCCACAACCATATAAATAGGCAAGGAGACAATGGAAACTCTTATCGAAGGCCCCTAGTAAGTTTAAAGAATTTAGATCTTGACTTATTAACTAAGACAACAAATGAAGAGGATGTCACACGTTCCATTATCCATTTAACCAATCGTGGATTAAAACCTTTCTATGTAAGTAGCAACCTCAAATAAAGCTAAAACACTTGATCATATTCCTTCAAAAAGTCAAGTTTGATGACATACACATTTGCTTTATTATTTGTTAGAGTATTAAAATTGAATTTTGTAATTTTACATTTTAACAATTGTAATTTTAATAATACACATTTACAATCCCATTAATGATTTATAGATCCATTCAAATTTGAAAAATAACAAAATAAACAATAAATTGATTAAATAATATAAAAACAAAGAAAAAAAAATCCCAAAACTAAAAAAATTTGAGTGGTTTGAATGCTCTTCGTACACAAGGTTTAATAAATGAATGACATTTCAATACTCTTTGAAATTAACCTCTTCACAAGAAGTCAAATTACAACCAAGCTTTGCATTTAGGCTTCATTTATGAGCCCACTCTTTTGAGAGATAAACATTAGACATTGAGTTTTATATATATGTGGGCGTTGAAGGCATATTTTTTTATGTGGGAGTATGATTCTCTAAGAATTGGTTCTTTTTTAATTGTTCGGAAAAAATATTTTTTCTTAAAGGCGTTGTTTGCACATATATACCACTCATTATAAAAGAGTCCCAACACATGGTTATTTTCTTGTTTTTAGGATAAAGGGACAGGGAAATTGGCATCATCATAAGAAAGGGTTCTTTTCTTGTTTTTGAGAATAAAGGGCAAGAAATTGGCATGATTCATGTATGACCCTTTTTTGAGAATAAAGGGAGAAGAAATTGATGAGTCATGAATTAATTTGGATGGTTCTTGAGTCATAAGAAATGGTTATTTTCTTGTTTTTGAGAATAAAGAGCAAGAAATTGGCATGAGTCATGTATAACTTTTTTTAAGAATAAAGGGAAAAGAAATTGATACGAGTCATGAATTAATTTGGATGGTTCTTTTCATGCTATTGAGAATAAAGAGATAAGAAATTGGTGTGAATCATGCATAATTTTTTCTTTCTCTTGAGAATAAAGAGAGAGGAAATTGACATCAGTCATGCTTAATTTTTTCTTGCTCTTAAGGGAGATGGAATTGACACGAGTTATGAATTATTTTGATTGGTTGTTTTCTTACTCTTGAGAATCTAGGGAGAGGAAATTGACACAAGTCGTCATATTTTTTTCTTGCTCTTGAGAATAAAGGGAGAGGAAATTGACATGAGTCATGAATTATTTTTGGATCGATGAAATCAATATATTATATGTTAACATTGTGCACTCTCTGCATTATAGAATAAAAAACATTGAATTCATTTCTATTAAAAATAATAATTTGATTCATCCAAAATTGTCATTTCAATGAAAAATTAATCAAATTTTAATGTGACGAATAGAAAAAAATCCAATTCATAAAAAATTCAACTTTCTTCACTAAGATTTGATGAATAACATCCCCCCTCCTTTTTTAAGGGCCATAATTGTTTATTCCTACTTACATCATGTGTTTGTCACTCCATTCAAAAAAGTAGGGGACCATAATTGTTTATTCCTACTCACAACATGTGTTTGTCACTCCACTCAAGAAAAGAGAGGATCATCAATTGTTAAGGTTTTTTTCTAGAAGAAAAATAGCAGTACCTTGATATTCATTAGAATCAAAGATAACGAGATACACATCTATGATACTAAGTATCATATCCAGTCAAAACCCACAAACAATGCTCAAAACCCACAAACAGAGCACAATACTCACAAATAGAGCTCAGTAACCTGAGCAACCAGTCTCCCAGCCAAAGAAAAAATACCACAATCAATGCTCAACACCCTGAGAAACCAAAACACAAACACCCAACCAAAGTAAGCGTCATGGCATGTACAAACTGCTCCAAAGGAGCAAAAGAAACACAAGTATAGTGGGTAGGGTTGGAACCCTAGCCGACTGATACAGGGATACCGCCTCAACCATCGAGTTGAGACCAAGAAGCGACCACGTCCTGGGACAGATGCAGTAGAAATGGACAACCAACCACCTCCATAGCCATGCACAATAGAAAGGGAAGGACCGCTGACCAAAAAGAAGGGATCATTTCCACCAGCAAAGGGACAACAACCGACCATGATGTCTGTCGCCAGCACAGTGGAAAAACCCGCGTCTCCAACAAATAGCACACCTCGTCCCCATGAAAAACCAGCTGCCGAAAGAGAGAGAGAACCACCACAAAATAGCCACCACTCCACCAAAGAGCTGTGCGCACTGTGAATACAGTTCATCTACCACCCAACAATGGTTCCTTGAAACCCCTGAAAAGTTGTTGTCGCCGCCACTGCAAAACAATGGGTCGCCACGCAGAGAATCTACACCACACCGAGGAGAGCATGGTGTTCATACTCTCAAATAATACAAGCATGAAGCCTCATAGCAAAAGGGTGCGGCTAGGGTTTGGCTAGGGTTGAAACCCTAGCCGCGGAGGCGAAGGACCTGGTCGACTCTCCAATCAATTGTTAAGGTTTGATGAATAGCATCATCCCTTCTGCGTGGAGGACCATGGGTTTGTGACTCCTACCTACATACATTTTACCTTTCAATATAAATTATTTTTGTTGATGATTTGTTAAAAATATTAATTGTATTTACAAACAAAATACATCATTTTAGTACTCAAAAAGTGTTCATACTAAAATGACATTAGAACAATAACATGAATTATTAATTTCATTATTCTTATTGGTGCATTTTGCACTAGTCCACACAATATATTCCTTTACTAAAGTGAGCTCCAAAAAGATAGGTCAACTGGTAAGACGTGCACACACTCTCCCAGAGAGAGGGGAGATCATGAGCCTCGAGTCCTTTGGGGGTCAAGTCTTATGTTTGAGTCCTTCGATATTCAACCAAAAGTGGGTGGATGGATCTCTTGTTGATGAAGACAAGGTTCAGATTTTCCATTTCTGAACCTTTTCTCTTGCTTAGTGTCATTGTCTCATTTCAGGGCATCTTGTTCTTTCCTTTTTCTTGGTCTATCAGGTTTTGTAGTGGCCTTCCAGCGACAATAGCTTCTTGTATAGATCTTGTTTTTTCCTCTCTTGTTGTGGTCTAGCTTCTGAGCATTTTTTGCTACTTTAAATCAAAACATATTTTTTTTACATGTTTTCTTGTATTCCATGTTTATCTTTCATATCTACTATATGGTATAGTTTTTTCGTGTGAAAAAAAAATCTTTTCGTATGGAAAAAAATCTATTTTACATGTTTTCTTGTATCCAATGTTTATCTTTCATATCTACTGTCTGGTATAGTTTTTTTTCGTGTGAAAAACAATCTTTTAGTATGGAAAAAATTCCTTTGCAAGGTAGCTATTTATCACTAATTCCCATATGAAAAAAATTCCACAATAAATTCCTTTCGAAAGTTGAGGTTTGGTGAGCCCCATCAATTTTTTATTCCTACTTCGTTCAACACGACACATTTTTTAACCAAAGTTAGGGTTTGATGAATACCACTATTCTTTTGTTCCAACTTACATTCTGCGTTTGTCACTCTGTCCATCCACAGTAGGCGAGATCTTACAACCCTTTTTAGCACTCGTTACAAATTTTAACTGCTTCATCCCATTGGATTCTTCGTTCCGATTACAATGGCAGAAGAAAGGGTCCGTTTTGGAATACTGGGCTGTGCAAGCATAGCCAGAAAGAATTCCAGAGCAATAAACATGTCACCCAATTCATTAATACATGCAATTGGCTCCAGATCTCTGGGCAAGGCCGCGGCCTTTGTTTCTGCCAACAATTTGTCTCCAGAAGTGAAGTTGTATGGCAGCTATGATGAGGTTCTAGATGACCCATCTGTGGATGCTGTGTACATTCCTCTGCCCAGCAGTTTACATCTTGAATGGGCTCTCAAGTCTGCCCAGAAAAAGAAACACATCCTCCTTGAGAAGCCCCCTGCCTTGTCTGTACAGGAGCTTGACATCATCATTGAGGCCTGCAACACAAATGGTCTTCAACTTATGGATGGCACAATGTGGATGCACCATCCAAGAACTCATAAAATGAAACTACTACTGGGAAATCAAGACCTATTTGGCAACTTGAATTCGGTGAGTACTCAATCCATGATGATCACATGGAAAAACTAGGGCTGAAATGATAAGATGGATTCATTGCTTTTTTAAAATTTTCCTCTCATATTCTGTACTACAAGACTGGGTTATGGCATTTTTTTGTTTTTCCTTCGTACCTTGTACTTCAAGATTGGACTATGGCATTTCAATCGTGGTATCTGGTGGGCTTCTCGCCATCTGCATGTTGAGTGATAGTAAACTTTTTGCAGAATATATTGAATGGTTACTTAGGAATTAGTTTTTGCTATGTTTATTTGCAGGTTCACAGCAATTTCACATTCTTTGGTGGTGATGATTTTCTCACAAACAACATACGGGTTAAGCCAGATATGGAAGCACTGGGAGCATTGGGTGATGCGGGATGGTATTGCATTAGGGCAATCCTGTGGGCTAATGACTACCAAATGCCTCATAGTGTAACTGCACTTCCTGGATATGTGGTGAATGATGTAGGAGTCATTCTGGCTTGTGGGGCTTCTTTACTATGGCAAGATGGGAGAGTTGCAACTTTTAACTGTTCTTTTCGCTCTGATATGTCAATGGATTTAATAGTGAATGGGTCCAGAGGAGTTCTGCGCCTGCATGATTTTGTGATTCCTTATGAGGAAGAGTCTGCATCTTATTTTTCTACATCAAATGTGACGCTTAGAGGAGTCCACACTGGTTGGGATCCAAGACCCAGTGAACACTCTGTCATAACAGAATTGCCTCAGGAATCTCTTATGATTCAAGAGTTTGCAAGGCTGGTAAAGAGTGTCCGAGATTCTGGAGGGAAGCCTGATCCACAGTGGCATGACATCACCAGGAAAACTCAGGTACTGCTGAATGCTGTAAACACATCTATCCAGGAAGGCTTACTCACAGTGACTCTCTGAAAATAATAACTAATTCTGACACTGTTGGAGAACTTTCTGTGCTTTTTTTTACATAAACTATTATTTTCATGATTGACTTATCTTGATTAGTACCTTCATTCATGCCTCTTCGAATTGATCTGTAACTTGAAGAGTTAACTGCGGTACTATCACCCATCCTAAATACTTTAATATGTTTATTGGGCTGATGAAAAGTAGAACAATATTATCACCCTTTGTAAATTTAAGTTTTTCAATGATATTTGTTTCTGTTTACCCTAATAACTATGGAGTAAGCTAATCTCCAGATCATTTGCACCTAAAATCTAGTTAGTTTTTTGGTCAAAATCAAGTAGAAATTGTTTAAAGGATAGTTTTCAGTGATTGGAATTACACAAACTGGATGCAAGAAGGGTAATCGAGAGTCCTGAATCCATTTCTGCAATAAAAATTGCAATTTTAAGAGTGGATATCTTATTTTCAACAACAAACTGTGTTGCCGGATTCCGACCAAACTTGCCTGAAAAGGTGCAAATGGTCTAGAGATTAGCCAACTCCAATAAATATATGCAAGTCCATGATAATTTTGACAAAAAGATACCCAACCTCTTAAGTGAAGGAATGCTCCATGACTGGCAAGACATACTTCTACCACTTAACCTCTAATATTAAAAAGTCGCTAATAAAGTACATTTTAAAAAAAAATTCTTATATTTTTGCTTTGGTGTAAGTTTACCACTTGGTTGCTAATCAAATTGATTTTGCTTTAGTGTGAGTGTACCTCTTGGTGGTTAGATGAAATTGTTTTTGTCGGAGTTATAATTATGTTTGAAATGGGTTTTTGTCACAAAGTTACAATTATGTTTGAAAATTTCTACTTTCAGTACCTGAGGTCATATGACACTACCTTGCCTTAGACGTAGGGGCATGACCAACCCATGCCTATATAATTAGACTTAGACTATGTCTCTTCACTTAAGGTTTGCTCAAATTTTTTCCTTAAGGTACAGTTGACTCGATATGCAAATAAGTTCAATATATAACCAAGTTCTTTGACATTAAGCACATGTCCAACCATGACCTTAAAACACCCCAAATCTATCACACTTATTATGTATTCAATAATAGTTAGTTGTCCAATGTAATGCAATGAGCAATAACATCCAACAAGCATAAATAATCCACAACATAAATGTATGGACAGCACCCAAGGTAGATTCCTTAACTTTATTAGTATGAAGAATGTTAGCAATATACAACAAAGAAGGCACAACCTTCTGCTTACAACTCTATAACAAATGTACAATCAATCTAAGACAATATTGCTTATCACCTACTACCCGAAAGATTTGCACAATCCACTCCCTGAAGCATCCACATGTTTGCCTCTTGGAGATCTTAACTCGTCCATATTTCATTTAGCCAAAGTCCAAGTAACCTGCTATGCCAACCCTAGACTTAGCACAATCACATAACTCCCTTTCCATCGTTGCCAATCACTCCTTAATTGAACCCATGAATGACCAAACTCGAATGACTTTGCACAATGCAAGGGCCCTTTTTATATAGTGGTTGATGGCTTGGCTTGCCTTCTTCTAAGGTGACTTACAATCACTACATCCAAAGTGAACCCAACATTCAATCCAACCATTTGTCTACCAAGTCTTTGATCCCTTGGGTCCACATCCAACGAATCGTGTTCCTTCTTACCCAAGGTATTCCAATTATCTTGTGTGTTTGATGATCCAATTACGCTTGAATGATGTCCATGGCGCTCCTTTCCCTTCCTTGTGTTGCATGCCATATTGGGCATTCATCCAATTTGAGATGCACACCCCCATTGCCTAAGCACCTTTGCCTACATACTAAGGTGGTGTTCCTTAAGTTAAGGTTTACTACATGCATGCCCATGAACCAAGTACGGTCCACCATCCAATTTATCATGTATCCTCTAGAAGAAATCTGAAATCACAGCTTGCATCTCGTTTTCATACCTAGCCAAGTCACTTTGTCATCTCTTCAACACTTAGACATCCCTTACAATCATGCAAGATTGCCTAAGGCAGGCTCGTCCAACCTTGCAACCCATTGTCACAACCAAACAAAGCCTATCAATGACCACCACAACCAACCAAAGTCTACAAATGATCATCTCGACAAATAGGTGAAGGTGCCCATTGCAAGCTCCAAGATAAGGGCCTGATAACCCCTCTCGTAAATGATTAACCTCCTTTTCATTATATTATTTTTCTTTGTTCTTTTTATTGCATTGACTCTATGTGGAGGTGTAAATGAAAAATGTATGATAAAACATTAGAGTTATAGTTTTGATTGTACATTTGGTATTTTGGATTGTTCTTGATAATATCACATGACATAATACAATTTCATGGTAAAAAATACAATTTCATGGTAAAAAATATGTGAAATTATGATGAGACTTGAATATCATGTGGAATTATGATAATATTTAAAATTTACATAACATTTATAAAAATAATCTTATTAAATGTTATCTTCTATTTTATTTTTAATTTATTTTCTTATTTTACTTTCATATTATTATTTTTTCAAATTAATAAAATTATAATTATAATCATAATTATAATTTTAATGTTTTAACTTAAATTTTGACCCATAGGTATTATATTTTTCAAGCTCTTATAATCATTAAGATTGTAATGTATGTAAAATTTTATTTTCCAAGCTCTTAGAATCATTAAGATTGTAATGTATGTAAAATTTTATTTTCCAAGCTCTTAGAATCATTAAGATTGTAATGTATGTAAAATAAATAAATAAAATATTTTTCCTAGTTCTTACTATTTAGAAACATTAAGATCATAATGCATGTAAAATCAAACTTATATAGTGAAACCATGGGATTGGACTAAACTTATCCTTCAATGCATTTAATGGATTTCAAATGTATAACCAATTACACATCGAAATTCGCATTGTTGCTAAGGACATTCACTTTTGCATTTTGGGGGTTGTGAACCTTACTTTTCTCAACAAGTGATGTATTGATCTTTCACACATCTATTTCTATCTCAATCTCCTTTAGTACAAAGAAAGGTCGGTAAGGCAATGTGTTTTAGGAGTTGGCTAGTCTCTAGATCATTTGCACTTTTTTAGGCAAGTTTGGCCGGAATACGGCAACACAATTTGTTGTTGAAAATGAGATTTCCAGTGTTAAAATTATAATTTTTATTGCAGAAATGGATTCAGGACCCTCGATTACCCTTGGGGCACCCAGATTATACAATTCCAATCACTAAAAACTACCATTTCAACAATTTCCGCCAGATTTTGGCCAAAAAACTAGATGAAGTTTTGGTGCAAATGGTGTAGAGTTTAGCTTACACTTGTATTTTATGTACAAGTTAAAGAAATATTAAGATGGAAGGTAATGTGTTTTATCCAAAAGTTAAAAAAAAGAATTTAAGATGGAAGTTTCTTGATGTGTGAATCAAAGGTAGTAAAAGTTTTATTAATGTTTTGTTTCTAAATACTTTTTCTCTATGAGTTTTGATTATGAAGTTATATTATGAAATTTTATCAATTTGTTTATATGTCTATTAAAGGGGTCTTTTTGACACGACCTATGGGTGACAAGTCTCAACTTGTTAACACCTCAAATGATAACTTAATGAAGGATGAGATTTTGTTTCCTTTCAAGGTGGCAGGGGATTGGATTCGATGACATTTTAGGCAAGGGTATGATGAATCATATAGTGATGTCTAGTTGTCCATCTGAACATCCAAGGGGGTGAAGTTATGATGATATGTCAATTATTGGCTTTATTAGTATTGTGTTAGTTGAATGAAGGACACTTTATCAAATTCATGAGGCGACGACTCATATAGGCTTGCGTCAAGAAATATGAAGTTTCCAAGAGTAGAAGTGTGTGATTGATCAATCCTGACTCTCATTGGGTGATCACACAAAACTAGTGGGACTCCCGATCTGATTGGTAATAATGAAGCCTTTAATTATGCCTAGGGTTTTGTGGTATTGCAATTTGTTTGGATAATTTTTCCATCTTTCATCTGCCGTCAACACTTGAATAGGAAAAATAGAATATGCAGAGTGGTGCAATCCTATGGAAGTGAAGTCTCTCTAGTTTTTGGGGAGGATGTACGCATCATGGAGCTTGTGGGCTTGGAGGGTTGAGCTCTAGTGGGAAAGTTTTGTGGTCGAAGGGTCAGGATGAGTTCTCTCACTACACTGGTTCATGAGTGATGGGTTCGAATGGTGGGGACATGCTCGGTGATTCATACTTTGGCGAGATAATGGTTTGGCTTCATCTTTCAATGGAAGTAGGAATCATAGTGTATTGTTCGTCATGTTTGGTTCATGGAGAAACATATGCTCTTGATAAAGATGTGGAATCCCTTAGTTAATCCTCGAGATGAGGCCATTTTGAGTACGTCGGTCATATTCAAACTCCGACGACTTCCTCTAGAATTTTGAATGGAAGCGGGGTTGAAGGTCATTGACGATACTCTTGGAAAATTTGCTATGGTGGATGAATGCTGTCTGGGGAGTTCGTCCAAGTTGGTTGTGAAAATTCTTGTGGAACTCGACCTTTAAAAGGGTTTGTTCAAATCTATGAATTTGGTGGTGGGGGAACAATCTTATGTTCAATTTATGGATTGTCTGAATGTGTCATTTAAGGGTTCCTGTTATCACGTGTATGGACATGTGCCAGATTATTGCCTCAAGCACTTTCGACGGCGGGTATGGTTTCCTAATAAGTAGGAGGAGAAAACAGAGGATGATAGTGGAAAAGCAAAGATTCAAAATCCTAAGGAGGGTTCAAAGCATTCTTTTTCGCAAGAAGTAAAGAAGGATGTTCCTAGGGGTATTTTGAGTGAAGTTTTGTAAGTGACTAAAAAGGGATTCTTTATTGGCGATATGTCTATATATTTGATTCTAGGAAGTAGGGTGCATGGCCTATCGTAGGAGGTAGTGTGTGAACTCTTTGGAGGCATAGAGCTCTCCCCTTGAGAATGGTTAAACTAGAACAAATGTGGAAGACTAAAAGTACAACCATCACCTCAACTTGTAAGTTTATGGGGACTACTCACGTTCCTTCGTCATTTGATTGTAGTATGGAACCTTTTTCCTCTTTGCATTCAAATCTTGATGTTTTACCTCTTGATGATGTTGTTAACGTCAGATAAATTCCCATTTCTAGTTTGAAGGTTTTTTCTCGATCTTCTCATAGTCAGGGGGTCCATATCTATTGAGGTCTAAGGTCTAGTATAGGGAATTGGTTTCTAATGGGTGTTGGTTTTGATGGCCCGAGGAATTACATGGAAATAGGGATGGGAGAGAGTCCACTATCAAACATGCCTAAGAAAAGGTTGTATGTGAAGTAAATCAAGGTCAACAACATCTAATTTCAAGGGTCCTTAGAGTGGGACATACCCCTAGTGGTGTGAATAAATGAATTTTATGCATGTTAATGCTCGTGGCTTAGGAGGGAAGGTGAAACAATTGTCCCTCAAGCATCTTGTTGAGCAGGAAAATCCTAATGTGCTCTTGTTACAAGAGACTATGGAAAGGGGNGGGGGGGGGGCACTGCTTATAATTCTCATTTGTCTCTGGCCAATAGTTTTGTAGTTAGTTCTGCATTGTGTACATAAATTTCAACAAGAGTTATGATACTCAATCTTTATGGTCCCTTTGATGGTAAACACAAGTTATGGGACCATATATGCTCTTGACATTCTTTGAACAAGCCTAATCTCATCATTGTATGGGGTTTTACTTTTACAACTGGTCAGGAAGAAATATGGTGTTGTATGGCCTAAGAGGACCGGTTAGCCCAATATTTTGTAAATAAGTTTGAAGAAATGGACACGTTAGATTTAATGCCATGTCAACTTTGACCTACCTAGTCTAACAGTTCGGTTGGGTTTGTAGGGCTTGCGAAATGACTTGACATATTTTTATATCATTGCAAAATCCTTTAGGAGGTGGAAATAATAAGGTCTCGGGTTGGTATTAGGAATTTCTCATATCACTCCCATTTTCTTGAGGATGGGGGCCTATGAGTATAGACAAGACGCCTTGTTTAAGTATAATGCTTCTTGGTCTTTGAAAGATGAAATGCAATGTATTGTCAAACATACTTGGAAGCTCTTAAAGGTCGATATAGGGGTTGGTGTTGGTATTCAATTCTTAAGTAATCTTCATGCAATTAAGGAAAAGGTGGTGAAATGGACTAGATAGAGGCATATGAGAGGGGATTGTCCATTTACTGTGGTTGAAGAGGAGATTGATTGCTTTTTGCTACTAATCAGAATGCCAGCTTTGAAGCAAGGACACAAAAACACATTGTTGGGATTGAACAAAAAAGCGATAAGTTGTTGTGGAAGAAAGCGATGAAATGCATATTAAAAAGTTGGGCTCTTTGTATTGCCCCGAGTGATTAAAACATTACGTTTTTCCAAAACTTTGCTAAATTTCATAGAAATTCAAATACTATCTAGGAATTACTTAATGGTGAAGGGAATTTAGTTAGAGGTTTTCATGATTTGCTTAACTTGGGAGTCGATAATTTCAAATCGTTTTTTATTGAGCTCGCTCCTCCAAATTTTGAGGTGGTTTTGGGTATGTTGGCTCATTTTCCTAGATTGATTGAGGAGCACGTAAATGAAGACCTTTTCCATTTGTTGGATGTATCTTATTACTAAGAGGGGGGTGAATATGTAATAACACTGATATATTTATATTTGAGAGTTTTTCACCAATTAAAACTTTTCAATAGAAACAGTTACAAACACAACAACAAAAAATATGAAAGTATACACACACACACACATATATATACGATTACATCAGTGGGAAAATGCAGCCGCCAAACATAAGAACCCACTCATTTCAGGTGTTGAACTGATCCTCAAGTACAATCTATTGGTTGTTGGCACTGCCCTGCAACAGTTTCAACCTGTGGGCACCGACTCGTGATCTTTAGGCACCGACCTGAACAGATATCCGTCTGAGTGTGTAAACTGCGACTTGTGGAAATCAAGCTGCGACTTGTGGATAACTATGATCTCCGGTTGTGGAAGCACCGACTTCCGAATTATATTCACCATCTCCAACTGGATGAAGGCTTCAACCCCATGGGTTTTATCTGCTCCAACTGAAAGGATGCTATAACACCCCAATTATATTTACTAGCTGTAACTGGAAGGAGGCTCCAACCCGTTAGTTTTTATCCGCTCTAACATAAAGGATACCACAACACCCTAAAGTGATTTTCCAACACCAACTAGAAGGAGACTACGACCCCCTATTCCTTTCCTCATCCAACCTCCCTTATATGAAATAAGAATGTATCGAATGATGGCAATAACAAAATACCCTTTCTTCGATGAATTTATTCATAATACTCAACTGTTGTAACTTATTCAACGTGTATCTTTCTTATGAATATCTGCATCAAGACAGACAATTGCCAAAACTACGATGTGCGATAATCACTGTGATCTGCATCTCTTCTATTATTATGCAATCTGTGTCTTTGTACTAAACACAGTTCCCAACTTAGTCACTTCTGTTGTCCTAGGGTCTATGTCTATCACTGAGTGAGGGCATCACACATCCTGAATATGGGTATCCTTCTATCTAGTGCACTCTTTGTTTTTCATCATTGATTGATTTGTGTGCTTCGTCTCCTCTACATAAAATCACTTGTCATGATCAACAATCCATTGATACCCCGACAATTCCGAAGTTTATTTAATCAGATTATCTCCGATATTCATCTTTCAAGATTACTTCACCACATTCGTCTCTTGCTTATTTATAGTATTCTTGGCTCAAGATACATGTCCACTTGGTGATGTTCCTTATCCTTGGATAACGCCCCACTCGTTTGCGTCTTCTTCAAGTGAAGTTCTGTGTTTGTATGCCGCTTATCGCAGTTCATCTTTGTGTGGGATTTGGCGCACATATGCCAATTTCCTTGTGGGACTTTTGCACATAGGTTCAATTTTCTTCACAACTCTTCATACCATATACCATTTTCTTTGTGGGACTACTACACACAAGTTTATGTTTTGTGTTCGTTAGTCATAAGTCTCATACAAATGGTATTTGTGCATATCTTCCATTTTGAGTGTTCTTTTTTGTTGATTACTATTTGCGCACTTGTGACCAATTCCATGGTGGGATATTTGGTCTCATGGTACTTCCACATTCTTCCATATGTCTTTCTTTAATATGGCTTTGTGTGAGGAAGTATTCATCTTCTTTTTGGCATTAGTCTATTCCTTTTCATCAATTGCAACTTGTTCCATAATTTCTTTGACAATATACTTTGACTTCAATGGATTATTCATGTTCAATACCTTTGACAACAATTCAATACATAATCAATTGATCCTTTGACATCAATGACAATACAAATTCAACAATCCCCCCCTTTATCATTGATGTCAACACCACTTTGAATGATAGCACCTGTCATAAACCCCCACTGAAGGTGATATTTTCTTTTGTGCGTCAAAGGCTCCCATTGTGAACACGCTCTTGATTTTTTTTGCACATATTTTCCTTCTAGCTTCTTTCATTTTCACATTGCTCCCCCTATTATTAAGGTTTCTCTTTCTCTCCCCCCTTTGAAATTAATGGCAAAGGGACTCTCTTCTTTGCTGACTCTCCATGGATTTGTGCTAACTTCTTCCTGTTTGGATTGCTTATGATATGCCATGTCGCAGATGGCCCATCTCTATGTCAAATAGATAAAACTGATATGTTCTTCCTTATCACCATTGTCTGTATCTTATTTAATGTAGTCGACGAGTGATCTTATCTTGTATTTCAAACACGAGGGCCTTTTATGAATGTCAATATTAGCCAGTTTTCACACATATTTCCAACCTTTTGTGTTCATGATAACACCAATTAATTGGACCACATGTTGTCTCCGTAGTAGGAATTTATTCCAACATCATTCTCCTAATTCACTTTTTGTACTTTATCGACCCATGCATTAAATTTGGACATTGTTGTGATCTCCCTTGGATTGCACAATGTATGAATTCATCAAATTTGACATCCCTTCAATTTATGTCTGAGCTCGTTAAGAGTTATAATATTAAAATGGGCCTCATAAGGGAAATTATAAAATAAGAGTTATAATATTAAAATAAAAGTTATAAATTTTGGAGGGGAAAAAAAAACTACTTTTTCTTATTGTATTTTGACATATCTCCTTATCAGTTCACCTAATTTCAAGTTTTGAGACTCGTTGGATGCGGAATTAAATTATGCATCCAACCCATACCCACACTACATATATTTGAGGTACCCGCAACACCCAAAAATGAAAATTTCAGTAAAAAAAACATATCTTAATATTAAAAAACAATTTTTATTGATATTTTCATTTTTGGGTGCTATGGGTACCTCAGAAGTATGCAATGTGGGTATGGGTTGGATGCATAATTAAATTTCGCATCCAACGAGTCCCCAAAATCAAAATTTGTGTGAACTGATAAGGAGATATGCCAAAAATAAGATAAGAAAAAATAGTTTTTTCTTTTTCCCTCCATTTTTTACAAATTGTACCCTTATGGTTGACATCATCATCTTGAATCCTATTGGTTCTTATAAAATGGGTTTAATGGTTTAAATTTTGTTTTGAGGCCCGTTTTTTACCTTAAAACTCCCTTAATGTTAGCATACCTAGAGTTCTTATGCCTTATAAGTTGTTCATATTTTCTGCAAAATGTAACATGTTGGTTAGAACCAAGTCCTTATTTGTCACACACATTGCCACTTTTCTTTGTATGTCCAATTCATGTCTTGTCCTCTGCAAACCTTTGGAAGTTAGGGATTTCATCTAGGATTGTCTAGTTGTTGTTGAACTTGGTTTGAGTATCTATGTCAATGCATGTTTTAGTGTTCCCTTGAATTGTGCAGACTATCTCAACTCTTAAGTGTGAAAATTTTGACTCTTTTAGTGCAATTTGTTCCTGTAGTAGCTTATTTATTGATTTTGACTCCTTCCAAGATATTTCAAGTGCACACTTGTTTTCTTCCAGATCCTTGATTCTTTCTTTTGTGCAAAACAATTCTTCTTCTTTGACCTTTATTTGCTTCTCCAATGCTTCATGCTTGTCCTTAATTTTATTGACATGTTCTTCTGCCTTTTCCAGTTGTTCCTTTAGCACCTTATTTCCTTTTATTGATTTCTTCAAATCTTCTAGTGCGGTAATCAGTTCACCTTCCCATTTGACTTCAATATTTTCCTTATCTTCATATTTTTAACTTTCTTCAATGCTACTAAACTTTTCTTTCACTCCGGACTTCGATAATGGTGGTGTGATTCCATCAGAGGAATGTTTATTTTCAATTGCCTTCTCCAATTTGAACGATTCTTTTATTCTGCTTGATTTTTTCTATTCTTCATATTTTGGAGAAGGTAGTTGAATTCCATTGTAGGTCCATTTCTTTGACGATATTGATGTACTAGATGGAGATCCTTTAACTGATGGAATTCCTCTTGTTGAATTTTCATCTTGGATCAGTGCCATGAACAGTACATCCCGTGGATTGTCATTGTTATCTCCATCCTCTAAAACATTATCCTCCTCAATGTATAGAACTTTCTTATGTCTTTGAAATTTCTTTATGTCTACATCTCTGTTATGTTGGTGCTTATTTCTTCGTTCTTGACAATCTAACTCCTCTTCGCTTTCACTCTCTCTATTTTTTTCATATGTGGATTTTCAAGTGAAGTGTCTGATCTTGTCACATTTTGTTAGGATTACTGTAATCCTCCCTTGTCTACCATATTCTATTTTCCAGTTTCCCAGATTAGGATGTCATTATCACTTCCATTAGTGTATGGAGATATTATATGAGGACCATTATCCACTTGATGTGCCCTCATGCATCATCATAGGAGATTTAGAGACCAATCCCTAGATTTCGGGACACCACTCTGAGTTATGGGAGTTCCTCTATTAGTTCACCCTAATCGGTGTTGCATCATGCTCTGATAGGACACATTCAATTCACTCTCAGTTAGCCTAGTGCCTCTTTTTCATGATTTGAGGAGATAGGTTCCTTTGCTCACCTACCATGGTCAGTTAATTGTCTTCCAACTGTTTTAGTTGTCCGAAGTTGCACTAGTGAGTCTTTTTTGGTGATTATTCCTAGGTTAGTCGTGTTTGGAGTTGGTTTGGATACAAGGATTTGAATCATTCCTAGAGGATTTGAATTCCCTCTTTTGTATCATGGATGTATTACATACAACTTAATGAGTATTATATCCAATTGTTGCTGCAAAATTTATCCCTCTTGTCTAGTCAATTTCACTATGAATGTTTATGAATTTTTCAATGTAAAATCAATCTCCTTCATTCTTCTTTCACTGTGAGGTTAAATTTAGTATGAATATCATGTGGAATTGATAATTTTACATGGTATCATATCTCTACAGAGTTGGTTTACCTTTGAATTGATAGTTTGATGCAGGTTTTGTGAAGAATTTAGAAGAATTGAGCCACTCTTAATGCTTCAAAATGGAGAATTCAACTGCATTATCTCCAAGAATCCTCACTCCCTTCAATTAGCTGGATTGGAAGGAAAATATGCAAATAGTGTTGCACAAAAAGAGTCTGTATAGGGTTATAATGGGAAAGGAGGTCAAACCCCAACAAGCTTTAGAGAAATCAAACTACCTGAACAAATTGGATGAATCTTTTCGTTTCATGTGTATTCATATCTATAGAGAGTTACTCTTCCATCTTGATGGATTAAAACCCACAAAAGAAGTATGGCAGAAGCTCGAATCACTGTTTGGAAAGAAGGATGAGCTAAGAGGCCACATTCTGGAGAATGAGTTAATTTCTCTTCAACCCTACAATTTCAAGACCATACAACTTTTTCTTACCCATTTCAAATCTTTGGTCATGCTGTGCAAACAACATGGAATTGACAAAAAGGATCAGCAGTTGGTGCTATCCATTATGAGCAATCTTGGCCCTGAATTTTCAATTTTTTTGTCCACCTTCCACTCCGAGAGACTGATAATACCAAAATAGTGAATTCCCTCACTTGATGCATTCATTCAACCCTTGATCCAAGAACAAGATAAGTTGATCCAAATGGGAGCCCTAAAAGCCTTCAAGAATCAATCTCATTTCTCTAGGGAGACCAAGAATGCGCAAGTAAAAGGGAAGCAAAAAGGGAAGAGAAGAAAAATGTTGAAACCAAACCAAAGGAGAAGCAAAATCCTTAGATGGAGCCTCAAGTTCTAAGAAGGAAAAGTAGAAGATGTTTGAGAATACCAAGTATTCGTTTTGAAAGAGAGGAAACCATCTAGAGAACCTATGTATGAAGAAAACTATATATCAAATGTCAAGACTTCTTAAGCATAATTATTTTTCCCTCCCTGAAGGTGCAAGGAATATTTATTATGTAAGAAAGACTAAAGATCATGAGATATGCCATGCACTAAAGGCTGGATTCTCACAATCACAAGTCTTCCTCATTGATTCAGGAGCCTCCAACCACATGGTTTTCTCTAAAGAATTATGTTCTTGTTTAGAACTCATTGGTGGTCCTAGCATACACATGGGATATTAATCTCAAATCCCAGCTATTGGGAAGGGTTTAGGTCAATTCAAACATGGAGTATTCAATAATGTATTGTATGTTCCCTCCTTAGTTATAAATTTGTGGTTTATTTATCAGATGACCCACACTGGTTCACTAAAGCGAGTTGTATTTGAACCTAACAAAGTTGAGATCTTAGAAATCTCTATTGGGAAGCTGATGGAAAAAGGTGTTGCAAACCATGCTTCCAAGGAATATGAATTCTCACATGTTTTTCCATTCTCACATCAAATTTCCCTATTGACCCATGCTATTGAGACAAACAGAATCTGGTATGAGAGATTCAACCATCTGAACTTCAAATACCTCCAATAGCTACACAAGGAAGAAATGGTTGAGGGATTGCCTCTCATCAAGTCCTCTCAAGGTGTCTGCAATGGATTCCTGGTAGGGAAGCACCCAAAGTGAAATTATGATGTTGGAAGGAAAGAAGATTTTCCTCAGCACTTGATTTGATACATAGTGATGTCTCCGAACCAATTCCTACAACATCTATGAATGGATCCAAATACTTTCTGACCTTCATTGATGACTACTCTAGGTATTGTTGTATCTAATTTCTTAATTAAAAGTATGAGGTGTTTGAGACTTTCAACTTTTTCATAGCCTTAGTTGAGAAAACTCTTGGGAAGAAGATCAAAGCACTCAAATCAGACAATGTAGGAGATTACCTCAAAAGAGTGTTTCAGTAGTTATGTGTTTCAAAAGGTATTTAGATGCAACATTCAGTCCCATACACACCACAACAAAATGGTGTAGTTGAGAGGAAGAACCGGTCATTGAAAGTGTTGGCCACATGCCTTCTTGAAGCAAAGGGATATTCCACCATATACATGGGATGAAGCAGTGAACTGTGCTTTGTACAAATAGAACATAGTACCTCACAAGTCAGTAGTTGGGGTCACTCTATTTGAAGCACTGATGCAACATAAGCCTAATGTCTCACATTTGTGGGTTTTTGGCTCCAAAGCATGGGACAAAATCCCATCTAACAAGAGGAAAGAATTGCAACCCCAAAGTAGTGAATGCATTGTACTGGGATATGCAGATGATGCAAAATATTATAATTTGATGGATATTGAAACTAGAATATGCTTCATAGATAGGAGTGTCCAATTAAATGAAGATCCATTGCATGATCTACAACAAGCTGAAGAGGAAGGTATAAATGCTCAACCTAAACCATTTGCATATGATGATGTTTCTACTGATGTTTCATATTTAGAATCCAAAGACGAGGACCAAGAGGAACCAGATCTTCATATTGAGAATGAATATCAAGCAGATCCAGATCTAGATCCATATCATGCTCTCAATCCAAGGCCTAAATAGGCTCAAAAACCCATTGAAGTTGTCGAGAATAATATTGGGGATACATCTGAAAAACGAAGAACCAAATCTCAATTTCAAGATGAGAACCTTGCACTATGTCATATAGATCCATTTCTCCCAGAGAAGTTTTTCATGATGCTGGGGTCTAATCCATAGTCCTATAAAGAGGCTTTCCATAATCCAAGATGGCAGGCATCCATGGATTATGAATATGATTCACTACATAACAACAAGACATGGGATCTTGTCTCCTTACCTCAAGGGAGAAATCCTATCCAATGCAAATGGATCTACAAAAACAAACTAGCATCAGATTGATATACTACCATGTACAAGGATTGATTAGTTGCAAATGGGTATTCACAAGTTCATGGGTTGGGATACAATGAAACATTCTCCCCTATTGCAAGAATGGAATCCATAAGGTTGGTTTTGGCCATTGCAGCTTCGAAGACATGGGAGGTACATCACATGGATGTGAGGAGTGCCTTCCTCCATGGTGACTTGGAAGAAGAGATATATATGAGATAACCTAAGGGGTACATTGAAGATTACTCCTTGGTATGAAGACTAAGGAAAACAATGTATGGGATCAGGAAAGCCCCAAGGTCATGGTATGCCAAAATGGATTCCTTCTTACTAACACAGAAGTTCGAAAGGTGCAACTCTGACTGTAAAGTCTACATGCATCAGAAGGGAGGTTGCTTAGTTTTGATTGTATTATATGTGTATGTCTTTCTCATCACCGATGGTTCAACTACTAGATTGAGGGACATCAAGTCAGCCTTGAGCAAGGCTTTCTCCATGATAGATCTAGGGCTATTGAAGAAGTTTATTGGCCTTGGGATCATGATTTCTCAGTCCATATACATAGGTGATTTCTCAGTCCATATATGTTGGTGATTTTCACAGGAGGTTCCATATGTCTTATTACAAAGCATCATCCTTCCCCTTCCTATTTGGCATCATATTGGAAGAAGGTGGTTCAACACCCCTGGTTGAGAGCACTCTCTATAGATAGTTGATTGATAACTTATTGTACCTTACACATTCAAGACTAGACTTGTCATATGATGTTAATGTTGTTGTTAAGTTCATGTAAGAGCCACATGAGTTGCATTGAAGGGAAGCAAAGTGCATCTTGCACTATGTGCAGGGTACTAGAGAATTTGGGATTCACTATTCTGCAGGTGCTCAACTAAATCTGGTTGGTTTTACTGACTTAGACTAGTTTGGAGACAATACTTCCAAAAAATATACTTCAGGGTTTGTGTTCATGTTAGGATCAAGACCAATCTGTTGTCTAAGAAAGAAGCAAGAAACTCTTTCCTTGTCTTCATCTGAAGTAGAGTATCAGATGGTTGTGAATGCAATTATTTAGGCAATATGGTTACATGGGATTCTGACAGAGTTTGGAATTCACACTTCTCCTTCAGTATACATTTTCTATGATAATCAAAGTGCAATTAAAATTTCCAGTGATCCAGTACAAAAGCAGTGAACCAAACACATAGAAGTCCATATGCACTATATCCGGGAACTAGTACATAATAAGACTATCATTGTGCATTACTTCCCTACAAAGGAGCAAGTATTGAACATATTTACAAAAAATTTCACTAAGAAGAGATTTGTTTATCTCAGGTCTCTTCTTGGTGTGAAGGTTCAATTCAGTTTTTAGTTCTTGGTTTATGTTATAGCTTAAAATGACACATCTCTTCTTGTGACCACTTTCCCATGATTTCGTCGCATGTCGACACTTCATGAAAGTCACTAAAAAAACACCTACCTTGGAGGACCCATACCTTGAGTTTTGTAACTCCATTTCACCTCATATCTACACCATTGGAAATTTATTTCAGTTATCTAAAACTTTCCAGAAGACACCAAAGTCTGAAAATGCCCAGAAATACCCTAAAAATGAGTTTTTGATGTGTACACGACTTAATTTAAGGAAACCTACATACGTACGCAAGTTGCTATATATAATAGTCGCATACACCTTAAATACGTGACTTTCTGCATTGCAACCCATGTATACCTCCTCGTGTATGTGATTGTTGTCTTTGCAACTTGCGTATGCCTCCTGAAAATGTCAAAAAAATACGAATTTTGAAATTTGGGTAGTTTGGGTAGTTATGCAACTGACTCCTTCAGTTGTAACTACTTTGTCTTCGACCCTAACTCTTCATTAAGAATATAAATAGAGGTAGGGAGGTCCATGAGGGAGACTTGAATATTTGCATGATTATGCTGGAGGAATCAGGACTCTCTTTTCCCACACCTTTGCCCTGGCGATCATCCCCTTGTGTTGCAGAGCTTGGAGGTTGAGTTCCTTGGAGAAGAGAAGCAACAGAACCAGATGAAGGTTTCGTGAGGTTCCGAACTTGAAGAGAAGGTATATTTGTACTTGTTTTCAAGATTAATAAAGATGTGATGTCCTTCTTCTTCCCAAATCATTGTTCAATGTATGATTGAATATCTGTTTATGATCATATTCTGATGTTAGTCAGATCATTATTTCATGTTTGTTTGATTATCATTTCTTTATATGTGGTCATAATGGTTTGAGGAAGGTATAATTCGTTTTGTAGGTCTCTTGGAGCAAGAAGAGCAAGAGGAAGATTGAAGGGATGCTTGGATCAAGCTTCGTTTGGCTAAGGTATGAACCATTCTAATCTCCGAATCTTGTTTGTATTTACTTGCAAAACTATATGCATCCACCTTTCAACCCCAGTATGTTGATGGCCTCTTAAACCCTAGCCATAGGATACTTTCCTTTACAACAGAACTGGCGACTCCGTTGGGGAGAGCCTTTTGTCTGTTTGGGGTTTCTCTATATTTCTTCTAGACTTTTGTAAGGTTTCAGGTCTTTCTTGTCACTTAGGAACACTTTATTTGTCTGATAGAACACCTCCCCTGCCTTTTTAAGGCAGTTTTTGACCTTTTGGGGGATTTTTTCCACCCATACGCGAGTTGCAGACTGAACAGTCGCGTGTCGGGTTTGGTACACGTGAATTTCTATACTGTCAACCCATGTATGATACATGAATTGTCAATGGTACAACCCGCGTGTGCTTGTACACACGCCTTGCTGTATTGTTAACCTGCGTATGATACGTGACTTGTTAGTAGTGAAACTCGTGTATGCCCCTTTAAACAATGATTTTTCCTCTTTTGTGGTTTTTCTTCTATTTGAAGGTTGTTTGGTAGGTCTTTTGGGGTCCTCTGCAAGTGCATGACTCCAGGGAGTTAGTGTCATCCCTTTTGGTTGTTCTTTATCTATGTGGTAAGCCTTTTTATAGCATTAGGGTTTGTTCTTTGCTCTTTCCCCCCACCTCCTTTGCTTGGCATGATTTTTGGCTCATGTTGCTGGTCATCCTCTGTTAGTGATCTTTGTATGATTTCAGAAGCTTGTTGGTGTTTGTTTCCTTCTTCTTTTGTAGGTTCACTTCACCGTGCCAAAATCGTTTACTTGCCTTTTCTGCAAGCCATCCTTCCAAGTACGGTTTATACTAACTTTAGGGTATTTTAGAGTTTGTTTGGTGGTTGTATAGCAGATTTCCTTTTGCTTTTTTCTTATCATCTGCATACTTTTGTTTGTACATAGTTTTTCTTTTCCATTTATAAAAGAAAATTAAAAAGAACATATAGTGTTTTAATATGCATGTAGATTAGGGTTTTGTTTCTAATACACTGCATATCATTATTTAAAAAATAAAAAATAAAAAGAATTTGTTCTTTTGTGGTTTTCGAGTTTCTATTTGAAAAAGAAGAAGAGAATATTGTTTGCTTTTTGCATTTTAGTTCTCTTTGTTTTGTCATTTTGTTTCAACTTTGAGTCAAAACACCACACAAGTTCCATGCCATTTACCCTCTGACTAAAAATAACCCTTAAAATAAACGATATAATTTAAAATTTATTAGTAATTTTTTTTTATAGGGTCATACACCAACTAGCTTAGGCTAGACTTGTGGGATATGGAGTTTAAACTCCCCACAAGTGTTTAAATTTAGGCGTAGTTGGCTAATCACTAGGTAAACCCTTTTCTACATTGATTGTATCTCGGAAGCTCTTCTCAAACACGATTTAAGCACGAGGCCACATGGAGACTTGGACTAAGGAGATAACCCTCTGATTTCTTGTCAAAGCATAGACCAAGGTTTTTGCGCATCTAGGGATTGTATTTTAGACAGGGTTTCAGGCTTTGCTACCCTGCCCATGTGTACGAACCAAGCTTGCGACTGTCCCCCCAGACTGTCAATATAGTTAAGGTAGCCTTTAGTCTCTTTGACACCTAGGGTTCATATATAGGTACACCAGAAGGCTATTTCTAGTTGACCTTGGACGGGCTTGGAAGATAACCCCAATAGAAGGTGTGGGAGTGCGGTGGATGATTCCTCCACTTGTGCCTAAGAACATCTACAGGGACTCCAAGTAACTATCTATCAACTTTCTTCTGGAAAGCATATCTTATACATGTTTGTCTATTTGGCTTTAGGAATTTCAGTAAGTGCTATGTGGTTTGTCTATACTTAGTGTGCCTTTAGGTGTGTGATTTGTAATTTTGGTTTCCTTTCAACCTCAGACTTTGTCTCCTAGTTTGAAAATATGGCTAACACCCCTTTGAACACCAACCAAGAGATCCCCATGTTGAGAAATCCTTGTACTATTCCTCTCACAGGGAATGTTGGTGTTCCCTTGATGGCCACCCTGAATCTACCCGGATTCACCCTAGGGCTACCGGTGTGGTTGTTTTCCACTCCAACCGTCCTGAATGGTCCTGATGCTTCTCAAGTAAGCTCCTTATATCAAGGGAATCAAAACACTACTTCCCCTTCACATGTAGTTGATTCTCCTCCTCCTTCTACCTCATGCAGTGAAAGTACTGATACTAGTAACTGACAGTCTAAAAGGAGTAAAAGAAGGAGGAATAGGAAGAAGGCACATAAGAAAATGGGCACCGGTTCAATCTCTGCAGGTCAAGTTGAACCTCACCACCTAGCCTCTGTTGTTCATGCTGGGGGCACCTATCCAACCTCTGCAAGTCATGTTGGATCTAAGCACTCAACCTTTGCAAGTCAAGTTGATCTTCACCACCCAACCTCTGTTGTTCATGTTGGGGGCACCTATCCAACCTCTGCAGGTCATGTTGGATCTAAGCACTCAACCTCTGCAAGTCAATTTGATCTTCACCATCCATCCTCTGTTAATCATGCTGGTGGGATCCTCCCAACCTTTCCAGGTCATGTTGGATCCAGTCACTCAGCCTCTATAGTTCATGCTGAGGGCACCCGTTCAACCTCTTATGTTCAAGTTGAACCTCCCCATCCAACCTCTGCAAGTCATGTTGGATCCATCCACCCAGCCTCTGTGGTTCATGCTAGGGGCACACACTCAACTACTGCAAAGCATGTTGATCCTAACCATTCAGCCTCTGTTGTTCATGTTGGTGGTGCTCATCCAACCTCTGCAAGTCATGTTGGACCCAGTCTCTCAGCCTCTGCATGTCATGCTGGGGGCAGTCTCTCAGCCTCTGTGGTTCATACTGAAGACAATCCGTCAACCACTGCGAGTCATGTTGACACTGTTGAAAAGACTACCCATTCAAAACACAAGGCCAAGTTTCCTTGTAAGCTTTGTGAGGGATACCACCTTACTTATAAATGTCCTTCTATCACGGTGGTGCGAAGAGTTTGGTTTCATGGTCATCTTGTTTTTTAACATCCTGAAGTTTTTCAACAACCAACCTTTCTTAGTCAGGCTAGACCTAGTCACCCATCCTCTGGTGGTCACGCTGGGGGCAAACTCTCACCCTTTGTAGATCATGTTGAGAGAAAACAGTCATCCACTACTAGTCATGTTGACACCGTTGAGAAAACTGGTCATTCAAAGTGCAAAATTAAGTTCCCTTGTAAGCTATGCGAGGGAGATCATCTTACTCACCAGTGCCCTGCTATCGCAGAGGTGCGAAGAGTGTGGTCCAAGACTCAAGAATTTCCTTCTCCTGAACAACCTATAGTTTCTCAACAAACTGCTCAACCTTTGGTTGATCAAGTGGTCAAAACAATCTCATATTTGGTCGATCCCACTCTTCTTTCAAAGATTGATCCTTGTGTGATTGAACCAATGTCATCTTTGGTCAATCCCACTCTCCCTTCGGAGAGTGACTTTCATGAAGCGGTTGAATCGATTCCATTATTGATCAATCCCACTCTTCCTTTGGAGAGTGAAGTGTCTGTTAGTCACATTTTCTTCACTGCTAGTTCAGAACTCACTGAACAAGTGGGCACTAAACTCGTTTCAGATCAACCCCCACAAAGCTCTCAGATTGCTTCCATTGATTGCGATAGCCTAGTTGAGCCACGCCTTCCTTCTAATGCACCTTTCCAGATAAAGGTCAAAGTTGAAGCATACACGATTGCTTGTTGTATTGTTGATGAAGGAGCTTCAGTTATTATCTTGTCTGCTCGTGCTTAGCGAGGCATGGGATCTCCCAGCCTTGTGTCGACTGCTAGTCAGTTACTGGCATTTGATAGAAGAACTTGTATAGCCTTGAGAATTATTTCTCAAACACCTATTACTTTGGGTGGGAAGACCATCTTAGTTGACTTCATGGTGATAGAAGACCCCTTGGACTTCAATATGCTCCTTGGACGTGATTATGTCTATGTCATGCAAGCTATGGTGTCAACATTCTTTCGTGTGATGTACTTTAATCATGGCGAAGAAATTGTCACTATTGACCAGTTGAATTTTCTTGATCCATCTCCTGACCTAACTAGAGACCAGGTCCTTCCTTTATTGATTCCCAGTGTTTCTATAGACACTACCTTGCCACAGGTAAGCTATGTGGCCTCATATCCTTTGCGTTCAATTGCTATTTAGAAGTAGCCTCTGTTTTCATGCTTACCTTCTCGGGACTTGGTCCCAGTAGTTGACCAGGTGAGTCATCCTATACAGAATGTGGGGCCTAATATCCACTCTGTCAATCCATTTGAAAGTTTAGACATGTGTCCTATCTCAGATGATATCCTTCCTTCGGATGAATTCTTCCTAGAGTCTTTGATACAGTCTGACCTTCTTATGGATGTCGGTTTAGTTGTGACTAAGTCTAACCCTAATTTTCTTAGTAAGTTTGACCTTCCCATGGATCGATCTTCTTATGTTGATTTTGTTGAGTTTTTGGACTCTCACTTCGAACAGCAAGTAAGTGATCATGATGAGTTTGATTTTTCTTATGATTTTTTCAACTTCTATGATACTGAGTTTGTTCCTATAGACTCTATCTCCCTTATTTATTTTTCTCTCCTTCTAAGGTTGATCCTACTGATAAAAAACCCTCGAGCCTTGGTGCTATAGAATTGTCTTCGGTTAATTCTACCTTGACTTTCCCTTTTGTAGAAGATAGCAAAGTCACATGTGTTTTTGCTAAAGTGACCCACATCAGATATTTTCTTGTGAATATGATTCTGATGTTGTTGTTTCTTGGAGACATGATTTTTAGTTGGATTCACAACTATTTATTGGCCTTGTTTTGTTGTTCAAGATGTAACTCCATTTGCATGTGCCCTACTTGCGCCTATGAGCCTGATGCCGACTTTCACGCTTTTAGCTCGTTGTATAAGCCCTCATCTTCATTCTCATTGTCGCTAATCCTTATATCATTTTGCCTTTGCAACTTGACACCTTTTACCTTGAGGAGACGTTCCCCGAGTGTCTTTACCCTACTCATGTTCCTTGCATTATGCATAGGTTTGTTCCTCACGCTTGGAACTAGTTTTGCTTGCCCCTGACACTCATCTCCTCACATTTAGAGCATTCTTTCTGCTCTCCTTCAAGCTCATTAAAAACAATAAGGAGACCCTGAGTTGGCTTTTCCAGACTCGTTAAAACTTCACGAGAAAGATATTGAGTTTCTTTAGGCCCAGGTCTGACTCCTCAAAGTAGACTTGACTGTCAAGTAAACTTGTCTGTTTAGGCTCATTAAGAATATGTGAATGGGCATCCACATTGGCGGTAGGTTATCACTTTCTCAGACCATGTGGAATAATACGAGAAATGATCACTCTCTTTTCTACGGATTTGAGAAGAGTATTCTCAGGCATAGGTTTATCACTTTTCT
Source organism: Pseudotsuga menziesii (assembly GCA_001517045.1). Lineage (NCBI taxonomy): Eukaryota > Viridiplantae > Streptophyta > Pinopsida > Pinales > Pinaceae > Pseudotsuga > Pseudotsuga menziesii. The sequence continues at coordinate 10,449 of LPNX010039323.1, read as the reverse complement.
GGACCTGAGGGACTAAAATTACGGAAAATGAACCCTCGGTATGAGCTTAGTTTTCTCTTTTTCATGCTCTGGACCTAAACATGAAAAAGATTTCGAGTGTACTTTATGTCTTTGTCATGCTCGTTAAACCCTAAAGAACAAAGCATCGAGTTTATTGTTGTAAGCCCCATTTCTCGTAATCAAATGGATCTTTTCGAGTGATCTTGCCTTCCTTCACACTCATAAAACTCAGGCTATATGCTGCTTTTGAAGGAGTGTTGGGTAGGTGGTAATTTAACCTTTTTCGGACCTTATTGACTAAATACAAAAAATGTGCGCCTTACTTCTTTGGAAGCTAAGAGAGTTCTTCTATGGTTTGTTTTATACTTTTCCGGCCCCAGGAGACTAAATTGGACAAAAAAGCATTCCCCTGGAGTCTTCTTTGGAGTTTTCACACTCTCTAAACTATAAAAACACCATCGAGCATGTACTAGTTTGGGCTTGTAAAATCCATGAATCAGTGCTTTATCAAGCATTCTTCTATCTTTTCTTCCAGCTTGCCAAAAATGAAGATGGTCCCGAGTTTGCTTTCTTAGACTCGTTAAACCTTTACAAGAAAGAGGGGAAGGGAAGTTCATTCACATGTTTTTTACATCATGGAAGCAAGTCTTGTTTCCTTGAACAAAGCATCAGTTTTGAGTCTATCAACAGTCGGGTCCTAATGTTTTGACCTTAACTTGATTCAGAGTTTCTTACTCCTGCAGTTGGTCTCTTTTCCAATTAGAATCTGTCAATGTCTCCTACATTGCAGATTTATTTCATTGGTCATTTTGTGTTAAAAGCTTCCTAAATCACTTTTGTGTCGTGCTCACTGTTCAAGGATTAAAACCTTTTTCGTCCATTCTGTAGTTGCCTTGACCTTTTGTGTCGGCCATTCCCTAGTATCAGTTCATTACATTATGTCTTCAGCGTTTATTGTCATGAAATTCAGTACCAATTACAGATCCAATTAGTTTTGACTTACCTCGTGTTGGATGATGAAGGATGCCTTAATGCCTTCCTTCCAACGTATCTCTTCCTATCAACTGCAACACATCTTGCTCTGGGGATGAGATTCAGAGTTTTATTACAGTACCTTGGGGATTGTAGTTATCAGTGGCAATTTCCCTCACTATTGGGTAGTGGGAATACCTTAATGTCTTCTACTCGATGGATTCTTCAAGTGTTCGACTTCAAGTCCTTGTATTCACACTTATTAGAATGTACTAGGTTCCTTGGGGACTATTTTCATTAATGGTGGTTTCCCTCGCATTTGTTAACAATTCTTATTATTGACCGGTAATCAAACGGTTTCCTCCATGTTCGACTTCAGCTCCTTTATTCACATGGTTAGGATTTGTACCTTTTGGGTGGTTTGGATTGAAGACCTTGGGCCGACAGTAACATTGTTATTTTTTCTATTATTGCCCGAGTTGCGCAAGACCTTGTTACAATTTATATGACATTTTGCTGAGACATAGATCCACCTTGTATTTTTGTGGCTATGATTGATTATTGAGCATGGATCCACCTTGTTCATTTGTGGCCATGACTCCTTTAGATTTAATATGGCGCCTTTTTGTATATTGAGCGACCATGATAGTTTCATCAGTTATAGAAATGTTGGATCCGCTTGTATCTTTATGGTGATGATTTGTATATGGACTTGTGTTAGCACTCAGAATGTACCCAGGTTGTAAAAGGTAAACTCCAAGGTAACAGCAAAACCACTTTTGAAAGAAACTGGTATTTTCTTCCAGAGAGGGATCTCTCAATAAAGATTTAACAGGACCAGATATAAAATAACATTTAAAGATTTGTATGTATGGCTGAAACAATCACATAACCATTGGGCATGGAGTCATATACAATATAAAGGTATCACAAAGACATGTACATGAGATTCATCAAAGGCAAGATAATCACATCATCACAGTCATTCAAATTAATCTAGGTGAAACAGAAAAGATGAGGAAACAACCCATTAATACAGAGCATCAACAAAGATGAATTCTATATCAACTTTAGTAGAAAATGTATAAAATATCTGAAATGATGACTAGAGCATAAACATATGAATTCCAATCATCCAACGCTGTATTTCAGATATGCGGAAGAAACAAAATAAAATGTTACACTGGGACAATACGAGTACACAAAGAAAGAAACACAAACTGTAATATCAATGACACAGGAATCTCTGGCAAAACTCATGCATTTGCTTTGTTATTCAAAAATAGATATGTTCTCCAAAATTATTCCACAACACGATGGGTTCCCCCCCATCACCTGAAAAAGATGCAAATATATACATAAAATAATAGGTCTTCCAAGAAGATCAATAACTGAATGATCGGCTTAATTTAGAGTTTTGTAACTGAATCCCTAACTTCTAGGAATAAATTACAACTCCAATCCTAACAGATCATAAAGTAAAAATCATCTTGATGATAGGTCCTCGCCCAGTCAGCTCCATGTCTTCGCTCAGTCAGCTCCTTGGTGTATGCCGCTTGTCTCTAGGAATGAAGAATGTACTTCGTCTTTCCAAACCGCTCCATGACTTTCCACTGTTCTGTGCTTGGGGTATCACACTCCATAATTTCCCAAATTGATACTTCGAGCTCCATGTAGGCCTCGTATGATACCTTGGGCAACCCCTTTCTGACAAGCAGGAATTTTTGGAAAATCTGGAAATCCTCTGTTAACATATCTACAATAGTTTTCCCTGTTAAGCTTTTCTCCAAATCATTAAATTTGGAGTGGTCCATGCGGATCTGAACAAGCAAGTGAAATCCCAGAATGAAGGAAATCCATCCTCGAACAACTCCTTACAATTCTGTTTGAAATTATTAACCTGCAAAAGCAATTCTTCTGACCTATCTCGGACTGTCTTCATTAAGTGATGCTTGTGAATGAAACTCTTTTCCCACAGCACTATTGATATTCTATCTTTTCTCCGCATATCGTGCATTTTCTGATAGGTCAATGAATTCAGAAAATTCAGTGTGTTCTGGGCTGTAACAAGAGGTCTTTTTTCCATATGTTCATTTACCAGCTTTAATCTCTGGTGGGCCAAATTTATCAGTATATTCAGATCATCAATAAAATTTAGATAGTGACGGAATTTGGTAATCTCTATAGACAAGGTATCCCAAATGATATGTTTTGCCCCCTGGAGAGGGCCTTTCCCAATGTTTTTTTCCTTTAGCTCGTTGAGTTTTTTCTGCAACTGATTTCTGTCCTGCAGTATTTGTTTTTTACTTCATTTACTTTGGCCAATTTAGCTTTTATCTTTTCATTCTCTGCCTTCAATTCTTTAATTGCCTCGTCTTTTAAGCTTACTTGGGACATAGGCACCAATAAATTATCTGCAGAGAAATCATCCAATGGCTTTTCGATATTCACAATGGACAAATCTTCACCGGTGGGGGTCTGACTCATTAACTCTTCCATAATTTCCTTCTCATCATTTTGATCCTTTTTTATTAAGGAAATTTGAGAGAACAGTTCGCTTCGTTCATCCTCCCACCTGTCTTTCTCTTCCTGTAGTTCCCCAGCTCTTCCTTTGTACTCCATCATTTCTTGATGGACCTTATCTTTCTCTTCTTGGAGAGCCAATAACTCAAAGGACTGAACATGTTCAGCACCTGGGATCTTCATCTTTTTCTTTAGGACTTGGAGTGCATTGTATTTTTCTTCTAGCATCCTCTTGACTGCCTGGGTGTTATCTGAACTAACAATGTCTGTTTGCAACTTCCTAATCTGAATGACATTTGCTTTATTTTCAATCTTTTCATGCTTCAATTGAATTTCTAATTTGTCTACCAAAACTTGCAACTTATTAATCCTTACCATAGCTTGTAATAAGTTTGAGTAAATGATATCACTGGTTTGTTTGTGAAGTTGTATCTTATCCGAAGTACTGATTTTGTCCAGCCGGATCTCCATTTCAGACATCTTCTTGTCGTTTACCATAGCCATCTTAAATGTATTTCTCTCAGCATCTCTGGTAGAAACTAGAGAGGTTTTTGAATTGTACAAACTTCTCACCCGCGGGAGGAAATTTCTTGTCTCCTCCAGAGACTATTTTCTCTTCTCCATATAGCTAGCTTTGAGTTCTTCCTTTGACTTAAATACTGGGCTTGATTCTGAACCATCTATACCACCCTCCACATTTTTAAAGCAGAACTGACTTACTTGCATAGCTTTCATTGGAATTAGGGAAACCTTTTTGAAACCATCAGAAATTTCATCATTTACAATTTCACCACCTTCAAGCAGCTTTGCTTTTTTGTGGGATCCATCTTCGTCCAATTCCATATTCTCAATCTCAGAGAGACTTCTCTTAATTACAATGTTAGTATTTTCTGATACTGTAATGGGTGCAGTATGTGGATCTTCCTTGAGCTGTAACAGATTGGCTATTTCAGCCAGATTTTCAACAGACTGGTGCTCAAATGGCTTATTCTTGTTGGCTTGTTTCCTTAGGGATATAACATGATATGGATCATAATTCACTTTTGATTCCTTTTGGAAATCCATATCTCCAGCAATTTCTCTATGAATACTAAGGCGCCATTACTTTTAAAAATGAAAGAGCCGACTTTAAGTGAAAATTTAATATTTGAAGACTTTTTGAAAGCCCCAAAATGCTCTTCTTCAGACAACAACCTCTGCCTCATAAATTCAAGTGCAAAAATCCTCGGGGTTAAAAAGGCAGGTAACCTGTAAGGCTGACCGGTAAACCCATATATCCTTAACACAATGTAGTCCTTGTATAGAAACCAGTCTCCAACCCGATCTTCGGGTGAAGATTGCATTAAACATTTCATTTCATCCAGAACATGGGGCAAATCCTCATCAAACAACATTTTGTACATTTCCGACATGATCGAATTAGCAAATTCGAACATGTTGATTTGCTTGGGCAAATAAGAAGAGCATAGAGTACTTAAAAATTTCAACTCAGTGACATTGGAGCATAACAGAATGTTGAGCAAGTAGGTTTGAAACCTAAAGAACCGAACTTTTGGAAACTTAGTTAACTGAAGATGGATTGCTTTAGCGAGATACTCATCAAAATTAAACACAGGAATTGACTGGGATTCATGGCTTAAGGAACTTATTCTTAATAAAAAACCAAGGATGACATCGCCTACATGACAATCATCAACCAGACCCAATACTTGACAAACCAGAGATACTACCAATTGGACTTCATTTTTAAAAATGTGCACAGTGTAGGGTAGGAAAAAACCATCAAGGGATTGACCTTCTTTTAGAATACTAGACAGAAAATGGCAGCCATTCTCAATTTCACAATTCTTGTAAAATTCAGCAAGGATGGACTCATTTATCGACTCACAATTAACAGGGTAATTTTCAGGCAAACTGAGATTTTCTCTGATGACCGTGGCATCAATTTTATAAAGTATTCTGGACGCGGACCGACTCACAACAATTCTCTGGGAGGGAGAGTAGTTTACAGCACACCACTCTGCAAATTTCGGGAAATGGAGGGTTTGCTCGAGAGCGAAGTAATACAGGAAAGATTTACAGACATTTAATACATCGTTCCCATATGAGTTATAATACCACAATTTCTCCTTACTGATAGACACGCTCCCTACGGATAGGAAGGGGTCACACACGCTCCTATCTTTGTCCACTAAAAACTCTTCCCTGTCGTCTACAACCTGACCAGACACTTGAATTTCTTTCCCCTGGTCCATTACTTAATTTTAAAATGGTAGTTCGGACGGGGGAATTACAGGGTTTAAGCCTTACTGATTGACTGTAGAGGCGCGTGCTTGAAGCGTGTCCGAAACTGACAAATGGAAGCTGACGAATCGACCAGTCCTTTTCACCCTTCCTGATCGGATAAAATAACCATGAGAGAAGTCAACCTTGCTTTTATAGGACCCACTCTGGAATATGCTTCGAGTGGTTTTCCATAACCACTTTCGTCTTCGGAGTCTATCACGTTCAGCCACGTCAACCGATGGTTTATATTCCGCGACCACCATCTATTTCTATCTACTGCGCACTTCCATTCTCCGGATTCATTCAAAACCATTGATCTATTTCCTCTTTAATTTACAACCCTTGGATCACATGCCATGTACCTCGTTCCGCCGGGCATCTTGGTAGTAAACAACGTGCAAGTCTCCACCTCGGAGTCACCCCCAGCCGTCGATGAAATCGACCTTATCTCTCCACCTTTAGATCTAGAAGTGAATACTTGATTCCGCTGAGCTTCCCGCTATTAACCTTTGCGCAACTTGATGCTCCAGAATCGACCACGGCCGTCGATGCGATTGACCCTTATTTGTCAGCCGTCAGATTGGGTGACACCTACCAAATTCCGCTGGGCTCCACTATTTTAACCATCACGCAAGTTTATGTTCTGGAATCGTCCACCACCGTCGATCCACTTCGCCTTTAATCCTCAACCGTAAGATCAATCACCACATAACTAATTCCGCTGAAGCTCCATCGTTTAACAAGCGCACAAGTTCGTGAAGCGGATTTAATATAGACCATCGATCCCATCTAGATAGATCAACAGTCGTTGATCTATTCATCACATTAAACTTCACTTACACTTATCTTCCTCGCGTCTTTGAGAGTGCGGAGATAATCAGGGCCCTAGATTTTTATCCTTTCGACTTCGCACCATCAGATTTTTTATAAGGTGAATGTTTTTTGCATATCATCACGCCCTTGCAATATATCTTTTAACCAAGGTTCGACAGGCCACTTATTATTTCTCCTTCGTCATGGTTTTTCATCCTCCTGCTAAATAATGGTGTTAACAACTGGTTCCATCTGGGGATGATATCCTCCCTGCGAGGTATCAAAGAACTCGTAGACCAGGTGCCTGTTTTTTTTATTTTGCACAATAACCCCCAAAAACTCATCTTTTGTTTTTGTAACTATATCATTTTTATTTATTTTTAGAAAAGGAATGGTATGCCTTCTGATTCTTGGGGCTTTCACTGCGAGCTTCAAATACACTCGGCTTACCATTCATATTGACTTGTAAAGAAAAAATAAATATATACAGTCTATGATACAAATTTTTACCTTCCTTCTCATGATAGGTAATGCTTCAGATACCGTCCATTTACAGGGTTGCTCTCCAGAAGAACCCCATTTGTATATTCCAGCAAAAATGCATTTTTCCCTCTGTATCCAGCAACAACATAAGGTCCTACCCACATAGGATCAAATTTTCCATGCTTGTCTTCATTAGGAGCATCCCACTTTAAAACCAGGTCCCCAATTTGAAACTGCTCTTCTTTGACTCTTCTATCAAAAGTATTTTTCATTTTCTCCTGATGTGACTGCACTTTCTCATAAGCCTTGTTTCTTTGTTCCTCCAATTCGACGATCTGATTTATCCTTCATTGTATGTGATTTGGTTCTTCTTGCTGATCTTGGAAATATCTCATGACTGGTACCCCTAGTGATGCTGGAAAAACCACTTCAGCTCCATACACCATTTGGAAAGGAGACATGCCAATCGCCCTTTTAGTACTAATTCTGTCAGCCCATAGAGCATATTTTAGTTTGGTGTGCCAGGACTTCTTATTATCCTCCAACAGCTTCTTAATGATCCTTACCAGGCTTTTATTTGAAGATTCAGCTAACCCATTTCCTTGAGGATAATAGGCCGTTGAATGATTGAGACTTATGTGATACTTATGACAAAAATGTATCATTTTTCTGGATTTGAAAGTAGCTGCATTATCTGTCACTATCCTTTTTGGGCACCCGAATCGAGCCAAGATGTTGCCTTCAAGAAACTCCATAATTACATTTTTAGTGGCTCTCCTGGTAGGAATTGCTTCTATCCATTTAGTAAAATAGTCTGTAGCCGTCAAAATCCACTTGTGCTGACCTGATGAATTGGGGTTTATTTCACCAATAAAATCCAATCCCCACTGCTGGAATGGAGCTTCAACTGTGATTGGATTCAAAGGGAGAGGTAATACCTTTCTCTTACCGTCAAAAATTTGGCATTGATGACATTTACTAATTTCTTTATAGACATCTGAAAATAGTGTAGGCCAATAATAACATGCTCTTAGGATTTTGTTCGTAGTCACCTTCCAAGAATGATGCCCTCCACAATCTCCCTGATGAAATTCTTTAGTAATTTGCTGAGGTTCATCCTCCAAAAGACAATTCAACAACACTCCTCCAGGATCTTTCCAATAGAGATATTTATTTATGATACAAAATTTAGCAGATTTTAGCTTTACAGCTCTCGCTCTTGATTTACTTAATCCCTCTGGTGCTTGCAAATTTCGGAGGACATATACAATATCAGAATACCATGGAGATGCCACAAAATCAACCATTACTTCTATCTCTGTATCCAACTGATTAGACTGGTGAGACAAAAAATTGATTTGCAAAGATTCACAATTTGAATTTGTCATCATTTTTGCCAAACCTTGTCCTTTAACCAGCTTCGTGGGTTTTATTTCTATGTCATACTCAAGTAATGTAGCAATCCATCTTGCCCTCCTGCCTTCTGGATCTAGTTGGGTCAAAATTGCTTTTACTGCAGCAATCGGAACATGCACAATTATATGTGAATGCAAAACATATATCCTGAAATCTTTTAATGCTTTAACTAAAGCATATGCCTGCTTTTCCATGATGTCATATTTCAACTCTCCGTCCCGTAGCATTTTACTGAAAAAAGCTATGGGATGTTCCAGATTTTCATCATTTTTCTACAATATTATTGCTGCTATGGTATGTTCCGAGGCATATGAGAATACTAAAAAGTCTTTGGTAAAGTCTGGACTTGCCAACACAGGAGCCTCTGAAATTGCTTTCTTGATTTCCCAAAAAGATTCCCTAGCTTCTGTATTCCACTTTATTTCATGACCCTTTTTTAACATATTTGTAATATTCATCAGAATCTCAGCAAAGCTAGGTACAAAACTTCTCAAGAAATTTACCTGTCCCAGGAATGATTGTATCTCCTTTTTGCTTCTAGGCTCTCCAACCTTCAGAATCGCACTTACCTGTTCAGGATCAATCTTGATGCCGTCTTTAGAAATTATATGCCCCAGGAGTTTTCCTTCTTCTAATGCAAAATTAGATTTCTTCGGATTCAAAGATATACCATATTTTCTACACTTCATGAAAACCTTCTCCAGATGACGCAGATGTTCTTTGTCAGACTTTGAATAGACTGTGATATCATCCATATAAATTACCACAGAAATCCCAATTTCTCCTGCAAAGGCAATGTCCATAGTTCTCTGGAAAGTAGCTCCTGCATTCATCAGGCCGAAAGGCATTTTTGCATACATGAAAGTGCCCCAAAGTGTGGTGAAGGCAGTCTTCTCTTGGTCCTCAGGTAATACCTTGATTTGATTATAACCAGAGAAACCATCCAACATTGAAATTCTCTTAGCTCCTACCACTTGCTGTAGTATATGATCCATTTTCGGTAAAGGATAATTATCTTTCATAGAGACCTTATTCAAATTGCGGAAGTCTATACACAATCTTATCTCTCCATTCTTCTTTCTGACAGGTACCAAGTTTGCAACCCATCTAGAAAACCTGAGTGTGACAATGATCTTAGCATCAAACAACTTCTTTATTTCCTTCTCAATGACAGGGAGCAATTTAGGGTTTATCCTCCTGAGTTTCTGTTTGAAAGGTTTTTCCCCAGGCTTTATAGGAATAGTGTGCTGTATGATAGATGTATCATATTCTTTAAGGTCTTCATAACTCCAAGCAAACACATCTGTATACTTCTTCATTAGTTTCACATACTCTTCTTTCTCCCTTTCAGGCAGTTTCTTGGACAATTTTATGAATTTAGGATTTTCTTCAGTACCAATATTCTTATCCTCTACAGCATCTCCAACAGGTTTTACTTTGGGATTCTTGGCAACATCATTTTGATCAAAAAGCTTTTCCAAAGGGATTAGGCCTCTTGGTATGAAATTATTTTTCAATTGGATAATATCCTTACCTCCCAGCGTTTTCCTTAGCTTTTTACCATCTTCTTCTTCTATCTCATTTTCTTCATCATCCTCAAGGGTTTCATCATTATCATTTTCAGTGTCAAAATGAGTATTCATGAATTCCCCTGATAATTCTAAAAATATTCTGATCTGCATGTCATCTTCAAACACCTGCCAATATTTAGAATTATCAGGAATAGATGGTCTATTCACCATTTCGATCTGGTATTCCTTCTGACCAGCCATAGGAGTATCAAATTTTCCAGCAGCCACGGCCAAAGAATCAGCTACCAAATTGTCAAGTCTGGGAACTACCTGGACTGTATGCTCCGTAAAAAAGTTTCCCAACATATCCCATACTTCATTTCTGTAAGCCCTCATACGTGGATGCCTGGTTTGATAGCTATCATTTACCTGATTTATTACCAAT